>CM038147.1:391716546-392022218 GCA_021437245.1 Aegilops speltoides
TGTGCATAGGGGATTTGATCCTACCCAGGAGTTGCATGTTGTAGGCTGAAGCTGCAGTGTAGTTCCCTGAAGCCGTGAATTTCCAGGTGATCTCGTCCGGGGTCCCCGGCTGCAACTGTACCGCGGCAAGACGGATGCGCCTGGCCAGCCGAAGGAAATCCTGCAGCAGGTCATCCGTGTGTCCATGGGCGAGGTATCGGATCCAAGTGTCAGCCGAAAGGGCTTCTTTGACTGTTCTGTTCTTTCTCCTCGCGTGTGCAAACAGAGCTGGGAAGGAAGCACGCAGGGTCGATGATCCCAGCCAGGTACAGTGCCAGAAAGAAGCAGTTTCCCCGTTGCCGATAGTCACTTTTGTTGCTGCAGCGAAAAGCCTCCTGTCAGACTCGTCGCAGGGCAGCTCCGAGCCTGCCCAGGGCTGGTCCGGGTTGCGACAGGTGAACCAAAGCCACCGAAGCCTGAGCGCTCGCGCGAACTACTGCAGATCAAGAACTCCAAGACCCCCGTAGTCCGTCGGGGAGCAAACTGTGGGCCAGTTGATCTTGCATTTTCCGCCGGAGAGTTCGTCGTGTTGAGCCCAAAGGAAGCGCCGTCTACACTTATCTATGTCTTTGAGTAACTTTTTTGGAGCCCGCAGTACCATCAGAGCGAATGTAGGCAGTGCCGTTAGGACGGAGCGGACTAGAACCCTACGGCCTGCAATCGACATGAGGCGTCCTTTCCATGCTGCTAGCCTGGCTCTAATGCGATCAAGGATGAATTGCAGGTGGACTAGCCGGACGCGGGACGTGGTGATGGGAAGTCCTAAGTAGCGCAGGGGGAAGCCGACGACCGGGCCGCTAAATCCATATAGTGTTGGGGAACGTAGTAATTTCAAAAAATTTCCTACGCACACGCAAGATCATGGTGATGCATAGCAACGAGAGGGGAGAGTGTTGTCTACGCCCTCGTGACCGAAGCGAAGCGTTGGCGCAACATAGAGGAAGTAGTCGTCGTCCTCCGGTCCAACCGATCCAAGCACCGTTACTCCGGCACCTCCGAGTTCTTGACACGCGTGACAGCTCGATGGCGCACCCTCGATCTCCAATCCGATAGAGGCTCAGGGGAGTTCCGTCAAGCCTGACGGCGTGTTGGCGATCTTGATGTTCTCTGTCGCAGGCTTCGCCTAAGCACCGCTACAATATGATCGAGGTGTAATATCGTGGAGGGGGCACCGACACGGCTAAGGAACGATCAATGATCAACTTGTGTGTTCTAGGGTGCCCCCTACCCCGTATATAAAGGAGGAGGGAGGAGGTGGCCGCCCTGGGGTGCGCCATGAGGAGGGGAAACCTACTCCAAGTAGGTTTCCCTCTCTTTCCTTATCTTATTTGGAGGGAAGGAAAGAGTACTAGTATTAGGAAGTAGTACTAGTAGTAGTAATAGGAAGAGGGGAAGGAGAAAGGGAAGGCCCCCCCCAGTCGGATTGGGCTTGGGCGCCCCTCCCTTGCTCCTTCTCCTTCCTCCTACATGGGCCCAATAAGGCCCATATACCTCCCGGGGTTCGGTAACCTCCGGAGCTCCAAACTTCTCGGAACCTTTCCGGTGTCCAAATATATCCGTCCAATATATCAATCTTTATGTCTCGACCATTTGAGACTCCTCGTCATGTCCGTGATCATATCCGGGACTCTGAACAGCCTTGGTACATCAAAATACATAAACTCATAATATAAGCATCATCGAAACCTTAGCGTGCGGACCCTATGGTTCGAGAACAATGTAGACATGACCGAGACATGTCTCGGTCAATAACCAATAGCGGGACCTAGATGCCCATATTGGTTCCTACATATTCTCTGAAGATCTTTATCGGTCAAACCGCACAACAACATCGTTGTTCCCTTTGTCATCGGTATGTTACTTGCCCGAGATTCGATCGTCGGTATCCAATACCTAGTTCAATCTCGTTACGGCAAGTCTCTTTACTCGTTCCGTAATACATCATCTCACAACTAACTCATTAGTTGAAATGCTTGCAAGGCTTAAGTGATGTGTATTACCGAGAGGGCCCAGAGATACCTCTCCGACATTGGAGTGACAAATCCTAATCTCGAAATCGCCAACTCAACAAGTACCTTGGAGACACTGTGAGAGCACCTTTATAATCACCCGATTCGTTGTGGCGTTTGGTAGCACACAAAGTGTTCCTCCGATGGCGGAGTTGCATAATCTCATAGTCATAGGAACATGTATAAGTCATGAAGGAAGCAATAGCAACATACTAAACGATCGTGTGCTAAGCTAACGGAATGGGTCATGTCAATCAGATCATTCAACTAATGATGTGACCTTGTTAATCAAATAACAACTCCTTGTTCATGGTTAGGAAACTTAACCATCTTTGATTAACAAGCTAGTCAAGTAGAGGCCTACTAGTGACACTCTATTTGTCTATATATTCACACATGTATTATGTTTCCGGTTAATACAATTCTAGCATGAATAATAAACATTTATCATGATATGAGGAAATAAATAATAACTTTATTATTGCCTCTAGGGCATATTTCCTTCATATAGCACGTGTTGAAGGTCGATGTCTTCACAGCTAATGGGTGCTACAGGCGATTTCTCTAAGTTGATGCGGAGACCCGTGGCGTTTCCGAAGTTGTCAAGCAGCAGGAGCAAGTTGTCGATTTCTTGACGAGAGGGGTTGGCGAAGATCATGGCGTCATCGGCGTAGAAGAAAGTTCTTAGGGTTCTAATCCTACCCGGCAGGGGGGTGAGCAAGCCCTGTTCCTGTGCTCTTTCTAAAAGTCGATGCAGAACGTCGATTGCAAGGATGAACAACAACGGCGAGAGCGGGTCTCCCCGCCGTAGCCCTCTACGGTGGTCGATGGCGCGTCCAGGGCAGCCGTTGAGAACGAAGGCTGAAGAAGAACTAACTAATAACATCGAAATCCAGTCCCTCCATCTAGCGCTAAACCCTAACTTAGCTAGGAGTTGCAGCAGATATTCCCAGGAGACGTTGTCGAAGGCCTTGGCTATGTCTAACTTGATCAGCAGGGCAGGTGTTTTGCGGCGATGCAGGGAGCGCACAACATTTTGGACATAAAGAAAACTGTCGTGGATGCATTTGGATTTCATGAAGGCTGACTGTGCTGGGGAGATTAGTTAGTTCATAAGGGGTGACAACCTGAGCTGCAGCACCTTCGCAATGAGCTTAGCCATGGAGTGGATTAAGCTTATAGGATGATAGTCAGCCACCGTTTCAGCGCCATCCTTCTTTGGCAGGAGAGCAACCAGTGCCATGTTTAAGGGTTTGAGATCACCTGCCAGGCGGTGGAACTGGTGGAAGGCTGCAAGGATGTCGTGTTTGATCATCGACCAGCAAGCTCTGAAGAAAACACCGTTGAAGCCGTTAGGGCCCGGAGCTTTTTCCGGGGGCATGGCTTTGATAGCATTCCAAATCTCCTCTTCGATGAAAGGGTTGTCCAGTCCCCCACCTTGAACTGATGGCAGTTGGAGCTCATTCCAATTGATCATTTTTGAGCAATCTTGCTTGGATCCGAGCAGGTTGTTGAAGTGTTCAAATATGCAATCTTCCTTGTCTTCATGTGCCGTGAGCACTCCTTGATTTGTTTTTAGTGCAGCAACAAAGTTTTTGCGACGCCTTGAGTTTATCTTTGCATTGAAATTTTTTGTGTTTGCATCCCCCACTCGCAGCCATGTAACTCTGGATGCCTGTCTCTTTCGGACGCGCTCGATAGCAGCAAGACCAAGCAGTCTAGTTTTCAGTTTCTTCCTCAGTGCGAGTTCAAGCGGGGTCAATAAACGGGTTTCTTGGGCGACATCAAGATGAAGAATTAATTTAGTAGCAATGTGGAACTGCAGTCTTGCATCACTGAAGTGTGTCTTGCTCCAAATTTTCAGATCTTTTGTTGTTCTCAAAAGTTTCAGCTTCAGCCTGACGAAAGCACATGAGTGGTTGACTGGCCTGCTCCAAGCTCTCTCCACCGTCTCGTGAAAATGGGGGAATTTCGGCCAGAAGGATTCGAACCAGAATTTTGCTTTTTTCCTTGGGGAGGTGGCGTCCACCAGGAGGAGAGGGCAATGGTTAGAGCAAGCCGTAGAAGCGGCCATCAGGATAACTGAAGGAAAAAGGGCTTCCCAACTGATGTTACAGAAAAACTTGTCGATGCTCTCGAGGGTTGGTCTTTCTCGTTCGTTGCTCCATGTAAATCTTCTGTTTTTGCATTTGATCTCTCTGAGTTCAGCCGAGTCGATGGCACTTCTGAAGCTGTCCATGATTCTGCGGTTTATTTGGTCATTGTTCTTGTCTCTGGCTTCATAAGTTGTGTTGAAATCTCCGTTAATCAGCCAAGGTTGTCCAGCTTGGGGGGCCGAGCTTCTTATTTCAGTCAGGAAATCTTCTTTCCTCTCATCATCGGTTGGCCCGTAGACGGTAGTCAACCAGAAGGATTTGCCTGAAGCTTTGAGTCTAGCTTGAGCAGTTATAGCAAACTGTCCAATTGCATGAGAGGTGATCTCCACAACATCAGGGTCCCAGAAGATGGCAACACCCCCTCTAGTGTCTAAAGCAGGCAGCACAACGCAGTCTCTGAGTTTTGCACCTCCAACTTCTCTGGCCAAATCAGTAGTCCAGGTGGAGATTTTTGTTTCTTGCAGACATAGAATACCAAGGCGATGGCAAACAACAATTTCAGCAACAGCGGCTCTTCTAGCTGGCGAATTTAGGCCCCGAACATTCCATGAGAGAATTGGACATAGGTTTTCAATCATGGGGACACCAATGTTTCTTCGAAGGGTTTACTGAATAGATGATACTGAAACACAAGTACACAGCCAATCTACCAGGGGGCGCCGGCGACCACCAATAGGCCCCAACTCTCGCCGGCGCCAGCTACACGACGAACCACAGCTACAATTACAGAGCATCATCGGGAAACTAGATCCTAACTCTAACTGACATAAGGTCAGCCACCGTCGGAGACTAGCGTTAATGAAGACTACTAACATATGGAACTACTGGCCATCAGTTGCAGCTCCGTCGGTCCAGCAAGGCCTGCAGCTACAAGGAGGGCCGCCTCGTCCAGGCGAGTGAGCTTGGCGATGCAGGCGATGTCATCGCTGGTCAAGGGCTCCTTGAAGCGGCGGACGAGCGCCTCAGCAGCCTCCGGGGTCATCCTGTCCTTTGGTCCCAGCATCCCCAGCTCCCGAACGATGCGGAATGCAGCTCGCTCCGCCACTGGGATCGAGCAGTTCATCAGCGCCTGCCTTGCGCTCTGATGCACAGGGGCGGAGGGGGCCCTTGATCGAGACTTGGGTGGTGCAGACTTGCGCGGCGGGGGCGTCTTGACAATTGGCGGTGTCGGGTCGATGAAGAGGGCGTGGTCCTGGGCAGCATTTTCCTCCGGCGTGATCGCCATGTCACTGACGCGTCGAGTGACCGCGCCCAGTTGCACCTCTAGCGTCGAGGAGGAAGGCTGCACTCGGAGGGCGAGGGGCGGGCTCGGTGCGGAGAAGACGAGTGGCGCGGAGAGCGTGGCCTCGATCGTGGCGTCAAGTTCAAACTGCATGTAGTCGACTCTGGGGGCGTCTCGAGTGGCTGCTTGGCCTTGGTGAAGAAGTCGGCAATGGGGTCAACGTCACAGGGTGGAGGCGGAGGCGGGGTCGCAGGGCGCAGCGGCAGGGGCGGGGTGGCGCCGGAGGCAGCGAGGTCGTTGGAGGGCTTCTCATGGAACCTCTCCAGGCTGCGGCCACGCGGCGTAGGGGAGCAGCTCCTGCGCCTGGATGAGGAGGCATCCGCCGCTGGTGTCTTGTCGATGGAGGCGCGGCCCCTGCCCAGCAGGGTGTCCTTCCAGGAGCGCTGCCCACCGCCCTGGCACCCGTCGTCGTCGTGGTCGTGACGCTGTCCGTGGAGAGCCAGGCCATGATAGCCAGATGACTCCACCCTCGGGGCTTGGCGCGGCCGCGCCCCTGGACGTCCTCCACGCCCTTGTACCAGACGCCAGGGTTGATGCGGGGGAGGGGGAGCCATCGTCCGAGTCGGAGGAGGGCAGCCCGCTCTGGCCGGAGTGGGAGGAGCGCGGCGAGTAGGAGGGCGCCCAATCCTCGACGCGGTCGACGTGGATCAGCAGGTCGTAGCGCTTGACGTTTGGAGGAGGGGCCACCTTGCGATCGGGCGGCGAGTAGCCCAACATCTCTATCACCCGCCCGGCGCCGTGCTTGGTCACCCACAGGGTGCGTTTGGTCGGGATGTGAGCGACATCCCAAACCCACACCCAGCAGGCAAACATCTTCGTGTGATCGCGCTCGTAGGTGTGGCTGTCGAGGTGGTCGACGACACAGAGGTCACCCAGGGCCTCCTCGGCACCCTCGATGGACCAGAAGTGCATCGACAGCTTCTCGATGACGACCCGAATGTGCAGGTTGAGCTTCAGGAGCACGGCGTGGTCGTTGTCGTGCCAGGGAGCGATGTTGAAGCGGATGCCATCCACCATGACGAAGCCGCGTGCCACTGCATTGTCTCGCAGCGCCGGCAGGTCGAAGTGGACAAAGAAGTCCTCGGGGTCGTGCTCCGTGACCCGCATCAGGTGCGGCGAGACGCGCACCTGCTCCTCGATGGCCTGCCCCACCATGAGCGGGTTGGTGATGCCCTTCCCACTGACGGCGGTGAGGGTGACAGCGTGGTGACGGAGGACGAAGACGGCGTGGTCCATGGCTGGCGAGGAGATGACGACCTTGTGGCTCGAACGGGGGCGGCGCGAGGGGTCGACATGGGAGATGCGACCACTGGAAGCCATGGCGACGGACGGCGAGTGGGGAGGTGGGGGAGGGCGGTGGGTGGGGGTGAGGGTGGGGAAGCGGATGCGGCTGTGGACTGACTTGGGGGGCTGCCGGGGGCCGAGCCGCTCTTTGGCAGAGCCACCCCGGCCTTTGTTTCTTGGGTTCTGCGGGCACTGCTTGCCGGAGTGTCCCTGACGCTTGCAAATGATGCAGCGGAAGGGATCTCTGCAATCTTTGCGGCGGTGGAGTGAGCTGAGGCACCGGAAGCAGAGGCCGTCGAACCTCTTTAAGAAGGCGAGCCAGGCAGGGTCGGAGTGGGGCTGCCGTCGGTGGGTATGCGCCTGCGCGTGCTGGGGCGAGGCAAGGACCGCCGGATCTAAGGAGCGACGCTGGTTCTTCCGGGACGAGACGGTTGTCCATCCACCGTCCATGCCGGAAACGGAAGCGCTGACAGGGGAGGGAGGAGCAACAACAACAGACTTAAGGGGGCGCTCCATTTGGGGTGGCATGGCCAGATCCGCCGGGCTGGACGGGGCGGCCACGCTGGATCCCTCACCCCGGAGCAGAAAACGCGGCGCAGCAGCCGGATCTGGCACTGACCGGCGCGGGGACGGGGCAGCGACCGGCACGGCGGATGGACCGCCAGACCGAGCAGGGTCAGGCACGGAGGCGGGCGTGCCCCATCCCGCGCTGCCCCCCAAAGAGGAGGAGCGGGAGTGGGCGCGGGAGCGTCCCATGGACCGATGGGGTGGCGCCGGTGCTGCGAGTGGGCAGCGACGGGGGCTGGTGGCCGCCGCGGGCCAGAGTGGCCGGCGGCGGGAGCGGAGCGGAGCGTGGGAGCGTCGGGGTACTCTCTCGTTAAGGCCTCCAAGTGGCCAAAGTGGAGAAAGATACGTCTTCATCTCTCTGAAGATATGTCCGGCCTCGGATCGGTCTTGCCCCGCCTCCCATGCCGTAGCAATCATCTGGCAGTCTGTCTCCAGTATTACCTTCTGGTAGCCCTTCTCCATAGCCATTCGCAAGCCATCTCGGCAATGCCAATGATTCAATAGTAAATGGATCTGATATAGCTTCATACTTAGTTGCCTGGGCTGCAGCAAACATACCTGAGTGATCTCTCGCGATCGCCCTAGTCCCCGCACACTTCTGTGCACATCCGACCGCACCGTCGGTGTTAACTTTGATCCATCCCACGCTTGGAGAATCCCACTTAGGCTGATACTACGACATAGGAGGGTCTAGACGTCTAGTGCTAGAACAACAAATAATTTTGGACGAAGGGAGTATACGAAAGTGTTTGTAGGAAAAATATGTGGTCACACGAAGAAGTTGTATTTTTTTAGAACCGCCCTGCTAGGCAACTTTATTCATCATTCTGGCGGTATACATCGGATTGCACAATGGCAATCAAGGGTACAGGATTACATGCAAGACTCTTACACTCGAATCACTAGAAATACCATATTTAGCACACCAATGAGCAGCCTCATTAGCATCTCGTTGAGTATAAATGATTCCAAACCCCTGCAAATCTGCGAGAAGAAGGTTGATCTCTCGCAGCACGTGGCCTCCAACTGAACGAAAGCCTCCAGTCCTCCACTCTTCACAGATTGTTTGGCAATATGTTTCTATCACCACCTTCTGCCATCCTTTTTCTATTGCTAAGGCTGAAGCATCTCGAACAGCCAACAGTTCAGCCGCATAAGCATTTGTCATCTGTGGGATCTTTATCGTGCGAGCAACGACAACCCGTCCACCATGGTCCCGGGCCACCACCCCGGTTGCCGCCACACCAGCTATGTTGTCAATGGCAGCATCTGTGTTAATCTTAACCCACCCTTCCTCTAGCGGTTTCCATTTGGCCTTCTCCTTCCTCCCCTCATCCCCCTTCTAATTTGGGATATACAGTCCATGAATGAGATCCTGGATCAAAATCATTGATTTCCCCGGCTGGTACTTCACTTCATTGTGGGTATATTTATTTCTACTGCTCCATATCAACCACATGACTGACACTGCCACTACTGCCCTATCCTTGCTTAGAAAGGAGGTATCCAGTATGTCCCGTGACCAAGTTACTGGATGTAGATGCGGGATCTTGAGATCAAAATAGTCAGCGGCCTCTCTCCAGAAAAGCTTCGCGTGGTCACATGCAATTAGTGCATGGTATAGGGTTTCATTATCATGTCCACACATTCGACAAAACGCCTTGTCGCCTATGTGTCGCCGAGAAGCTATCCTTTGGATGGTAGAAAGTCATTCAGAAGTCTCCACCAGAAAATTCTGATTTTTGGTTGCACATTTAGCTTCCACAAAGCTTTCTAAACCTCTGGTTCCTGAAGCGAGGAGCTTGGTTGCTCTTCTTCAATACCTCGTGCCCCATAAGAAGCCTGTACGCCAAGCGAACAGTAAACAGTCCAGATCTTTCAAATCCCCATGACCAAAATTCCTCCATTGCCACCCTCGGTCTTGGCATGTTGAGTATAGCATTGGCATCTGAAGCGATGAAAGTGCTCCGAATCACAGCTTCATTCCAGCCCCCTGTCTCCAACAACAAGTCAGAAACAGTGTGTACGGCCTCCTGGCCTATGTTACAGACTGGTCGCATAGTAGGTGTTCCTTGTATTCATTTATCATGCCACACCTCCGTCGTCCGACCATCTCCTACCCTTCAAATTAACCCTTTTTTTAACGCTTCTCTTCCTAATATGATGGCTCTCCAAGTGGCCGACGCACTAGCTGGACATCCATCCTGCAAAATATAACCATCAGGGTAATACCTTCCCCTCAGCATGCGCGCACATAGACTTTCCAGATTGTCCAACAAGCGCCAAGCTTGCTTTCCTAACATTGCATCATTAAACACTTGCAAATCACGAAATCCGATTCCTCCTCTCAGTTTTGAAACAGACATCTTCTCCCATAATTGCCAATGCATCCCTTGCTTATCTAGTGATCCATCCCACCAAAACTTTGACATAATTGCCATAATTTTCTTGCACAAGCCTCTTGTGAGCTTAAAGCAGCTCATAGAATAGGCCGGTAGAGCTTGGATCATAGACTTAAGTAGGACTTCCTTTGCCACACACAAAAGCAGCTTCTCACAATATCCTTGTACCCTAGACCTTGCCTGTTCACGGACATGAATGAAATTGTTCTCCGTGAGCCTACCTGCTGCTGTTGGCAAGCCTAGGTACTTTTCAGCCGGAGTTTCTCTGTGTATTTGCAACGCATTCCGAACCCCAACACGTACCGATGCCCCACACTTCGGGCTAAAAAAGACTGAGCTTTTTGCCTTGTTAACACACTGACCCGAGCCCACACTGTATGCCTGCATAATCTCATTTAGACGGTGTGCACTTCTCGAGTCAGCTTTCAAGAAAACCAAACAGTCATCTGCGAAAAGCAGATGAGTTATCCACGGGGCCCTCAGCCCCGGTCTTATTCCTTTGTCCACCCATCCGCTATCATAGTTCTTCAGTAAACATGACAATCCCTCTCCGCACAAGGGAAACAAATACGGGGAGATAGGGTCTCCTTGCCTTATGCCCTTTGATGGTCTAAAGGATGGGAGCAGCTCACCATTCACCTTGACTTGGAAAGTAACTGAGTTAACACATTTCATCACCAAAGAACCCACTCTTCGGAGAATCCAAGCTGGAGCATAATTCCCTGAAGGTAGGGCCACTCCACTTGATCGTACGCCTTCATCATGTCAATCTTGACAGCACACCACCCCTGCTTTCTCTTCTTTCTTCTCATTGCATGAATACATGCATAGGCAGTGAGTACGTTATCAGTGATTAATCTTCCTGGAACAAATGCACTTTGTTCTTCTGCAATGATCTCATCAAGAATTTCTCGAAGTCTATTAGCCAAGACTTTTGAACAAAGCTTATAGATAACATTACACAATGAAATAGGTCTATATTGCGTAATATTTCTAGGATTTTTAACCTTGGGAATCAACACAATTACCGTTTTATTGACCACTTCCGGCATACGGCCACCATTTAAAAAGTTTAGGACTGCCCTGGAAACGTCCTCTTTGATGAGGGGCCAATGGCGTTGATAGAAGCCAGCATGAAATCCATCCGTCCTTGGGGCCTTCGATGGCGCCATAGCAAATAGAGCCAGCTCCACCTCCTCCACACGGAAGGGGCGTATTAGTTGCTCGTTCATTGCATCCATGACCCTTGGGGGTACATGGTGCAGAACCTCATCTATATTTATTTCATCTTGTGATTTGCACAAATTTGTGTAAAAGTTTTGGATATCTGCTCTCACACCCTCTTTGGTATCGTGAATAACCCCATGTTCATCTTCCAGCACCAGAATTTTATTCTGGTTCCTTCTTCTTGACGCATGTGCATGGAAGAAATACGTATTGCGATCACCTGCCTTCAGCTAGTCTGCTCTTGATCGTGTGCGATCGAACATCTCTTCCTTCAACAGTAAGTCATTTATTTGCCGCACCAACTCCTTTTCCCGTCTCGATGACCCTCGATATAGAGAGTTCACTTTCTCTTGCTCAAATTCCTTCTAAGCTTTTTCAACCTTTTCCTTATGTCGCCAAACTTCTTCTGTTTCCAGTTCGTGAGTTGGACCTGCATGTGATCCAGAGAAGTTTGAAGGTATGACAAGCACACCGCCCCCTGCTTCCACCATAGCGGCCTCAAAAGAATCTTCCTGCTGCCATGCATGTTCATATACAAATATGTGCGGTCCAACTTCCTCCCATGCACCCAGCTTGTCTAGCTTAGCAACCAATAAGCAGTGGTCCAACAGTAGTGTTGGCACATGCCTAACACTCGTCGCCGCATACTCCTGCAGAATGCTGGGTCAGCTAGGTAACGATCCAATCTTACCTTCACATTTGCTATACCCTCCTACCGATTGTCCCATGTGAATGGCATGCCATAGTACCCCAAATCTTGGAAGTTACAGAAGTCCAACACCTCTCTGAAGCCTTCCATCTGCCATTCAGCCCTTTCATTTGAGCCAAAATATTCCGCATTATCTGTAATTTCATTAAAATCGCCCCCACATAGCCATGGGAGGTCACTTTGTCCCCTCAGCCATCTAAGTAGTCTCCAACGTTCAGATCTCTCACTCCTCCTTGCCTTGGCATAAAAACCAGTAAAGTGCCACTCCTTCTGATCACGTCCCACATTCCGTACTATAACATCTATATGTTGATCTGACACATTATTCAGTGTAACATCCACCTCCTTTGAGCAGAAAAGGGCAAGACCACCACTGAGACCATTACTACTAACTGGCACAAATCCTTCAAAACCAAGTCTCGCTCTCATCTCCGCAACTCTAGTTCCCTCGATCTTTGTTTCAGAAATGAAGACCAGGGCGGGCCCTTCTAGCCTCACCAAATGATGAAGCTCACGAACTGTCTCCGGGTTCCCAAGCCCGTGACAGTTCCAAATTAAACAATTCATTTGTCCTGGCGGGACTGCATCACAGCCACCGCCAAATCAACATCTCGAGTCTCTCCCAACGCTTTCTTCTTCTTTGAATCCCTACTATCCTCCTTTGAGCTGGTCGACAACTCATTCTCCATAGCTCGCTTTTTATTCAGTGTTTCCTGATCCAAGAGCATAAGCTGGCTGCCCGAGCTGTTTGCAGGCCCTTTTGCATTCATATCAACTCGACGGTACACTGCATTTTCCCCTCCGTTACGGCCCTTAACAAAGCCTCTATCAAAACCACCTCTTCCTCCTTGACCGCCACCACGGGCGTTGAACTGGTAGACTGCATTCCAAACGCCCCAATCTCGCTTTTTCAGTTGCGATGTCACCTCATCACCTTCTTACACCTCCTCTTCTTCCTCTTGCCAATCACTCTTCTTCACACTGGCCCCTTGATTCTGGCCATTATTCGTCGGCATTCCACTCCCCCAGCTTTTCCTTATTCCCGACCACCTTAGCTTCTCCTTATAAGGCAAGCGGCCGTCTGCATCTCTTTCAGCTGGGCTAGGACAAAAACCTTCAGCGAGTCCAAGCCTTCCACATGAAAAGCAAAAATATGGCAGATTCTCATACTGTATGTCATAAAGAATAGTCTCTTTTGTTCTTGCTGATTCGATCTGAACCCACCGCATCGAAGGCATGGACTCTCGAAGATTCACCAAAGGCGAACCCTTTCGAGTCCACATCCAGTCTACTCACTTCACCCACCATACCTGCAATCCTCTTCAGCCATGGTGAGTACCGAAGGTTGAATGGCAGGTTTATAATTCTTGCCCATATTTGTAACTTCTCAAAGTTCTAATCGGATGGCCTTGATCTGCAGTCAAAAATTTCTAGTACTACTGCATGTTTACCAACCATCCACGGACCACCCTCAAAGATGCGATCTCGGTCCCTCTGTCCCTCCAGATTCGCCACAAACATGTTCTCCCCCACAGGGTTAAAATTCAGCCCTCTCGGATTACCCCAAGTCGTGCGTAGTGCATCTTTGATTGTGTTCATATGCAGAAACTTACGGTACAACACTGTCGGTGTCAAAACCGGCGGATCTCGGGTAGGGGATCCCGAACTGTGCGTCTAGGTGGATGGTAACAGGAGACAAGGGACACGATGTTTTTACCCAGGTTTGGGCCCTCTCGATGGAGGTAAAACCCTACTCCTTCTTGATTGATATTGATGATATGGGTAGTACAAGAGTAGATCTACCACGAGATCAGAGAGGCTAAACCCTAGAAGCTAGCCTATGGTATGATTGTTGTTAGATCCTCTGAGACTAAAACCCTCCGGTTTATATAGGCACCGAAGAGGTTAGGGTTACCTGATGTCGATTCTGATGGTAGGAAATCTATATATCCGTATCGCTAAGCTTGCCTTCCACGCCAAGGAAAGTCCCATCCGGACACGGGACGAAGTCTTCAATCTTGTATCTTCATAGTCCAGGAGTCCGGCCGAAGATGATAGTTCGGCTATCCGGACACCCCCTAATCCGGGACTCCCTCAGTAGCCTCTGAACCAGGCTTCAATGACGACGAGTCCGGCGCGCATATTGTCTTCGGCATTGCAAGGCGGGTTCCTCCTCCGTATATTTCATAGAAGATTTTGAACACAAGGATAGTGTCCGACTCTGCAAAATAAGTTCCACATACCACCGTAGAGAGAATAATAATATTTGCACAAATTCAATCTGCTGACGTATTCCGTGGCGTGACATCACACCACGACCAAGCCTTTATTTTTGCTGTTCCACCTCAGCGTGTTAAGCGAGGCGGTTTCTTTGGCCCGTCTTTTCAAAGCAGAGATCGTGTCCCCTTATTCCGGGATTCTCATCAATACGGGCGTGGGTAACCCGGCCGTGTCCGTTGGCACGCCTCCTCTATCAAAGGCGAGTCCCGAACGGTCACAGGGGAGGCTCTTGGTATTCAACCTCTTTATAAAGAAACCAAGGCTCCACTCCCTTCTTTCAATCTCAATCGAATCCGCCCCTTGCCTAGAGTTCCAACACCCAAAGCTCCAGATTCATGTGCTTCGGACCTTTGATGATGTCCGGCTCCGACCTGCAAGGCCGGTGGATGCCTTCCTCCGTTACAGAAGAATACATGCTAAAGTTAAGAGACGCCGGGTATTTAACCGGCGAAATTTCACATAGGCTGCCTGCCCAAGGGCAGGTTATTCCCACTCCCAATCCTGGTGAAAGCGTGGTGTTCACGTCTCACTTTCTTCGGGGGCTAAGCTTCCCGACGGACCGCTTCGTGAGAGGGCTCATGTTTTACTATGGGCTGGAATTTCACGACTTGGATTCGGAGTCCATCCTCCACATCTCATCGTTCATCGTCGTGTGCGAAGCCTTCCTCCGTATTACCCCTCACTTCGGATTGTGGCTCAAGACCTTCAAAGTGGGCGAAGATGATCAAGGGGCAACAGCAGAGTCTTGGAGGGCTGTTATAGCGAGAATCTTGATGCTCCGTGGCCCGAGGGATCTTTTCAAGAGGAGCTCAGTTTATGGCAACAAGAGTGGTTTTATATCACAGCTCCCAGGGGCACCAAATGGGTGGCGCCACCTGTCTTTTGCTCGGGTCCTCCACCGCGGCTAGCGTCATGGGTTAATAAAGGGCTTGACTAGGGGCCGTCCAAGGACATGCCCTTGCTGCAGGGCCGCATTCAAGACCTCCTAGAGAGAGAGAGATCACTTTGGTCGTAGTAGCGCAGGTGATGCTGATTCATCGCATCCTGACCTGCAGACGTCGCCCCCTCCGCATGTGGGAATTTAACCCGGAGGGACCGCGAACTCTCCAACATTTTATGGGCGCGACGCCCATGGAGATGTACAAGCTTTTCTTCGGATCACAAGAGATGTGTCTGGACTTGACCGAGGACGCAGGTCTAAGCTGCAATCCTTGGGATACTCAAGTAAGTAGCCCTGTACCCGGACACGCTATCCTATATTTATTACAAACTTGCCCTTTAAAAGAGCTGTCCCTTGAACAGGAGTGGATAGCGAAAGCAAAGTTAATCAGGTGTCCGACCCCCCTCCCTGAGACCGCGCCGGATCCCGTGTTAACCAGGATGCTGGAGGTTGAGCCTTCGGAAGAAGGTGATGGGGAAAAAAAGGAAGCTACCGCCTCCGTGAAGGAGGCTGTCAGGAAAGGAGAGATCGAGAATTCCTCCATCCAAGGGAATAAGAGGACCGCCTCTGAAGACCCGGAGACCATGGTCTCAAAACGGGGGAAGAAATCTTCGTCAGAGGGTCCGGCGCCGAGAGATGCCTCGGCCGCATTATGCCCCCAAGGGGATCAACCCTCCACTGAGCCGTAAGTAAAAAGGGGAGTTTTTATTAAAATAAAGGATATCCCTACCCTGTTTCTGATAACCGAAATTTTACCTTGTAGTTCGGATCTCAGCCCTTCTCGTGAGCTCATCTTGAGGATCTTCGATGGGAGATGATAGAGAGCGAACGCCTCCCCTGCCGTACCGTCTTCTGAGGCGGACGACCACGAGTGTAAATCCTTGAGGGTTTCTTCGAGTTCGGCGGGGCCGGAAGGTAGTCGTATGTCCCCTCAAAGCCCTCCGCGTCCGGCCTTCAAAAAAGGCCATCGGACGAGTCCGGCACCGTATGGTGTACGGTCGGAGGAGCTGAAGGATCTGCTTGGGCGAGCATTTATCTCAGAAGATCACCGTGCGTTAATGGGTACGGTGATTGAAAGGATTTAAATCGCTGAGAGCAGATTGCATGAAGCCGTCAAAGTTCTTGACAGGTTTTGAAATGCATAAATGATGTACCTTATGACAGTTCGCATATAAAATGCGCCCTGTGTAGATAGTAGCCCCTGAGACTCGGTATGTTGTCAAAAATGACACCGCGCCGAGGATCATATTCCCAGGTATAATATGTCGCCCTTCCTATGTAGGTGGCGAACTATCCGGTGGCTAGCCGGACTGATGGATTTGCCGAACTAAAGCAGCAACTTGACGTGGCGGATGCCGACATCGCTCTGGTCAGTAAGCGTCTTGACGAGTCACAAGGTATGTGATCTCTCCGCGGACACCTGGTAAGGGAGCTTGATGCCCGTGCCTTACAACAAGTATGCTTGACGCAGATGGTGCCGCTGCCATGGAGAACCTGCGGGTGGAGCTCGCCCGAGCCAATGAGCAGGCGGAAAAGAGTGGCGGCTGCCTTAAAAGGCGGCGAAGAGCTAAAAGCGAACAGGCTGCTCCTTTGCCGAAGCAAGAAGGAGATGGCGAGATGGCCGTGGAGTTGAAGAATCTTGCCGATCGTTGCAAGCTTCTTGAAAAGAAGATCGGGCGATGCGAGAGGACTGAAGAAGGCCCTTCTTTGAGGCCAAGGATGCTCGCTCTGTGATGAGAGCTATGAAGGAGGAGTTCGTCGGTAGGAGATATCGCGGTGGAAAGCCCTTTTCGCTGCGGAGGAAATTCTGGACCCTAATTATGCTCGGTTGGACGGCTGTGGAGTGCGGAAGATGCTTATCTGGACTTGGCGGCGGTCTGCGGTGACGCGGCGAACACTTCCGAGATCAAGAGGATCACGAAAGCAGGAAAGGTTTTTGGTCACAGTTCCATAATCAGGCGCCCACTTTCGTTAACGCTCGCTTGGCGAATGGGCGGAGCTGAATAGGTTGTCGGACTTGCCATGAAGGATGTCGTGAGTCTTTTGTGGCGAAGGGCTGAGCGAAGAAGTTATTTTGGCTTGGTGCAGCGGTTCCTTGGTGCGGTGCCGCATATCAATGCAATGAGGAGGTCGGCATGCATAGAGGGTGCTCGGATGGCTCTTGCTCGTGTCAAGACATCTTCTGCGCGGAGATGAAGGCCACCGGCGTTGCAACCCAAGATTGAGACGGAAGCTGAGTACTGTCGAGCACTATTTTCGGGAAGTTACGCGGGTGCTCGTTTAATAGAGCCTTGATGCTTTCGAAGGATATTATGTTGAATAACATGTATTGTTGTGAAACAATATTTCGATGAAATATAAAAGCTTTTTTATACTTGTACTTTCAAGAATTAAAACACCTCCTGTGTGGCCATTAATGTATATTTGTATATAACTTTGAAAGATGGCGGTCTTGACCCATTTCACGCATATAATGCGGGGTGTTTACAAAAGCGCATTTTCACACTTGATCCAACGTCTTGGTCCTCTAAAGGAGGTGGTAGCGTAGCAAACTAGGCAACCGGACTATAATGCTTTATCACTTTCACTTAGCCATAGGAGTTTGACAATGGGGCTACTATAGAGCCCCTAGAACCTTCGCTCACCCGAATTTAGGCGGCGTATGTGCTGACCGAGAAGCGACCCTTTGTCAATGCGGAGGAATCCTATAGATTCGGCGGGTCATCAGTGGTTGACCAGTCTCACTGTTGTATCATGACGGATCGTTTTGGCTTTCTCTCTTGAGGTGCTCTTTGGCGAACAGGGGCACTGTCGCGATGAGTTCTCACTGGTGCGCGTTAGCGATAGAAGCGGAATGTAAGGCAGCAAAACACGAGTCGGGCAAACCCAACATTTGACCAAAGACATGATTCAGATCGATGCATATAAGGCCTAACTTCGAGGCGCGAACACTCCCTAAGGTATTCGGTCTTTATGAAAAGCGGGCGAACAACGCCCTTAGTAATAAGCCCTGGTGTCCAGTGCGCACAAAATTTCAGCGTGGCCTATGCCAAAGCGCCAGCCTCCTCCTTGGTTATAGTAAGAAACCGGGGATGTGTATCAACAAGAGACAAAAAAAGGTTCTGTGAGGTCTTAATCTGAAAAGAATCCTTGCAATGGGTCCCTGCTTGCGTCTGCGCTGTGTCTCCGTTATGCGATATCACGGACGAGTGTCATACGGTGTTCATCTATAAAAGAGAGGAACTTAGTTGAAAAAGATCGTGCGAAGATGTACGTTATATTAAAATAAACAAAGTACATTTCGAAAAATAAATAAAATTGAGCTTTATTGACTCTTGTTGTATATGCGCGGAGCCCCTAGTGCGAGGGTGTGCGGCTGGTAAGCCCCTGTATGTTTACGCCGGACTTGTCTAACCGTGTCCGGGATCTGAACGACCTGTTTGGGCGCTTGAATTAGTGAGGCCAGTTTAGTGTGTGGCCGTCGAGGCAGTCACACAATCTTCCACGCTCGAGGAACACTCGATATTTCCCTTTAAGGAGATGATGCCTCGTGGACCGGGCATTTTGAGTGTGAGGGATGCATAATGCGGTATTGCGTTACAGCGGGCGAAAGCTTCACGCCCAGTAGTGCTTGATAGCTACTTGTAAATGGGGCGAGGTGGAAGGTTAACTTTTCACGGCGGAAGTTGTCGGGTGAGCCGAACACAACTTCTAGCAACAGAGAGCCCATACAATGGGCATATCGGCCTGGCATTACCCCTTGAAAGGAAGTGTTGCTATGGCGAGTTTTGGTTGGGTCTATCCCCATTTTGCGGATTGTGTCCTGATATAGCAGGTTTAGATCACTGCCGCCGTCCATTAGGACTTGTGTAAATTGGAGTCCGTCGATTATCGGATCTAATATCAAGGCAGTCCATCCTGCGTTCCGGATACTTCTAGAGTAATCCTGATGGTCAAAGGTGATTGGTTTTGACAACCAACGGCGGGACTCCTCTGGGATAGGCCGTACGACACGTATATCTATGGGCGCCGTTTTGTTTTTCCCTTTTGTCACGTAAAGTGAGTTTACTATTTTGACTTCTTGTGGGAAATTCTTTTTTTCGGTGCTCTACTTGTGGGGTTCGTCATCGTCCTCGCTTTGTGTGTCGAGCCCCTTGTGTTTGGCGTTGAGTTTGTCGGATTGCTTGAAGACCCAACAATCTCTGTGGGTATGATTTGCAGGCTTCCAGGGGGTACTGTGGATTTGGCATACCTTGTCCAAGGTCTTGTTTAAGTTAGATAGCTCGTCCCTATTATCCGTAGGGGGCAGTTTTTTATGATTCTGCCATGAGCTTTTGAATCCGGCGTTGACTGCCGTGCTCTTCGGGCTGTTTCCCTTGGTCTGGCGCTGGTCCTTGCTTCGTCGTTGTTTCCCGTTTTCGTCCCTGACTTCAGATGTACTTGGGTCGCTGGTACTGCATCTTGCCAGCCAGCTATCCTCTCCAGCATAAGCGGGTCATGAGTCTTATTAATCGGCCATTGTTCTTGGCTTTTCTTGGCGAGGTGTCGGTGAGCCATTCGTCTCGGACGTTGTGTTTGAAAGCTACTAAAGCTTGGCGTCCGGACGATCGACTATTTGGTTCTTTTAGTGAGAATCTGTTCGAGAATTTTGGGCTGACTCTCCGGGTTGTTGAGTTATGTGACTTAAATCGTCGCATCCGAAGGCGGACATAAGTCCATAAAATTTGCTCGAAAAGCATCCTCGAGCTCTTCCCAACTTCAATGGTGTTTTCGGGAGGCTTTTGAGCCAATGCGGGCTGGCCCTTTGAGCTTGAGGGTAAGTATTTTATGGCGTGGAGGTCATCTCCTCGAGCCATGTGTATGTGGAGGATGTAATCCTCAATCCGAGACTCGAGTGCATTGTTCCGTCGTATGCCTCTATGTTTACGGGCTTGAATCCCGCTGGAAATTCATGATCCAGAACCTCATTGGTGAAACATAGGGGATGTGCGGCACCCCTATATTTAGGTGCACCATAATATTCGGATACTTGACGTATTGCATTGCTTACTAGAGCTTGCTTTCTTGGCCCGTAGATGGATCTAACTGGGCCATCTTTTTAATCTTGAATCCGTGTGCGGATCGTGTCTTTGGCTTGTGTCTTGGCGCCGTTTGCTGCTCTATGTTCGCCATGGGGTCATCTATCTGACCGTGTGGTCTCCTTGTTCTTTGATTGTGGTGGCTCTAAGGCCTCCTCATCAAATTCTGGCAGTAGTTTTCGCTTCGGGTAGCTCTTTGTTTGGCTATTTATTGCCGTATTTATGCGTGGTGTTGAGTACTTTGCTCCATCGATTACGGCGCATCTTCCGCTGTTTTGAGCTTCCATACGCTTTTTCAGGCTACATGCGGTGTCGGCGAGCCTTTTGTGGAGGTTCTTACGCTCCGTAACTTGTCGGCGTGAGATCGCTGGGTATTATCTTCATTGAGGATGGATTGTTTATCCGTGTTGTCCTGTTCGGACGGTTGCTCGATAGCTTGTTCACCATCCACCGGTTCGCCCTGCTCTATGGCTAGGTCTGTATGCCTGCGGTCTCTGTCGAGGCGGGATTTTGAGCGGCGCTTACGTCGCCATTTTGACTGTTTTTCGAGGGAATGATCCCTCGTGGCGTCCCGTTGTTCCTCGTCGTCGCTTCCTTTAGGTGCGTCCACCATGTATACATCATGAGATGAGGTGGCTATCCAGTGCCCTATAGGTGCTGGTTCATGTTCGTCTTCTACATTGTCGTCCAGACCGTCAATGTCTTCGGAATCGAAGTCGAGCACGTTGTTTAAACTTTCGACAGTGGCTATGAAGTGGGTGGTGGGTGGGCTTCGAATTTCTTCGTCGTCCGCATCCCAACCTTTCTGACCATAGTCCAGCCAGGACTCTCCTGATAGAGTGAGAGAGAGATTTTAGTGAATTTAGGACGTTGCCAAAGGGCGAGTGCTGAAGGATGTCCGCAGCAGTGAACTCCACGATCGGCGCCCAATCAGATTCGATTGGCAAGGGCGCGGCAGGTTCGGAGTCCGGAGAGGGGTCCGACACCTTGGAGTCACGAGCTTCGCAAAGGACAGGGATGATGTTGGCTCAATCGCCGTAGAGATTGCAGCCCGAGGCGATGTCCAGCCACCCATCCTCGTCGGCACGATCGGCTCGAGCTAAGGGTCGAAGTGGACACTTACGCGGCCTCGAGGACCTTGTCCGTGAGAACTAGATCATGCCCATCGTGACCGGCGTGGCGGCAGCTTTGGATCGAACTTCGTTGAAAATCAAATCTCATGAGCGTCCGCCGTGTAGTTTAAACCTCAAATCGACTGATGGCGGGCGTAGCTTTCAATCTGCTCCGGATGGCGGCGAATTGGCTGCGGTGCAAAAGCCGCCGAATCGATGATATGGGTGTACAAGAGTAACTAATCCCTAGAAGCTAGTGGTATTTGGTAATTAAGTAACTAACGGGTGGTTTTGGTAATTAATATATATCATTGAACTAATAGTTACTTGAGAATCATTTGAGAGAGTTCGATTGATATGGGTATGGCAAGGATGAAGAAGTGGACCCCTCAAAATGCTAAGGCAAGCATTGGCAAAAGCTCAAGACTCCATTTTGGTTTAGTGATCCAAGATCACATTGAGTCCATAGGAAAGCCAATACTATTAAAGGGATGAGGTTATGATGATGATCTGGTTGCTCAAGTGCTTAGTGATACATCTCCTAAACTATCGGCAACTTTCACGCCATATACACTCATAAGTAATCTCGGTCCCACCGATATTCCAAACTTCAGTCACACGAGATGAACCACCTCAGCCATAAGCCAAACCCTAGAAAACTCGGATTTTCGATTACGAACTCGGTCTCACGAAACTTGAGTTGCCAAGCTTTTGTAACATACGTCATCAAATCGGTGTCACCGAGATGATGAAGTCGGTCCCACCGAAATTGGCATGCTCTTGTCATTGCACGAATCGGACTAACAGAGATTGTATTTTCGGTCCCACGAAAATCCCAACGTTCACATTATTTGAACTATCGGTCTCACCGAGTTGTCAACCGGTCCCACGAGATTGCTCAAATGTGTGTAGCAGTTGGATTTTGTGTGGAGGCTATAAATACCCTCCACCCCTCTTCATTAGTGGAGAGAGCCATCGAGAAAGAACTACCACTCCTACCTTACATTTACGAGAGAGAACTACCTACCCTTGTGTTGAGATCAAGTTGCTCCACTCCCACCATATGAAGCTTGATCTCTAGCCTTCCCAAGTTGCTTTCCACTCAATCCTTTCTTCCACCACAGCCAAATCGGTGAGGAGAGTTGAGTGTTGGGGAGATTATCATTTGAAGCACAAGAGCAAGGAGTTCATCATCATCAACAACATCTATTACCTTTTGGAGGTGGTGCCTCCTAGATTGGTTAGGTGTCGCTTGGGAGCCTCCGTCGAGATGTGGAGTTGAACCAAGAAGTTTGTAAGGGCAAGGAGATCGCCTACTTCGTGAAGATCTACCCAGTAAGGCTAGCCCTCCGTGGGCGTGAGCCATGATGGAATAGACAAGGTTGCTTCTTCGTGGACCCTTAGTGGGTGGAGCCCTCCGTGGACTCTGGCCGTTACCCTCCGTGGGTTGAAGTCTCCATCAGCGTGGAAATGCGATAGCACCACCTATCGGAACCACGAGAAAAATCACCGCGTCTCCAAAATTGCGTTTGCTCTTCTCCACCTCTCTTTACTACATGTGCAATTTACTTTCCGCTGCCTATACTCTAGAATTGCATGTGTAGGGTGATGCTTGACTTGATCATAATTGTGAATCTGCCAAAAACTGTTCTTTGTCAAAAGGCAGAATTTTATATTGTCAAGTAGTCTAATCACCCCCCTCTAGACATACTTTCGATCCTACAAGTGGTATCGAGCTTTGGTCTCCATTGTATTGGTTTCCATTGCATTGGACTCCATAAGCTTGGTTTCACAACCTAGGAGAGTATGGCGTCTAGTGAGGTAATTTTAAGTAGAGGTCCTTACTTTGATGGTACAAATTTTGCTAGTTGGAAGCATAAAATGAAAATGCATATTCTTGGCCATAACCCAGCCGCATGGGGCATTATTTGTGTTGGTATGCAAGGTGAATTCTTGAGGAAGGAAAAGTTCGGATCATGGCTTCTAGCGGAAGAATTGCGGATGTTGCAAAACAATGCTCAAGCTTGTGACATTCTCTTCAATGCCTTGTGTCGAGGAGTTCAACAAAATCAGCCGTCTTGAGAATGCAAAGAGATTTGGGATACTTTGGTTGAAATGCGAAGGTACCGAGTCCGTGAAGGAATCAAAGCTAGATGTTCTTCAAGGTCGACTTGACAAGTTCAAGATGAAGGATGGTGAAGAATTCGCTGAAATGTACTCTAGGCTTGCTCTCATCACAAATGAGATTGCCGGCTTAGGAAGCGAAGAAATGACCGACCGATTCATCATCAAGAAGATTCTCGAGCTTTGGATGGAAAGTATGACACCGTGTGCACTTTGATCCAAATGATGCCAAACTACAAGAATCTCAAGCCAACGAAGTCATTGGAAGAATTGTTGCTCATGAGATGACACTTAAGGATAAGGAAGAGCTTCACAACAAGTCAAGTGGTGCTTACAAAGCTACAAGTGATGCTCCCACAACCTCAAGTGACAAGTTAGTTTCAATGAAGAGATAAGCCTAATGGTCAAGAACTTCAACAAATTCTACAAGAGTAGAGGCAAAGAGAAGCTCAAAGTCTAGATCATATGATGAAAAGAGATCTTCTAGTCGTGATCGAAGCTGCTACAATTGTGGAAGACCGGACACTACTCAAATGAGTGTCGGCTCCCCACAAGAAGAGAAGAATCTCCAAGAAGAAGAAGCTCAAGAGATGAGTCACCTCGGAAAGAGAAGGAGTAGAGATGATCGTTATGAGCGAAGACCCTCTCGGAGAAGCAAGGATTAGGAGAGGAAAGACAAGTCATCAAGGAGCTACACAAGAAGAAAACATCAAGCTCATGTAGGTGAATGGGTCTCGGCTCCGACTCGACAATCAATCGAAAGAAGCTATCACTCCAACTCCGACTACTGATCAAGATGAAGGTGTTGCGGTCTTGCTCTCGTATCCTCCAACTCCAACTCCTCGACTTATTTGATTCACCAAATGAGGGAATTGGAAGATGCTTCATGGCTAAAGGCCCCAAGGTATCACACCCTGAATTCATTGACTTTGATAGTGATGAGGATGACTTGCTTGGTGAAGATGAGCTCTTGCATGATAAATCCAATGAACCTAGTAATGATGAACATGCTAGTAGTCTTTATAGTCAAGAAGAGGCGAATGACAATGCTATGAAGGAGATTGAGCGTCTAACTAAAGAACTAAACACTCTTAAGTTAGCTCATGAAACAACTCAAGAAGATCATAGAGAGCTCCTAAGATCTCATGAGAAGCTACGCTTGAGAAGCTCACTCTAGAGCAAGAACATGAGTTTCTAAAAGCAATCAATGGCGATCTTGAAGAAGAGTTCTTCATATCTTGCCAAGCGACTTCTCTTGTCTAATTTCTTGCCACCCATTAAGACTAAGCATGACAAGCATAAGAAAAATTCTTCCTCTAGTAGTAACAATAACCATGCTAAATCCAATGTTGTTGCTTCTAGTAGTTCTCTTGATTCCACTAACAATGTTTCAAGCCAAGTTACACTTGAGCAAGAAAATAGTTTATTGAAAGGGATCATAGAAAGGTGTCTACAAGAGCCTTGCGGAAGCAAGAACTTTGAGAAATTGTTACTTAAGCAAGGAAGGCACCGGAAGAATCAAGGAATTGGTTTTGGCGAAAGTTCAGCGCCGAAGGTGTTGAATGGGAAGAAGGTCAATATCCTACTCCACAGTTTGTTCTTCAAAGGAGAAGTATGATCCTACTTCTTCCAATGTGGAACAAGCTCAAGATGACCTTCCACCACAAGACCACAAGCTAAAAGGCAAGGACAAGCTTCAAGAGGAGATTGATGCATTTGTTGAAGCACCTCAAGCCATGGTCAAGTGGGTTCCCAAGGAAGCGTCAAGTTCTACTTCGTCAAGCTCAACTACAACCCCAAGGATTCCCATCAAGATGATGTGGATCGAAGAAGAAGAACTAGAAAGTTCTTGAGGTGACTCGCCAACATACTTCACTCACATTCATTTTGGCAAAAACTTGTGCAATCAACTTCCACATTGTGCACTAGTTCATGGAGTCACAAACCCTCTTGTTGGTAAGTCAAGGGACAAGGTAATCATTGCTTTCATGGACATCATCTATTGTGAACTTCAATCTATGTCCATGGATATCCTTGTTTGTTCCTTGTGGGACTAACCCATGTAGGTATTGAAAGTGCCGAATCAAAGGATAGCTCCCAACTCTTGATGATCTCCATCAACATTGAGCATCCACATCTTCAACATCTACATGAAGTCTTCTCGACAACCCAAGGTTAGTTTGACCCTTTAAAGGGGTTCTCACATCTAGGGGAGCTTTGCTCTAAAAATTGAGCTAAAGCATCTTCAAATGATGTGAACACATCAATGCTTTATGTAAAAGTGGTAACCCCACTTGTGCTTAAGCGATGAGTATGACCTATGATCAAATGTTCTCATTTGGCTCCTAAGTCAATATACTCATATAAAGATGACCTAGTCATCGACAAATTGTGTGATAGTAGCTAGAGTTTTGATTGTGCATGTTTGACACATATTTCATTTGCTATCTTATTGTGTGAGCATGTTGGATGCATGATTTTATCCATTCAAGGACATCCATTTGTTGTTTTGGTCGTTTTGATTTTTCGACCAAATGGATGGACAAGAATGCCTAAATACCTCCCTAGCTATCTATGCTTTCTTGTCTCAAATTCTATTCATGCTTACATCACAAATTTGAACAAGTCATTTTGGACCCTCGGGTGAGGAGCACTCGAGCCACCGATCCGTCAAGGCTAACTTCCAAAACCTTCTAATTGATTTGGTCGGACCAACTCACTCAAACTCGGTCGAACCGAAAGCATTTAGACTGATCTAGGTTTTCACCTCGGTGAAACCGAGTTGTGATTTTCGGCGTGACGAAGTGCATAACGCCTGCGATTATCCATCTCGGTGCCACCGAGTTTACACTTCGGTCCCACCGACAACAAAGGGTATATATACTCGAGGGGCGCGCGTTGATTCCTCCTTCAAGCGTTTAGCCCCCACCCCTTTTGCCGTCGCCTTGGTCTCCGGATCGTCGCCGTAAATCGCTTTGTGCGCCCTCGCGCGAGTCTCCGTCGCCGTCAGCGGACATCTCCTCCGCGCCGTTGCCGCCGTGAAAAACTCCACCAAGTTAGGGTGAGTTTGATCCCTCGTGCTCCATCTCGATTCAATGCGTTTGGTTTGCCTAGTATCTTGCCACGATTGAAATCTTCTGTACACAGTTAGTTCGTTTGAACTAGATTGAGTAAAAGTTTTAGGGTTAGGTTTCCGCGAACACATCTCGGTGAGACCGATTTTATATTTCGGTATGACCGATTTGGCCTATAGCCATTACCTGCACCCTTCGGTCCAACGAGTTGTGCAAATCGGTGTGACGAAATGAGATTCTGTGAAACCCTAGTGTTTTCGGCGGGACGAAACCCACCGGTCAAACCGAAAGTGGTGTGAAAGCTCTGTTTAAACACTTGGATTCACGAATCTTAAACTTCGATCGACGAAATGTCTTCTGTGAAAACCTAATACTAGAATTTGAACTCATTTTTTGCAAAAACTTACGCATTTTGTGATGACTCTTCTTCTCTGCCTACACCTTATCTATTCACGGGTTGTCGGCCATATCGGATGCGGTGTGAGTCGAGAACAGGTCGAGACACCCATTGCGAGATATTCGAGGCGGGCACTAGTCACGATCCTAGCAGCTCATCGGATGATGGTGAGAGGAGTACACCAAGTGGCTTGCCTCCTGCAGCCACGAGCTAGAAGAAGAGGAATTCGGATGATGAAGATTCAGATTTTGTTGTTGAGGAAGAGGTGACCTCAAAGCCTAAGAGGAAGGTTGTTGCCAAAGAGCAACAAGGTCGACAAACTAAGAAGGGCACCAGCAAAGTCAAGCGATCAAGCTGTTGCTAAGAAGCTGAATTTGGGAGAGGCAGCTGCAAGCAAAGTGAAAAAACCTCCAAGAGAAGAGATTAGTGCATGATGATGCAGCGATGAGAGGATGAGGATGAGGAAGCACCCAGCCTCCTCCTCGAAGCCTAAGCTCATGGGTGATGCCATTAAAGTGGAGCCACATCAAAGCCCAAGAAATCTGCTCCAGCTAAGGCAGCTCCAGCAAAACTCTTGCCAAGCCCAAGAAGACCGTCGGGAACATTCCAGCGTCTGAAAAGAACAAGGATGATGTGCCACCGGTGAGTCGGATGATGAAGGACCAGTTCTTTGAAACCGTCCAAAACTGCCACTACATAATGATGCTCATCCTCAAGTGAGGATATGAAGGCAAGGAAAGATAGAGGTCTCGGGCTATGGAGACAATCGACCCATATGCCGTGAGGAGAAAAGCTGCTTTGTAGATCCCAGATTTCACACGAGAGAGCAGCGGGACTTCTATGAGACCGTCTTGATGGACAAAAGCCCATAATCGCTGAGACACAAGATATGTTATTGGAAGTACATTGACAGTGAAAACCGAGATTTCTTTCCACATGTGCATGAAAGTTTCCTTTGCATGTGGTGTTGCAGACTTTGTAGGTCGAGAAGTTGACCAATTGGAGCGATGAGATGATAATGCAATTCTATGCCACACTCACTTCTACGATGGAAAGATTGTGTGGATGGTGAAGGTCAAAGATTTTCTTCTTCTGTTGAAGAATGGGCAGAAATTTTGAATGCTCGATTCTGCGAG
Source organism: Aegilops speltoides (assembly GCA_021437245.1). Lineage (NCBI taxonomy): Eukaryota > Viridiplantae > Streptophyta > Magnoliopsida > Poales > Poaceae > Aegilops > Aegilops speltoides. The sequence goes on from CM038147.1 coordinate 391,744,363, forward strand.
AAGATGATATTGATGTATATGGGATTCAAGAAGAATCATGAATCCATGAAGAACATGTACAAAGAGGTTCGGCAAAGGATTTGGGAATCTGGAAGCTCGGCTCGATCTACTATCTCGAGGCAGGCTTACCTACCACTAATACCATTTTGAGGCATACCTTGATGCCCAAATCGGAGATCATCGCATGATCGGAGGATACTCTATCAACATGCTGCACATACTTGATGAAAGCACCTTTCAAGGTGATGGACTTGATGGTAGAGACCATTAAGAGGATTGCGGTGACGAGAAAAGGTCATGTGGATTTGCCCATGATTGGATGCTTATCAATGCCAAGTTTGCACGGGCACATTCTTGTTGGATAGAGAACATTTACCGTTGCAGCGAGCATGAAGACAATGTTGTTGTGATGGATGAGGAGGATCAACATCTGTTGAAGGTCAAGCCAAGATCGAAGCTGCCAAGAAAGCCAAAGGCGACAAGGAAGCGGCAATGACAGCTAAACCAAAGAGTTTGGAGAGCAAATTCTTGAAGCTACTCAAAGGATTGAACAACGCTGGCCAGCATTATGCAGTCTCGGGAGAGCCTAGAGAGGATTGTTGAGGACAAGATCCACGCTCTGGATGTGAAGTGGTTGAAGTGCAAGTATTGTCAACAAGCTCGAGGCGGACATTGAGGAAGCAAAGCGGGAGAAGGAAGAGCTTATCGTGAGATGCGAGGATGACTTAGTCCAGGATTATCATCAGCAGATTGCTCCGGTTCCCACAGGACCCGATCATTGCTATTCGATGGTGACACGGGACTACTGACTTGGCACCTCCACAGTTCCATGGTTACTCCTACTCCAGCTCCGGCTCGGTGACCACTCCTCCGGCCTGAGACATCGGTGAAGTCTTCGCCGATCTTGTCATATCCACTCCGACATCAACCGGGCAGGAGCCGCCCGTGAGTCCCGGTGGCGCTTAGCTCTATGCTTTTGAACTTTTGGTAACTTGTTGCCAAAGGGGAAAGTGTATAGATCATAGGACTTCGAGAGAGAGTCTTTGTTGTGTCGCTTTTGCTCTTTCGTTCTTTTGCGGTTTCTTTGAGATACTTTTGGTTTTGAGACATTGATGTGTTTGATACTCGTTTGATTCTACCTTAATGAGTGCTTGGTGGTACTATGCTTTAATGTGTGCTTAATGCTTATCATATGCCATTCCTATCTTGTATGACCATTTACTCATGTCTTGGTGATTGGGTGCATCTGTTCATTCTTATCATTTTGTGCGCTCCACCAAGATGTATGTGACATGGAAGAGTGACCCATGATCCTAATCGATTGTGCATTTGCATTCAAGCATAAATCTTAAATAATGCACAAATTTAGGGGAGCTCTTGCTTATCACATACTTCTCAAAGCGACGATATTATTCATTGATTATATCCTTTGTCGAGCTTTGATCTATATGTTGTCATCAATTACCAAAAGGGGAGATTGAAAGTGCAACTAATCCCGGGTGGTTTTGGTAATTAATAACAACATATATATCATTGAACTAATAGTTACTTGAGAATCATTTCAGAGAGTTCGATTGATATGGGTATGGCAAGGACTGAAGAAGTGGACCCCTCAAAATGCTAAGGCAAGCATTGGCAAAAGCTCAAGACTCCATTTTTGGTTTAGTGATCCAAGATCACATTGAGTCCATAGGAAAGCCAATACTATTAAAAGGGATGAGGTTATGATGATGATCTGGTTGCTCAAGTGCTTAGTGATACATCTCCTAAACTATCGGCAACTTTCCTTGCCATATACACTCATAAGTAATCTCGGTCCCACCGATATTCCAAACTTCAGTCACACGAGATGAACCACCTCAGCCATAAGCCAAACCCTAGAAAACTCGGATTTTCCGATTACGAACTCGGTCTCACGAAACTTGAGTTGCCAAGCTTACGTAACATACGTCATCAAATCGGTGTCACCGAGATGATGAAGTCGATCCCACGAAATTGGCATGCTCTTGTCATTACGCGAATCGGACTAACGAGATTGTATTTTGGTCCCACGAAAATCCCAACGTTCACATTATTTGAACTATCGGTCTCACCGAGTTGTCAACTTCGGTCCCACGAGATTGCTCAAATGTGTGTAGCAGTTGGATTTTGTGTGGAGGCTATAAATACCCTCCACCCCTCTTCATTAGTGGAGAGCCATCGAAAGAACTACCACTCCTACCTTACATTTACGAGAGAGAACTACCTACCCTTGTGTTGAGATCAAGTTGCTCCCTCCCACCATATGAAGCTTGATCTCTAGCCTTCCCAAGTTGCTTTCCACTCAATCCTTTCTTCCACCACAGCCAAATCGGTGAGGAGAGTTGAGTGTTGGGGAGATTATCATTTGAAGCACAAGAGCAAGGAGTTCATCATCATCAACAACATCTATTACCTTTTGGAGGTGGTGCCTCCTAGATTGGTTAGGTGTCGCTTGGGAGCCTCCGTCGAGATGTGGAGTTGAACCAAGAAGTTTGTAAGGGCAAGGAGATCGCCTACTTCGTGAAGATCTACCCGAGTAAGGCTAGCCCTCCGTGGGCGTGAGCCATGATGGAATAGACAAGGTTGCTTCTTCGTGGACCCTTAGTGGGTGGAGCCCTCCGTGGACTCTCATGGCCGTTACCCTCAGTGGGTTGAAGTCTCCATCAGCGTGGAAATGCGATAGCACCACCTATCGGAACCACGAGAAAAATCACCGCGTCTCCAAAATTGCGTTTGCTCTTCTCCACCTCTCTTTACTACATGTGCAATTTACTTTCCGCTGCCTATACTCTAGAATTGCATGTGTAGGGTGATGCTTGACTTGATCATAATTGTGAATCTGCCAAAAACTGTTCTTTGTCAAAAGGCAGAATTTTTATATTGTCAAGTAGTCTAATCACCCCCCCTCTAGACATACTTTCGATCCTACACCTACAGACTAAAACCCTCCGGTTTATATAGGCACCGAAGAGGGTTAGGATTACACAGAGTCGGTTACAATGGTAGGAAATATATATATCCGTATCGCCAAGCTTGCCTTCCACGCCAAGGAAAGTCCCATCCGGACACGGGACGAAGTCTTCAATCTTGTATCTTCATAGTCCAGGTGTCCGGCCAAAGATGATAGTTCGGCTATCCGGACACCCCCTAGTCCGGGACTCCCTCAAACACCTTGCCCACGAGCACCCACTGAGGAGCGCCTTGATGCGTCTCCAACGTATCTATAATTTATGAAGTATTCATGCCATGTTTACAATAATTTTATATGGTTTTGGTATGATTTGCATGGAACTAACCCGGACTGACGCTGTTTTCAGCAGAACTACCGTGGTGTTCTTTTTTTGTGCTCAAATGAAATTTCTCCAAACACCGCGAAACTTTTTGTGGATTTTTATGGACCAAAAGACTACCAATGGGCCAGAGCAGCACCTGGGGGTGCCCCGAGGGGGCACAACCCACCAGGCACGCCCCGGTGGGTTGTGCCCACCTCGGTGGCCTCCCGCACCCCCTCTTCGCCCTATAAATTCCAAAATATTCCAAAAAACCTCAGGGAGACCCTAGATCGGAAGTTACATCGCAGCAAGCCTCCATAGCCAATGAAAACCAATCGGGACCCTATTCCTGCACCCTGCCGGAGGGGGGAATCGTCACCGATGGCCATCTTCATCATCCCGACGCTCACCACGATGAGGAGGGAGTAGTCCACCCTCGGGGCTGAGGGTTTGTACCAGTAGCTATGTGTTTAATCTCTCTCTCGCGCGATCTTGTGATGTCATGATCTTGATGTATCATGGGATTTGTTAACATAGATGGATCATATGATGTTTCTCCCCTCTCTACTCTTGTTGTGATGAATTGAGTCTTTACCCTTTGAAGTTTTGTCTTGTCAGATTGAATGTTCAGATATGAGAACACTTGATATATGTCTTGCATATGAATACCCGTGGTGACAATGGGGTATTATTTTGATTCACTTGATATATGTTATGGCACTCAACATGCGGATTCCTGCGGTGACATTGGGGTAATCTATGCATAGGGGTTGATGCATGTTTTTATTATCTTTTCTCTGATAGAAACTTTGGGGTCCCTGAGGGAGTCCTGGACTAGGGGGTGTCCGGATAGCCGAACTATCATCATCGGCCGGACTCCAAGACTATGAAGATACAAGATTGAAGACTTCGTCCCGTGTCCGGATGGGACTTTCCTTGGCGTGGAAGGCAAGCTTGGCGATACGGATATGTAGATCTCCTACCATTGTAACCGACTACTGTGTAACCCTAGCCCTCTCCGGTGTCTATATAAACCAGAGGGTTTTAGTCCATAGGACAGAACAACAATCATACCATAGGCTAGCTTCTAGGGTTTAGCCTCCTTGATCTCGTGGTAGATCCACTCTTGTACTACCCATATCATCAATATCAATCAAGCAGGAGTAGGGTTTTACCTCCATCGAGAGGGCCCGAACACAGGTAAAAACATCGTGTCCCTTGTCTCCTGTTACCATCCGCCTAGGCGCACGATTCGGGACCCCTACCGAGATCCCCGGTTTTGACACCGACATTGGTGCTTTCATTGAGAGTTCCTGCGTATGCGTCACCGATAGGCTCGATGGCTCCCGATCATCAACAACAACACGCAGATCCGGGGTGAGACTTTTCTCCTGGACAGATCTTCATATTCGGCGACTTTGCCCTGCGGGCAATTTGCTTGGCCATCTGGAGCAGATCGAAGCTTCGCCCTGGCGTCAGGTCAGATTTGGAAATCTGAACGGGGCTGACATCCACAGAGACTTGATCTTTGATGGATTCGAGCCACAGCCGAGCGCGCCGCACTATCACGATGGGCATGATTTAGCTCTGCTGCCGGACAGTGCCCCTGGAGGCGCACATGAGTCTGCTCCGACCCTTAATTGGGCGGCTGCGCGGTCGAGGGCGGGTGGCTAGACACGCCTCGGGGCTGCAACCTCTCGGTGATGGGCGAATCTGACCTTGTCCCTTGTGAAACTTCGTGACTCGGGTTCGGACTCCTCGTCGAACTCCGAACCTCCGCCCCTCAATCGAATCCGATTGGGCGCCGATCATGGAGTTCACCGCTGCGGACATCTTTCAACACTCACCTTTTGGCGACATCCTGAATTAGCTAAAGTATCTCTCGTTATCGGAGAGCCACGGGCGAAGCTGCGGTCGGGGCGGTTGGGATCACGGACGACAAAGAAATTCAAAGCCGACCCACCACCCACTTAGTAGCCCGCATCGGCGATCTAACCGACATGCTGACTTGACTCCGAAGACATCGGCGGTATGGGCGGCGATGCTAGAAACGACCAAGAACCAGCGCCTACTGTGCACAACAAAGCCACCTTGTCATATGACATATACATGGTGGATATCCCAAAGGATGGGAATGGCGAGGAACAGCGGGGAAGACCCTCCAAGAAACAGCCTAAGCGCCCGGCGTCGTGGCGCCGCTCTAAATCCGCCACGGCAAGAATGGAGATTCGGTGCGGAGATAATAATACCCAGACAAGTGCGAAGACAACCCCTCGGCAAGATTCAGCACGGGAGGGAGAAGCCAGCCCTCATGAGAGGCGGCGGGGCGAAGAGGTAGAGGATGATAATTACATGCCTCCCTATGGAGCGAGGCAAGCCTCGGCGGACGGCAATTCGTCGGTTACGAGGATCTTGTCGAACAAGGCGTTTTAAGCGCAGGCTTATAGCCACGACAAACAGCCTCAAGAAAAAGCGCAGCTTATAGCTGATCAAGATCTGCTAGCCGATAGATGGACTGAAGTCCTTGCGGCCGAAGAGCATGAACTCGAACGCCCCTCCAAAAGCTACCCCAAACGTAAGCTGCTCCCCCGATTAGAGGAGGAGGCATATAAACCTGCATCACTAGTGCACAATATGGCTGACCGACCACCCCGCGGCCGCGACAGAGAGGCCTCTAGGCCCTCCACTAAAACCGTACCCCGGCATCGCTCGAAAAGCACAAAGCCACAGGGGAACGCTCCGGACTTGCGAGATATATTGGAGGATAAGGCAAGACAATCAAGATCGTTCTACGGATCGCGTGGGCGCCCCATGATACGCGACGACAACCGTCGCGCCAGACACACCAAGTCCGGCCGGGCCGAACACAGGAGGCAAAGCTCGTTTGAGCTACGTCGTGATATAGCCCAATACAGAGGCGCCGCACACCCACTATGTTTCACAGATGAAGTAATGGATCATCAAATCCCTGAAGGGTTTAAACCCGTGAATATTGAATCCTATGATGGCACAACAGACCCCGCGGTTTGGATCGAAGACTATCTCCTTCATATCCACATGGCCCGCGGTGATGATCTTCACGCCATCAAATACCTCCCACACAAGCTTAAAGGACCAGCTCGGCATTGGCTTAACAGCTTGCCAGCAGAATCAATTGGGTGTTGGGAGGACACGGAAGCCGCATTCCTTGATAACTTCCAGAACGCGTATATGCGACCACCGAACAATGACGACCTAAGCCATATAATTTAGCAGCCCGACGAATCGGCGGACAATTACGGACACGGTTCTTAACTAAGAAAAATCAAATCGTCGATTGTGGGATGCGGAGGCCCTCGCGACCTTCAAACATAACATCGCGATGAGTGGCTTGCCGGCACTTGGGGACAGGAAAAGCGAAATCCATGGCAGCCCTCACAACACTCATGACCCGCTTGCGCGAGGAGAGGACAGTGGCTAGCCCGCGGCAACAACCTCGGCAAAAATTCGGCGGTCCGGATACCAAGGACCTGCGGCAGGTCACATCGCAACAAGCACAAGCGTCGCGTGCTGGCGACAATACTAGAGATAGGGCAGTCAATGCGGATTCAGAGCTCCAAACCGGTCGTGGAAAAAGCCATTCAAAAGAACTACTCGGGTCCGTCAATTTGGACTGAATACTCGACCGCTCGTGCGGATACGGCACCCCGAAAACCAGCTAATCACACCAGCAGGGACTGTTGGGTATTCAACAGAGCAGGCAAGCTAATTGCTGAAAACAATGACAAGGAGCTGCATAGAGATGGCGAGGAAGAGACCCGACCGTCGAACAATAGAGGCGAAGGTTTCCCCCACAAGTGCGGACGGTGAACATGATATCATAACCCACATACCCAAGAGGGGGCGAGCGTGCACTCGAGGGGCGTATATGCGATGGAGCGATCGCCCGAAGTTCAACCCATGGTCCTCTGCCCGATCACTTTTGATCGAAGGACCACCCACCGACATCCGCCACAGCGGATTCACGCATTGGTTTTAGACCCAATCGTTGATGGATTTCACCTCACGAGTCACGATGGGCGGTGGCGGCAACTGAACCTGCTTTATCGGGATACAATGCACAAGATGGGCATAGACCCTTCAAGATTAAACCCACAAAAGCGACCTTCAAAGGCGTCATACCGGTGTAGAGGCCAATTATGCAGGCTCGATTACTGGAAGTGGTCTTGGATCCCGGATAACTTCCAGCGAGTTAATCTTGACATAGTTCCGTTCATGGCGGCTATCATGCTTTCTGCTCGGACGGACCGCATTACAAAGTTCAGCAGCGGTGCCGCTTTCGCATACCTCAAGCTCAAAATGCGGGCCCTCGAGTCATCACGGTCAGCGGAAACCTGAGCGCTCCCTCGAGCGGAGGCACACACTGGCGGCTCTCGCGGCGGAAATGCTGAGTAGCCTCCTAAGGCAATTCTCGAGTCCGACCGTTAGCGGCCGGACAACGCTAAACGCGCCGAGTAACCTACAACAAGACCACAGCACGTCCGAACGCAGCGTAGCGATGCGGCTAACCCAGCCCTTGCAAAATTGCAAGACCGGTGCCAGCGTACATCATTACGCTCTGGAGATACCGTGGGCATAGGGGAGAGCACGACCACAACGAGCCAGAATGCGGCTTAACAACACGAGGGCTCCCAAGTGTGTCATCCTTTTTTCCTTTTTCTTTTTTCTTATCCGCGGGACTCCGTTCACGAGAGGCCTGTCCGTGATGAACTGCCGAACTCACGTTACAACAGCCGGGGAAGGAGAAAGGCTACGGCAGTATCCGGTGGTCTCCATTACGGCATTAAATCTGTTTTATACACCATTCCGCAGCCTACCTGGCGAGAGGACATGTTTAATAGTCCCATCCTTGCTTACCGCACTATTTGTATGGTTTTGCATTCATGGCAGTATTTCTTGAATAAACAATGCATCGCCTTTTTGCTTATAATTGCATTCCTTTCTTATCGTATGTTCATTTATGACATGTTGCATCCAGTACACTTTAGTGCGGCTAAATACACCGAGGGCTTAAGTTCCCCACATTATGGTGTGATAAGTCCGAACACTTTCACAAGTGCGGCACCCGAACTTATAGCATTATATGCATCGGCTCCGAATCATGTCTTGGGTCAATAGTTGGGTTTGCCCGGCTCCCATGGTTTGGTACCTTATGTTCCGTTATATCGGCTAAGGTAGCGCAGGGAGAACCACTGCGATTGTGCCCCAGTTGAGCTGGGCGAGCACCTCAGTGGAGAAAGCTAAAACTGATCGTCATGATGAGGCGAGAGCTGGTCGCTGTTTGAGAGGTTTTTTCGAGTCCCCAAAGACTTATGCCGCTTAGAGCGAGGAACCGGCTTCGTCCGGCCCAGACATGGATAGCGCCCCGAACTCGGTCTTCCGAATACTAGGGGCTTCACCGAAATTTAAAATTATAGAATTCTATGGCTAAGTGAGAGTGTTCAAGCACTATAAGTCCGGTTGCCTTGTTAAATGCGTGTTGGCGCCTCCTAGATGGACCCAAAAATGGGAACAAGAGCACTCAAGTTTATCCCAAACACCCGGCACTTTCGTGGCATGGGGGCTAAAGCCCGACGACTTGCCATCTCTCGGATTTGATAAGCGGCCGCCTGAAGGTAATATTTTAAATTAACAAGCGTTGCTTAGCGCATATGAACAAAGTTTTCAGCACACAGGATAACAAAATGCGAGTCTACTCAAATATTACATCTTTGGAGCACTCACCCGCAATAACGCGGGCACCCTTCAGGACACCCTTATAATACATCTCGGGCGTGCGATACTCCTTGCCCGGTGGTGGCGCGTCTGTCACAAGCTTCTCAGCATCCATCTTGCCCCAGTGCACCTTAGCACGGGCAAGGGACCGACGGGCGCCTTCAATGCAGGCGGAGTGCTTGATGACTTCAACCCATGGACAAGCATCCACTAGCTGCCACACCAGGCCGAAGTAGCTCCCAGGCATGGCCTCCTTGGGCCACAGCCGAACTATGAGGCCCTTCATGGCCTGTTCGGCCACCTTGTGGAGCTCGACCAGCTGCTTCACTGGTCGCTAAAGGCACCGGATGTCGGCCTCGACATCTTGAGACCGAAGACCTTCTCCGTCGAGCTCCCTCCTCGGCCTGTAGAAAGCGGCGGCATCGGACGCTTCTGAGGCAGATCTCTGACAGCTCTGAGAGCTACAAATTCGGGTAAGTAACAGGTAATTCACTTTTACATGCTTGCTTTGCATGAAGAATGCCTTACCCACCGCTATTTTCTTCAATGCCTTGATTTCCTGGAGGGCCTTGTGGGCTTCGGCCTTAGCGGCTTTGGCACTCTCAAGAGCCGACGCAAGCTCGGACTCTCGAGTCTTCGAGTCACGCTCCAAACTCTCATGTTTTTCCACGAGAGCCTGGAGCTTTTGCTGTACCTCCGCCACCCGCGCCTCCTGCTTCTCTCGCCAGCACGCTCCGCGGCCGCATTACGTTCGGCTGCGGACACCGCCTCCTTCAAGGTCGCCACCTTGTTCGTGGCCCCTGGAGTACCCACGTTATCCTTGTCATTCCTCTTGCAACCAAATACTTTTCTGTAAGGTACAACTTTAATAAGGTGTTACTCACCTTCCTTGTCCTTGAGCTGCTTCTTGGCACGGCCGAGCTCGCTCTCGGACCGCTCGAGCTTTGCTTCAAAGCATTGACCTCCATGATCGGTCTTGGCGGTCGGCGGCGCAACCTGCAATCCCATATTGACATATGTTTTAAGACTCCTGCGTATATCTTCTTAGATCCTCGATCCGGCTTTTCTTTCCGAACACGAACCAAGCATCAGAGACTCTTGTCTATGCGGTACTATTTTACATATATTAAAATTCTTACCTCAAAGCCTATTAGAAGGCTGCTGCGAAGCCTGGTCAGCCCGCTTTTGGCGAGCTGAACCTACGAATCACCGCACTCATGGCGGTGCGGTGTTCCTCTTCGATGGAGCGCCATTGGCGCCTCCGGCAAGTTATCTGGCGCCTCCGGTTGGACAGAGGCCGTTGGCGTCACAGTCTTGCCCTTCTTACAAAGGGGCCGCCCGGCGGACTCCAGAACCACTGCGAGTTCGGTGCGGTGCAGTGTGCAATCAGGAGGTTGCCCTGTGGCACCTCCGGGGCCTCCTCCTCCGGGTGGGTCCCTCTGTAGGATCCCACCTCGGCATCGTCGGCGTCACGGGGGTGGAGGCGGTCGGAAGTGAAGTACTATCCACATCCGACGTACCCAAGGACCCACTCGACGAAGCGGGAAGATCGTCCTTGGGCGGACTGCAGGGTTGTATGCGGCATTAGAAAGACACCATGTGGCGAAAAGAAAAATCATGAAGTTATTGAGAGTCGGATACTTACGATCTCGCCGAGGCTTGGCCCTTGAGGCCACTCCTCGTCGCCGTCGCCCGGCGTTGGCGGAACGATGCAGGGGAAGGTCCTTCCCTTCTTGGACCCTTCGGCCTCCCTCGTTGGGAGGCCTTCCTCTTCTTCTCTCCCCGGGGAGAGGCCTCTTCTTCTCCTCCTCATCCTCGTGGGAGGAGCCGCCTCGAGTCATCGGACGATGAATCCGATACCACTGACGCCGGGAACTCCTTGGGTTCCGTGGCCTTCTTCTTGGCCTTCTTCTCGGCACTCGTAAAGTGCGGGACCAGCTAACCATGTTAGATGGGCATCCGCTGGGTCTTCTAGAAGGGGCGGACAGTTAACTGTCGGGCGTCGCTAGCCAGGCTGTTAAAGGTGTTGGGAGTTTAGATCCGCATAAAGTCAAAACATGAAAAGCAAGTGTCCCATAAAGGATAACATGGCTTACCTCGCCCGCCGGACGCTGCGAGCTGAATCCGCGATCTTTGGTAGCGGATCACGGGAGCCGGCGCCCTTGAACAGCACCCTCCGGGCATCTTAAATGCGTAGTGTCGAAGAGCCCGCTCAAGGTCGGTCTTGTGCGGATCAAACTCCACAAATTGAAGTCCCGTTGTTAGCGAGGAGAATCCGGCGGACGAGCATGACTGGATCACGTTGACAAGCTTGAGCTTCTTGTTCACGGGGTTTGGAGGCAGGATCTGGTGTCGGTCGGCTCTTCGAACTACCCCATAGCAGCCCTTATCTTTCCGGAGGTGAGCCGCATGGGGATGCAGATCTAAATTCGGGGCGCTGCCCATATAGGGTCCGCGGCTTGGTGATGTAGAACCACCCGATTGCCACCCTTTGATGGTTTCCGAAGGCGCCCTCGAGCCAAGTGATGTTGGGCATTTGCCCACCATGGCGCCTCTGCACTCCGGTTGGCTGCCCTTCACAACCTTGACTTGACATTGAAGGTCTTTAGACATAAGCGAAGTGGGGCTGGATGCGAGGAAGGCCTCGCTACGACGATAAGCGCCGAGATATTGAGGATGAAATTCGGGGCGGATCGTGGAAATCCGGGCCGTAGTAGAACATGAGCCCCGGACAAAGGGGTGGAGTGGGAAGCCCAGTCCGTGGAGGAAATGGGAAGAATACCACCCTCTCATGGGGCCGGGGGTGGGTATGAGCTGCCCTCGTCGGGAGCGGTGCCGCGATGTCCTTTGGACAGATTTCGGCGCTGCGCAGCTTCTTGATGTGCCCCTCCGTAGCGGAGGAGGCCATCCTGCCTCCGCTCCGGACATGGCTGGAGAAGGTCGAGGTGAGATGGCGGACTTAGGCGCTGGGCTCAGTCTTGTGGAGATGGATAAGCAAAGGAGGAAGAAGGCGTGGGTAAAGGTGGATCCTTATCCCTTATATATGGGCGGACGAAACTATCGCCCCACCGGCTGGTAAAACTCGCTTATCTCCCAAGCGCCGCAATCAATGAATGCGGTTGGGTTACCCGTCCGTATTGATGAGAATCCGGAATAAAGGGAACACGATCTCTGCCGACAAGGCGTGCCAAGGAATCCGCCGCTAACGCGCTGAGGTGGTATAATAAAAGCGATTCGAGTAAAGGCTTGGTTGTGGTGTGACGTCCGCCATACAAAATACGTTAGCAGATTGAACTTGTGTAAATATTATTCTCTCTACGGTGGTATGCGAATTTATTTCCGAGCGGACACTATCTGGTGTTCACAATCTTCTATGAATTATTCGGAGGAGGAACCCGCCTTGCAATGCGAAGACAATATGCGCGCCGGACTAAATCGTCATTGAAGCTTTGGTTAGGGGCTACTAAGGAGTCTGGACTAGGGGTGTCGGATAGCCAAACTATCATCATCGGCGGACTCCAAGACTATGAAGATACAAGATTGAAGACTTCATCCGTGTCCGGATTGGACTTTCCTTGGCGTGGAAGGCAAGCTTGGCGTCTGAATATGTAGATCTCCTACCATCGTAACCGACTCTGTGTAACCCTAGCCCTCTCGGTGTCTATATAAACAGAGGGTTTTAGTCCATAGGGCGGAACAACAATCATACCATAGGCTAGCTTCTAGGGTTTAGCCTCCTTGATCTCGTGGTAGATCCACTCTTGTACTACCCATATCATCAATATCAATCAAGCAGGAGTAGGGTTTTACCTCCATCGAGAGGGCCCAAACCTGGGTAAAAACATCGTGTCCCTTGTCTCCTGTTACCATCCGCCTAGACGCATAGTTCCGGACCCCCTACCCGAGATCCGCCGGTTTTGACACCAACAGTCCCCTTGTAGTTCTTTGTGTGGATTGAATATTATGATCAGGAAGTTGTTTGATGCATATCGTAGAATTAACTCACGGATACTAATGGTGACATTAGAGTATCTAGGTGACATTAGAGTTGGTTGATGTGTGTCATATGGTGTTATTTTACTACGAACTCTTGAATAGATCGAACGGAAAGAATAACTTTGTGTTATTTTAGTACGAACTCTAGGATAGATTGATCAGAAAGAATAGCTTTGAGGTGGTTTCTTACCCTACAAACAATTTCTATCTTTTTTTCTCCGTTATAGGAACTCGGGATTGATTCTTTATTGCACTTTGAGGGATAATCATATGATCCAACTATGTTAGCATTGTTGAGAGATTACACTAGTGAAAGTATGCACCCTAGGCCTCATTTTCCATCATTGCAATACCGTTTGTGCTTTGTTTTACTATTTACTACCTTGCTGTTTTTTTATTGTTCGCACTACAAAAACACATATCTACTATCCATACTGCACTTTTATCACCATCTCTTCACCGAACTAGTGCACCTATACAATTTTCCATTGTATTGGGTGTGTTGGGGACACAAGAGATTTCTTGTATTTGATTGCAGGGTTGCTCGAGAGAGACTATCTTCATCCTACCCCTCCCACGGATTGATAAACCTTAGGTCATCCACTTGAGGGAAAATTGCTACCGTCCTACAAAACTCTGTGCTTGGAGGCCCAACACGAGTCTACAAGAATAGAGTTGCGTAGTAGACATCAAGCTCTTTTCTAGCTCCGTTGCTGGGGAGGTGAGTGCTTGAAGGTATATCTTTAGATCTTGCAATCAATCCTTGTGTTTCTTGTTTTATCACTAGTTTGGTTTACCAAAAGAAAACTACAAAAAAATGGAATTGAGGTTGCATCATATTATTGATCATCTTTATAATATCTTTCTTGAAAATGATGGATCGGAAAATTGTGCTCAATTGTTTGAAGAAGAAGTCAATATGTTTGGCACAAATTATTTGAATGATGAACATGATTGCAATGTTGTTAGTATGAATTCTTTGAATATCCATGGTGTTAATGATGATTGCATTGGTCATGATAATGATGTCTCCTATAATAACATCAATTTTTACGGAGTGAACGGGGAGTGCAAAAGCACACCAAAAAGGGAAGATAGATTTTGCATGAGGCATAAGTATTTAGAAACAAAATGGTTGCAAGAGAAGCTAGATGGTTGTGCTGAAAAATTTCATTCTTTTCGCCATCCTTGCAAACTTTGCAATAAACATGGTCATTTAAATCTCCAGTGCAAATTGTTTCATGATCGAATCGTGTCCAAAAATTGTGATGACTTGATTTCCCTTGTGCATCATAAAGAACTTAGTTTGCTTCTGGTTTATGAAGAAATGAAACGTATAACTAAGAATATTCCATATAACCCTAAGAGATTTCTTGATTTTGATCTAGAGGAAATTTATATGTTTTATGCAGTAAATTGCATTGAGAATCCTTATATTGCTAACTATCTAAAGAAAAGAAAGCAAATAGAATATGAAGAGAGTACTAATGAAAGGGAAAATATTTCCCAATACCCTCCTAGTGTTTCTTATGATGAATCAGGTTAGGAGGAGCTTCCTATACAATCAATCTCTTCAACCAGAAGCTCAAAAAAATTGATTAAACCCACACGTGAGGTGGTGAAGAAGAAAAAGAAAAGAAGAAAAAGTAGAGGTAAAAAGGTAACTCTCCCTAGTAATATTGCTCCTATCACCGCTGTGCCTCGTGAAACTGAATCAAATATGTTGATGGAGGATGATGATATTGAGTATGATTTTGTGATGCCTAATACTTGTTGTAATGATTATGCTTGGGAAGACAATGATGTCTTTTATGATCTTGAAAATATTTTTGGCACTTGCTTGGAAGAATATGATAATAATATTTGCTATACTATTGATGCCATTCATGCTATTGATAAGAGTGATTATGATGATATGCACAACAACAAGCTTGGGGTGCTATGTTTAATGAGTATGAAATGTTTGAAAATCTACTTGCTGAAATGCTTGTCCTAAGCTTGGGGATGCTTTCCATAATGAATATGATCCTTTGGTTCCTTCTACTTTCGATAAGAAAATTTATTATGATGATAGCATGCCTCCTATTTATGACGATGATAACCCACAAGTATAGGGGATCAATTGTAGCCTCTTTAGATAAGTAAGAGTGTCGAACCCAACGAGGAGCTAAAGGTAGAACAAATATTCCCTCAAGTTCTATCGACCACCGATACAACTCTACGCATGCTTAACGTTCGCTTTACCTAGAACAAGTATGAAACTAGAAGTACTTTGTAGGTGTTGTTGGGTAGAATTGCAAGATAATAAAGAGAACGTAAATAGAAAGTAGGGGCTATTTAGATAAAGAAGCAATAAAGTTAGTATAGCGAGTGTGGAAAAGTGGTGGTAGGAGTCATGAAATTGTCCCTAAGCAATTGACTACTTTACTTGACCGATAGCAAGTTTTATGTGGGAGAGGCGTAAGCTAACATACTTTCTCTTCTTGGATCATATGCACTTATAATTGGAACTCTAGCAATCATCCGCAACTACTAAAGATCATTAAGGTAAAACCCAACCATAGCATTAAAGTATCAAGTCCTCTTTATTCCCATACGCCATGACCCACTTATCCGTGTTTGTGTTGTTGGGGAACGTAGCAGAAATTCAAAATTTTCTACGCATCACCAAGATCAATCTATGGAGATTCTAGCAACAAGAGAGAGGGGAGTGTATCTTCATACCCTTGAAGATCGCGAAGCGGAAGCGTTACAAGAACGCTGTTGGTGGAGTCGTTCATGAAGCGATTCAGATCGCGGCCGAATCCGATCTAAGCACCGAACAACGGTGCCTCCGCGTTCAACACACGTACAGCCCGGGAACGTCTCCTCCTTCTTGATCCAGCAAGGGGAGAGGAGAAGTTGAGGGAAAACTCCGAAAGCACAACGGCATGGTGGTGATGGAGCTCGTGGTTCTCCGGCAGGGCTTCGCCAAACACTACGGAGGAGGAGGAGGTGTTGGAGGAGGGAGAGGGTTGCGCTAGGGGAAGGGTGCGGCTGCTCTCTCTCTCCCTCACTATATATAGGGGAAAGGGAGGAGGGCAAGGCGCCCTAGGGTTCCCTAGGGGAGGGGCGGCGGCCACAGGGGAAACCCTAGATGGGTTTGGGCGCCCCCACCCCCTAGGAATCTTGCCCCCCAAGCCGGGAGGGGCGGCTGCCCTAGGGGTGGCGCCCCCACCTCTCCTGGTTATGTGAGATGGGGTGGGAGGGGCACGCAGCCCCTTAGTGGGCTGATGTTCCCTCTCCCCTTGGCCCATAAGGCCCCCCAATGCTTGCCGGGGCCTCCGAAACCCCTTTCGGACACGCTGGTCATCACCTGGTACCCCCGAAACAATTCCGGACTCCAATACCCTTCGTACAATATACCGATCTTCACCTTCAAACCATTCCGGAGCTTTTCGTCATGTCCGGGATCTCATCCGGGACTCCAAGCAACCTTTGGTAACCACATATTATTTCCCATAACAACTCTAGTGTCACCGAACCTTAAGTGTGTAGACCCTACGGGTTCGGGAACCATGCAGACATGACCGAGACGTTCTCCAGTCAATAACCAACAACGGGATCTGGATACCCATGTTGGCTCCCACATGTTCCACGATGATCTCATCGGATGAACCACGATGTCAAGGATTCAAGCAATCCCGTATGCAATTCCCTTTGTCAATCGGTATGTTACTTGACCGAGATTCGATCGTCGGTATCCCAATACCTCGTTCAATCTCGTTACCGGCAAGTCACTTTACTCGTTCCATAATGCATGATCCCATGACTAACTACTTAGTCACATTGAGCTCATTATGATGATGCATTACCGAGTGGGCCCAGAGATACCTCTCCGTCATACGGAGTGACAAATCCCAGTCTCGATTCATGCCAACCCAACATACACTTTCGGAGATGCCTGTAGTGTACCTTTATAGCCACCCAGTTACGTTGTGACGTTTGGTACACCCAAAGCATTCCTACGGTATCCGGGAGTTGCACAATCTCATGGTCTAAGGAAATGATACTTGACATTAGAAAAGCTTTAGCAAACGAACTACACGATCTTTGTGCTATGCTTAGGATTGGGTCTCGTCCATCACATCATTCTCCTAATGATGTGATCCCATTATCAATGACATCCAATGTCCATGGTCAGGAAACCATGACCATCTGTTGATCAACGAGCTAGTCAACTAGAGGCTCACTAGGACATGTTGTGGTCTATGTATTCACACATGTATTACGGTTTCTAGTTAATACAATTATAGCATGAACAATAGACAATTATCATGAACAAGGAAATACAATAATAAACATTTTATTATTGCCTCTAGGGCATATTTCCAATAGTCTCCCACTTGCACTAGAGTCAATAATCTAGTTCACATCACTATGTGATTGTAATGAATTCAACACCCATGGGGTTTGATCATATCTCGCTTGTGAGGGAGATTATTAGTCAACGGGTCTGAATCTTTCAGATCCATGTGTGCTTTACAAATCTCTATGTTATCTCCTAGATGCAGCTACCACGCTCTATTTGGAGCTATTCCAAATAACTGTTCTACTATACGATTCTGGTTTACTACTCAGAATAATCCGGATTAGTGTGAAAGTTCGCATCGGCGTAACCCTTTACGACGAACTCTTTTACCACCTCCATAATCGAGAAAATTCCTTAGTCCACTAGTTACTAAGGATATGTTTGACCACTGTCTTGTTATCCATTCCTGGATCATTCTTGTACCCTTAGTGACTCATGGCAAGGCACACTTGAGTCGGTACCTGGCATAGCATACTGTAGAGCCTATGTCTGAAGCATAGGAGACGACCTTCATCCATTCTCTCTCTTCTGCCGAGGTCATGTCTTGAGTCTTACTCAATACTCACACCTTATAACATAGCCAAGAACTCCTTCTTCGTCGATCTATTTTGAACTTCTTCAAAATCTTGTCATGGCATGTATTCATTTGAAAGTATTATTGAGCGTTTTTGATATATCCTTATAGATCTTGATGCTCAATGTTCAAGTAGCTTAATCCGGGTTTTCCATTGAAAAACACCTTTTCAAATACCCTATATGCTTTCTAGAAATTCTATATCATTTCTGATCAACAATACATCAACAACATATACTCATCAAAAATTCTATAGTGCTCCCACTCACTTCTTTGGAAATACAAGTTTCTTATAAACTTTGTATAAATCCATAATCTTTGATCATCTCATCAAAGCGTATATTCCAACTCCGAGATGCTTACTCCAGTCCTTAGAAGGATTGCTGGAGCTTTGCATACTTGTTAGCATCTTTCAGGATTGTCAAACCCTTCTGGTTGTATCAGATACAACCTTTCCTCAAGAAAATCATCGAGGAAACTATATTTTGACATCCTATCTGCAAGATTTCATAAATAATGCAGTAGCAGCTAATATAATTCTAACAGACTCTTAGCATCGCTACGAGAAAGTATCATCGTAGTCAACTCCTTAAACTTGTCGGAAAACATCTCAGCGACAAGTCGAGCTTTGTTAATGGTGACACTTACCATCATTGTTTGTCTTCCCTTTTAAAATCCATCTGTACCCAACAGCCTTATGACCATCAAGTAGTTCTTCCAAATTCTACACTTTGTTTTATACATGGATCTTCTCTCGGGTTTTATGGCCTCGAGCCATTTGTCAGAATCCGGGCCCACCATCGCTTCTCCATAGCTCGTACGTTCATTGTTGTCTAGCAACATGATCTCCAAGACAGGATTACCGTACCGCTCTGAAGCAGTACGCGTCCTTGTCGTCCTACGAGGTTTGGCAGTGACTTGATCCGAGGCTTCATGATCACTATCATCAGCTTCCACTTCAATTGGTGTAGGTGCCACAGGAACAACTTCCTGTGCCCTGCTACACACTAGTTGTAGTGACGGTTCAATAACCATATCAAGTCTCCACCATCCTCCCACTCAATTCTTTCGAGAGAAACTTTTTCTCGAGAAAGGACCCATTACTAGAAACAATCACTTTTGCTTCCGGATCTGAAATAGGAGGTATACCCAACTGTTTTGGGTGTCCTATGAAGATGTATTTATTCGCTTTGGGTTCGTGCTTATCAGGATGAAACCTTTTTTCACATAAGCGTCGCAGCCCCAAACTTTCAAGAAACGACATCTTAGGTTTCTCTAAACCATAGTTCATACGGTGTCATCTCAACAGAATTACGTGGGCCCTATTTAAAGTGAATGTGGTTGTCTCTAATGCCTAACCCATGAATGATAGTGGTAATTCGATAAGAGACATCATGGTATGCCCCATATCCAAT
The DNA here is from genome assembly GCA_021437245.1 of Aegilops speltoides. Lineage (NCBI taxonomy): Eukaryota > Viridiplantae > Streptophyta > Magnoliopsida > Poales > Poaceae > Aegilops > Aegilops speltoides. Next base: position 391,763,746 of record CM038147.1, read on the forward strand.
GGGGTGCATCTATGATGTTCGGACACACCATCACACTGTGGTGCTCCAGGCGGTGTTAGTTGTGAAACAATTTCCACAATGTCTCAATTGTGTACCAAACTCACAACTCAGATATTCATCTCTATGATCATATCATAGACATTTTATCCTCTTGTCATGACGATCTTCAACTTCACTCTGAAATTACTTGAACCATTCAGTAATTCAGACTTGTGTTTCATCAAGTAAATATACTCAGTATCTACTCAAATCATCTGTGAAGTAAGAACATAACGATATCCACTGCGTGCCTCAGCACTCATTGGACTGCACACATCAAAATGTATTACTTCCAACAAGTTTCTTTCTTGTTCCATTTTACTGAAAATGAGGCTTTTAGTCATCTTGCCCATGTGGTATGATTTGCATGTCTCAAGTGATTCAAAATCAAGTGAGTCCAAACGGTCCATCTGCATGGAGTTTCTTCATGCGTATATACCAATATGACTCAAATGGCAGTGCCACAAGTAGGTGGCACTATATCATTACTATCTTATATCTTTTGGCATGAACATGTGTATCACTACGATCGAGGTTCAATAAACCATTCATTTTAGGTGCAAGACCATTGAAGGTATTATTCAAATAAACAGAGTAACCATTATTCTCCTTAAATGAATAACCATATTGCGATAAACATAATCCAATCATGTCTATGCTCACGCAAACACCAAATAACAATTATTTAGGTTTAACACCAATCTCGATGGTAGAGGGAGTATGCGATGCTTGATCACATCAACCTTGGAAACACTTCCAAACCATATCATCATCTCACCTTTAGCTAGTCTCCGTTTATTCCGTAGCCTTTTATTTGAGTTACTAACACTTAGCAACTGAACCGGTATCTATTACCATGGTGCTACTAGGAGTACTAGTAAAGTACACATCAATATAATGTATATCCAATATACTTTCGACCTTGCCAGCCTTCTCATCTACCAAGTATCTAGGGTACTTCTGCTTCAGTGACTGTTCCCCACATTACAGAAGCTCTTAGTCTCGGGTTTGGGTTCAACCTTGGGTTTCTTCACTAGAGCAGCAACTGATTTGCCATTTCATGAAGTATCCCTTCTTGCCCTTGCCCTTCTTGAAACTAGTGGTTTCACTAACCATCAACAATTGATGCTCCTTCTTGATTTCTACTTCCGCGGTGTCAAACATTGCGAATATTTCAAGGATCATCATATCTATCCCTGATATGTTTTAGTTCATCACGAAGCTCTAGCAGCTTGGTAGCAATGACTTTGGAGAAACATCACTATCTCATCGGGAAGATTCACTCCCACTCAATTCAAGTGATTGTTGTACTCAGACAATCTGAGCACAAGCTCAACGATTGAGCTTTTCTCCCTTAGTTTGCAGGCTAAGAAACTCGTCGGAGGTCTTATACCTCTTGACGTGGGAACGAGCCTGAAATCCCAATTTTAGCCCTCGAAACATCTCATATGTTCCGCGACGTATCAAAATCATCTTCGGTGCCTCAATTCTAAACCGTTTAACATTATTGAACTATCACGTAGTTATCAAAACGTGTATGTTAGATGTTTGCAATATCCACAGACGACGTTCGAGGTTCAGCACACCGAGTGGTGCATTAAGGACATAAGCCTTCTACACAGCAATGAGGACAATCCTCAGTTTACGGATCTAGTCCGCATAATTGCTACTATCAACTTTCAACTAAATTTTCTCTAGGAACATATCTAAACGGTAGAACTGAAGCGCATGCAACGACATAATTTTCAAAAACCTTTTGACTATGTTCATGATAATTAAGTTCATATGGTTATTTAATGAACTCCCACTTAGATAGACATCCCTCTAGTCATCTAAGTGATACATGATCCGAGTCAACTAGGCCGTGTCCGATCATCACGTGAGACGGACTAGTCATCATCGGTGAACATCTTCATGTTGATCGTATCTACTATACGACTCATGTTCGACCTTTCGGTCTCTTGTGTTCCGAGGCCACGTCTGTACATGCTAGGCTCGTCAAGTCAACCTAAGTGTTTTGCATGTGTAAATCTGGCTTACACCCGTTGTATGTGAACGTTAGAATCTATCATACCCGATCATCACGTGGTGCTTGAAACAACGAACTTTCATAGCGGTGCACAGTTAGGGGAACACTTTCTTGAAATTATTATGAGGGATCATCTTATTTACTACTGTTGTTCTAAGCAAATAAGATGCATAAACATGATAAACATCAGATGCAATCAAATAGTGACATGATATGGCCAATATCATTTTTGCTCCTTTTGATCTCCATCTTCGGGGCTCCATGATCATAATCGTCACCGGCATGACACCATGATCTCCATCATCATGATCTCCATCATCGTGTCTCCATGAAGTTGTCTCGCCAACTGATTACTTCTACTACTATAGCTAACGGTTTAGCAATGAAGTAAAGTAATTACATGGTGTTATTCAGTGACACGCAGGTCATACAATAATTAAAGACAACTCCTATGGCTCCTGCCGGTTGTCATACTCATCGACATGCAAGTCGTGATTCCTATTACAAGAATATGATCAATCTCATACATCACATATATTTCATTCATCACATCCTTCTTGGCCATATCACATCACACGGCATATGCTGCAAAAACAAGTTAGACGTCCTCTAATTGTTGTTGCAAGTTTTTACGTGGCTGCTATAGGTTTCTAGCAAGAATGTTTCTTACCTCGCCAAAACCACAACGTGATATGCCAATTGCTATTTACCCTTCATAAGGACCCTTTTCATCAAATCTGATCCGACTAAAGTGGGAGAGAGTGGCACCCGCTAGCCACCTTATGTAACAAGTGCATGTCAGTCGGTGGAACCTGTCTCACGTAAGTGTACGTGTAAGGTCGGTCCGGGCCGCTTCATCCCACAATACCGTCGAAACAAGATAGGACTAGTAACGGTAAGCATATTGAACAAAAACAACGCCCAGAACTACTTGTGCTCTACTCGTGCATAGAATCTATGCAATAGATAGCTCATGATGCCACTATTGGGGAACGTAGCAGAAATTCAAAATTTTCTATGCATCACCAAGATCAATCTATGGAGATTCTAGCAACAAGAGAGAGGGGAGTGTATCTTCATACCCTTGAAGATCGCGAAGCGGAAGCATTACAAGAACGCGGTTGGTGGAGTCGTTCATGAAGCGATTCAGATCACGGCCGAATCCGATCTAAGCACCGAACAACGGTGCCTCCGCGTTCAACACACGTACAGCCCGGGGATGTCTCCTCCTTCTTGATCCAGCAAGGGGAGAGGAGAAGTTGAGGGAAAACTCCGACAGCACGACGGCATGGTGGTGATGGAGCTCGTGGTTCTCCGGCAGGGCTTCGCCAAACACTACGGAGGAGGAGGAGGGAGAGGGCTGCGCCAGGGGAAGGGTGCGGCTGCCCTCTCTCTCCCTCACTATATATAGGGGAAAGGGAGGAGGGCGAGGCGCCCTAGGGTTCCCTAGGGGAGGGGCGGCGGCCACAGGGGAAACCCTAGATGGGTTTGGGCGCCCCCACCCCCTAGGAAACTTGCCCCCCAAGCCGGGAGGGGCGGCTGCCCTAGGGGTGGCGCCCCCACCTCTCCTGGTTGCGTGAGATGGGGTGGGAGGGGCGCTCAGCCCCTTAGTGGGCTGATGTGCCCTCTCCCCTTGGCCCATAAGGCCCCCCAACACTTGCCGGGGCCTCCGAAACCCCTTTCGGACACGCTGGTCGTCACCTGGTACCCCCGGAACAATTCCGGACTCCAATACCCTTTGTCCAATATACCGATCTTCACCTTCGAACCATTCCGGAGCTTCTCGTCATGTCCGAGATCTCATCTGGGACTCCAAGCAACCTTCGGTAACCACATACTATTTCCCATAACAACTCTAGCATCACCGAACCTTAAGTGTGTAGACCCTACGGGTTCGGAAACCATGCAGACATGACCGAGACGTTCTCCGATCAATGACCAATAGCGGGATCTGGATACCCATGTTGGCTCCCACATGTTCCACGATGATCTCATCGGATGAACCACGATGTCAAGGATTCAAGCAATCCCGTATGCAATTCCCTTTGTCAATCGGTATGTTACTTGCCTGAGATTCGATCGCCGGTATCCCAATAGCTCGATCAATATCATTACCGGCAAGTCACTTTACTCGTTCCATAATGCATGATCCCGTGACTAACTACTTAGTCACATTGAGCTCATTATGATGATGCATTACCGAGTGGGCCCAGAGATACCTCTCCGTCATACGAAGTGACAAATCCCAGTCTCGATTCGTGCCAACCCAACAGACACTTTCGGGGATGCCTGTAGTGTACCTTTATAGCCACCCAGTTACGTTGTGACGTTTGGTACACCCAAAGCATTCCTACGGTATCCGAGAGTTGCGCAATCTCATGGTCTAAGGAAATGAGACTTGACATTAGAAAAGCTTTAGCAAACGAACTACACGATCTTTGTGCTATGCTTAGGATTGGGTCTCGTCCATCACATCATTCTCCTAATGATGTGATCGTTATCAATGACATCCAATGTCCATGGTCAGGAAACCATGACCATCTGTTGATCAACGAGCTAGTCAACTAGAGGCTCACTAGGGACATGTTGTGGTCTATGTATTCACACATGTATTATGGTTTCCAGTTAATACAATTATATCATGAACAATAGACAATTATCATGAACAAGGAAATATAATATTAACCATTTTATTATTGCCTCTAGGGCATATTTCCAACATGTGTTTCAATCTCTCACGCAACGCAGACAATAAGCAAACCATAAACATATTGCAAACCCTACAGCGGGGATCCCTCATGCTTGCATGACACGAAGAGCACCATAGGACAACAACATAACCACAAGCAAATTAAACCAATCATAGCAATTCACCAATTACCGATAGGACAACGAAAATCTACTCAGACATCATAGGATGGCAACACATCATTGGTTAGTAATATGAAGCATAAAGCACCATGTTCAAGTAGAGGGTACAACGGGTTGCGGGAGAGTGGACCGCTGAATATAGATGGGGGAAGGTGATGGAGGTGTTGGTGAAGATGACGGAGGTGTTGGTGTAGATCGCGGTGATGATGATGGCCCCGGCGGCATTCCGGCGCCACCGGAAGCGAGGGGGAGAGAGCCCCCCTTCTTCTTCTTCTTCCTTGACCTTCTCCCTAGATGGGAGAAGGGTTTCCCCTCTGGTCCATGGTCTCCATGGCGTGGGAGGGGTGAGAGCTCCTTCGAGATTGGATCTGTCTCTCTGTTTCTCTCTGTTTCTGCGTTCTCTAATTCTGCCCTTTCACCATTTCGGATATATCCGGAGATCCGTAACTCTGATTGGATTGAAACCTTCACCACGATTTCTTTTCCGGAAATTAGCTTTCTTGCGGAAAAAGAAGAGTAGCAACCGCCTTACGGGGTGCCCATGAGGGTTAGGGGCGCGCCCCCTGCCTCGTGGCCCCCTCGGGCACCATTTCGTGTTGATTCTTCTTCCCGAAAATCATAAATATTCCAAAAATATTCTCTATCCGATTTTATCCCGTTTGGACTCCGTTTGATATGGGGTTTCTGCGAAACATAAAACATGCAACAAATAGGAACAGGCACTGGGCACTGGATCAATATGTTAGTCCCAAAAATAGTATAAAAAGTTGCCAAAAGTATATGAAAGTTGAATAATATTGGCATGGAACAATCAAAAATTATAGATACGACAGAGACGTATCAGCATCCCCAAGCTTAATTCCTGCTCGTCCTCGAGTAGGTAAATGATAAAAAAGATAATTTTTTATGTGGAATGCTACCTAGCATAATCTTGATCATATATCTAATCGTGGCATGAATATTAAGACATGAGTGATTCAAAGCAATAGTTTATCATTTGACATAAAAACAATAATAGTCGAGCATCCCAACAAACAATCATGCCTTTCAAAATATTAATGCTTACAGAACGTTTTCCCTACAAAATCATATAGTCTTTTATGCTCCATTTTCTTAACACAAGGTACCCCTCATGCCTATCCCGGTGTCAGCCAAGCAATTGGTTCATACTTTTTAACGCGCTTCAGCTTTTTCAACCTTCACGCAATACATGACCGCAAGCCATGGATATAGCACTACAGGTGTAATAGAGTATGATGGTGGAGGTTTTGTGGAGAAGACAAAAAGGGAGAAAGTCTCACATCGACGCGGCTAATCAACGGGCTATGGAGATGCCCATCAATTGATGTCAATGCGAGGAGTAGGGATTGCCATGCAACGGATGCACTAGAGCTATAAGTGTATCAAAGCTCAAACTGAAACTAAGTGGGTGTGCATCCAACTTGCTTGCTCATGAAGACCTCGGGCATTTGAGGAAGCCCATCATCGGAATATACAAGCCAAGTTCTATAATGAAAATCCACTAGTATATGAAAGTGATAACTCAAGAGACTCTCTATATGAAGAACATGGTGCTATTTTGAAGCACAAGCGTGGTAAAAGGATAGTAGCATTGCCCCTTCTCTCCTTTTCTATCATTTTTTTATTTTCCCTTTTTTTGGTGGGCTTCTTTGGCTTCTTCTTTTTTTATTTGGCCTTCTTTGGCCTCTTTTATTTTTCATAAAGTCCGGAGACTCATCTCGAGTTGTGGGGGAATCATAGTCTCCATCATCCTTTCCTCACTGGGGCAATGCTCTAATAATGATGATCATCACACTTTTATTTACTTACAACTCAATATTACAACTCGATACTAGAACAAAATATGACTCTATATGAATGCCTCAGGCGGTGTACCGGGATGTGCAATGATCTAGCATAGCAATGACATCAAAAAATGGACAGGCCATGAAAACATCATGCTATCTATCTTACGATCATGCAAAGCAATATGACAATGAATGCTCAAGTCATGTATATGATGATGATGGAAGTTGCATGGCAATATATCTCGGAATGGCTATGGAAATGCCATAATAGGTAGGTATGGTGGCTGTTTTGAGGAAGATATAAGGAGGCTTATGTGTGATAGAGCGTATCATATCACGGGGTTTGGATGCACCGACGAAGTTTGCACCAAGGGCAATGCACGGTACCGAAGAGGCTAGCAATGATGGAAGGGTGGGAGTGTGTATAATCCATGGACTCACATTAGTCATAAAGAACTCATATACTTATTGCAAAAGTTTATTAGCCCTTGAAGCAAAGTACTACTACACATGCTCCGGGGGGAGGTTGGTAGGAGTTAACCATCACGCGCCCCCGACCTTCACGCAAAGATAAACAATCAAAATACAATGCGCGCCAATTTGGTTGCATAGTTAGGAGACCATACGTGCATGCTTCGGGAATCACAAACCTTAACACCAATATCCTTACTAAACACAAACATTTACTAGAACCTCCCACATATTATCATCTCTATATCACAAAACTATTGCAAGGAATCAAACATATCATATTGAGTGATCTACAAGTTTTATGTAGGATTTTATGACTAACCATGTGAATGACCAATTCCTGACATCTCTCTAAATGGATATAAGTGAAGCAAGATAGTTTAATTCTTTCTACAAAAGATATGCCCACGCTCTAACAAATATAAGTGAAGCAAAAGAGCATTCTACAAATGGCGGTTTTCTATGTGAAGGTAAACATGCAATCCAAACTTCAAATGATATAAGTGAAGCACATGAAGCATTCTATAAAGCCATACTCAAAAGATTTAAGTGAAGTGCAATGAGCATTCTATAAATCAATCATGGACTATCTCATAGCAGCATGGTGCATAAAATAAAAGTGAAAACTAAATGCAAAAGACGCTCCTAGATTTGCACATATCGCATGAACGAAACGAATCCGAAAACATACCGATACTTGTTGAAGAAAGATGGGATGCCTTCCGGGGCATCCCCAAGCTTAGATGCTTGAGTCTCCTTGAATATTTACTTGGGGTGCCTTGGGCATCCCCAATCTTGAGCTCTTGCCTCTCCTCCTTTTCCTCATATCGAGACCTCCTCGATCTTCGAATACTTCATCCACACAAAACTTCAACAAAAAACTCGATAAGATCCGTTAGTATAATAAAGCAAATCACTACTCTAAGTACTGTTGCAAACCAATTCATATTTTGTTTTTGCATTGTGTCTACTGTAATATAACTTTTCTATGGCTTAATCCACTGATAGAAATTGATAGTTTCATCAAAACAAGCAAACTATGCATCAAAAACAGAATCTGTCTTAAACAGGACAGTCTGTAGTAATCTGAACATTCACCATACTTCTGGTACCCCAAAAATTCTTCCAAAATTAGGAAAAATAAAAAATTTGTATATAAAGACAGTGCAAAAAGTTTCAGAACCGTTTGACATTCCAGTAAAAAATGTAAAATCGCGCACTACAGCCAAAGTTTCTGTCCTGCACCGCACAAACCAACAAGCATTGTAAACATCCTAAAGGCAAACCTTGGCACATTATTTTTATAATACAATGGAATTGTACAAGGTGATAATTATTTTTGTTGAAAAGTTTTTGTAATCAATATTCACAAAGTTTCCGTGAGCATGAACAAAGTTCAAGGCTAGCTCCCACTTTAACAATGCTCGCCTTTCTCACTTTCGCTTTCCTTTTTGAAAAGTTTTGGGTTCCCCTCTTTATTTTTTTTGTTTTTAGACTATATAAAAGCATTCAACAGAAATAAATGACTCTCTAAAACTTCCAGGTTGTCTCCCTGGCAGCGCTTTCTTTAAAGCCATTAAGATAGGCATATAGTGCTCAAGTAATGGATCCACTCGGATCCCAAGGTATATCAAAGCCAATTTTAATTAACAATGATTTGTAATTTAGTAGTGAGCACAAAGTAACATAAATCATTCAACAACGATGTCTAACTCTCTTCCTATGCATCGGCATGTCATAAAAGAACAATTCATGTACACATAGTAAAGGTCAATGCATAGTATAAACAATTTCTTGCAATTTCATCGTGTGGGATACATAGAGAGGTGAAGATATAGTTCTTCTCTCATAATAATTGCAAGTAGGAGCAGCAAGCACATGCATATCACATTCATCAAAATTATAATGTGTAACAGTAAAAGGCAACCCATCAATATAATCGTTAATAAGTGCAAACTTCTCCGATGTAGTGTAGTCGAGAGAATTCAAATAGATAATAGGACTATCATGTGTGGGTGCAATAGCAACAATTTCATGTTTAACATATGGAACTATAGCAAGTTCATCTCCATAAGCATCATTCATATTGGCATCATGGCCACAAGCATAACAAGCATCATCAAAAAGGGGTATTTCAAGAGAATCAACGGGATCATAACAATCATCCTTCGGTATGCACGAAGGGAAATCAAACAATGTATGAGTTGAAGAGTTACTCTCATTAGAAGGTGTGCATGGGTGATCAATCCGCTCTTACTTCTTTTGTTCTTCACTCTCCTCATCTTTTTTATCCAATGAGCTCATAGTTTCATCAATTTCTTCTTCCACAGACTCCTGCAAAATATTAGTCTCTTCTTGGACAACGGAGGAGTCCTCAATATATGGTTTAACATAGGCATCAGGAGCATAATTATCATAACAATATTTAAGTATGGCAAAATTTTCAGATTTGTAAAGTGTAGCATCATACTTTCCGATCAAAGAAGCAATTTCATAAGCACCCTTAAAAGTAACAAATTCTTCAATTTGTTGAACATCATAGTAATTATAAACACCCTTAGCATACGAAGATACGATTCCATTATCACTAAATTCACATTGGTAGGGAAGGTGTTTCTTAGGGTCTTCAGAACAACAAGTAAAATCATAAATTTCACATAAATTCCAAGCATAGCATTGCAAACAATGAATTTGATCGAGTAAAAGTTTCCCCTTTTTAGATATGTGGTGGCGCACATAATAAGCATGCTCATCTAAAGATTTGCCCTCAACTAAGCTAGTTGGGGTTTCAGCACGAGCACATAGGGATCGAAGATGATCCAAGTAAAAAGCTTCAGGAGTGTGATAGATTTTGAGTGGTTCTTCAACCATTGGTGTAGTAGGTACAGCTAATTTTTTTGGTATTTTTGCGTTTCCTAACCATAACTAAAGATAGAAAACAACTAAGAACAGCAAATAAAAATTACTTAGTTATAAAGCAAACAAGCACACACGAGAATATTCACCCCAAGCTATGACTCCCCAGCAACGACGCCAGAAACGGTCTTGATAACCCACAAGTATAGGGGATCAATTGTAGCCTCTTTCGATAAGTAAGAGTGTCGAACCCAAAGAGGAGCTAAAGGTAGAACAAATATTCCCTCAAGTTCTATCGACCACCGATACAACTCTACGCACGCTTAGTGTTCGCTTTACCAAGAACAAGTATGAAACTAGAAGTACTTTGTAGGTGTTGTTGAATAGAATTGCAAGATAATAAAGAGCACGCAAATAGAAATTAGGGGTTGTTTAGATAAAGAAGCAATAAAGTTAGTATAGCGAGTGTGGAAAAGTGGTGGTAGGAGTCGTGAAATTGTCCCTAAGCAATTGACTACTTTACTAGACCGATAGCAAGTTTTATGTGGGAGAGGCGTAATCTAACATACTTTCTCTTCTTGGATCATATGCACTTATGGTTGGAACTCTAGCAAGCATCCGCAACTACTAAAGATCATTAAGGTAAAACCCAACCATAGCATTAAAGTATCAAGTCCTCTTTATTCCCATACGCCATGACCCACTTATCCGTGTTTGTGTTTCAGTCAGTCATGCAACGCAGACAATAAGCAAACCATGAACATATTGCAAACCCTACCGTGGGGATCCCTCACGCTTGCGTGACACGGAGAGCACCATAGGGCAGCAACATAACAACAAGCAAATTAAACCAATTACCGATAGGACAACGAAAATCTACTCAGACATTATAGGATGGCAACACATCATTGGATAATAATATGAAGCATAAAGCACCATGTTCAAGTAGAGGGTACAGCGGGTTGCGGGAGAGTGGACCGCTGAATATAGATGGGGGAAGGTGATGGAGATGTTGGTGAAGATGACAGAGGTATTGGTGTAGATCGCGGTGATGATGATGGCCCCGGCGGTGTTCCGGCGCCACCGGAAGCGAGGGGGAAAGAGCCCCCCTTCTGCTTCTTCTTCCTTACCTTCTCCCTAGATGGGAGAAGGGTTTCCCCTCTTGTCCATGGTCTCCATGGCGTGGGAGGGGCGAGAGCCCCTCCGAGATTGGATCCGTCTCTCTGTCTCTCTCTGTTTCTGCATTCTCTGATTCTGCCCTTTCACCGTTTCTTATATAGAGATCCGTAACTCCGATTGGATTAAAACCTTCGCCACAAATTTTTTCCGGAAATTAGCTTTCTTGCGGCAAAAGAAGAGAAACAACCACCTTACGGGGTGCCCACGAGGGCCAGGGGTGCGCCCACCCCCTGGGGCGCGCCCCCTGCCTCGTGGCCCCCTCGGGCACCGTCTCGCGTTGATTCTTCTTGCCGAAAATCATAAATATTCTAAAAATATTCGCCGTCCATTTTTATCCCGTTTGGACTCCGTTTGATATGGGGTTTCTGTGAAACATAAAACATGCAACAAGCGAGAATCGCACTTGAGCCTTTGGATCAATATGTTAGTGCCAAAAATAGTATAAAAAGTTGCCAAAAGTATATGAAAGATGAATAATATTGAAATGGAACAATCAAAAATTATAGATACGACGGAGACGTATCAGATGACTAGTTGACTCGTTGCGCCAAATGGCGCAGAGACCCGCTAAAACCATGTTATCGATGAAAATAGTTACATTTTGCAAGAATATACTCGATATTTGTAGTCAGAAAGCCCAAGTGTTAAATTATGCTACATTAAAAATATGTTATGACATTGCGAAATCCGAGTTTGAACAAAAATGAATAACCCATTGCACCAAAAAATTATATTTGTATAACATGACCCGCTGCGCCAAATGGCTTCGAGTCCCATTTAAAATCATGTACTCACTAAAAATATTTGCATTTTTCAATAACTGTGTTTGAGCAAATACATACGATAAGAACTTAGTAAATGTTTAATTGATTGTGTGTTTAAGCTCACATAAAAGGCAAGATGGCAAAAACAGGGTACAATTGTATCATGTGCAGCAGCAGCAGCAAAAATCAGTTAGCTAATAAATTGTTTGAAGGGAACCAAACATTTCAGAGTAGTTTATCCCACATCTCATTCTCCTAGAAAATGAGCCCAAGCAGCCATCAACAAAAATACAATTATTTTGATACAACAAAGGTAAGAGAAATGAATAACCATCAAAGAAACAAAACGTTTAAATTGTTTTTTTAACCATGGAGGAGATTTGCATGTAAACTTTATAGAAGGACAATATCAAGGAACAACATGTTGACATACTCATCCTGCTCTCTCGGTTCTGGTCATCGGTCTGGGTAATCAACTCCTGACCAAAACATTCAGCAACAACCACGACAGCATGCCCCTTCTTCTTTATCCTTTCATACAGGAACTGAAACAGGCTTCCATTCCCTTACAACGTGGAAATCAATCTCAGGATTCAAGCAGCAGTCAACATCTCGGCCGCTCAAAGTGGCATGAAGAGCCTGCTCATAGCTCTCAAAGCCTCCACATGTGCCGCGTTGATCGCCTGCTGAGAAATCTAGAAATAGCCTACACACTACACTCAACAACGCAGTTCAACATATGAAACTGTCACATCCCTGGTCCTGTTATGCAGTAGGCTAGCCCTTTATGTGTGCATCATGTTTAAACTTTGAAAGAAACTTGAAATGGGGATGTCCAAACCCTAGTACCAAATGGAATTCAAATAGGTTCAACCTAAAAATATTTTCAGTGAATCCAAATGGCTTTCAAAAATGTTCATCATTTCTGGAGAATGCTAGAAACCATAACCAGAGGTGTTGCACATTTTTCCATGACATATTTGGTCACTGAATTAAATCATATGTACTTTGCATTTGGGCATTTAAATGCTAGTAAATATTTTAAATGCTCAAATAATTCTGGAAATAAGTGTGGGCTGTTGGAATTAATCTAAATAGAGCCTATGATTATTTTCAGGATTTTTGAAGGTGTCTAACTATTTTTAATAAAGCCACAAACTTACAGAAAAATAGAAAAACAAAGAATAAAAGGGAGAGAGAGTTAGTACCTGGCCTCACTGTGCAGGTCACCTAGTCGGCCCAGCTGTGGCCCAGCACTGCAGCTGGCCAAGCCCACCACCGCCTCCTTCCCTGTCGTCTTCCTCCTCTGCCAGGAGGACACGCGTGTGGTCGACGCGCGCGCCCATGTGCCCCGGCCACCTCCTGCTTGCCGCCCCCCCCTCGACGCCCTGGTCGTCCCTGGTGACGCCACGCATCACCCTGACCCCCTCACTCTTCCCCTTCGTCTCTCCCTCGCCTCTCCCTGTCGCCATCGAACACGCCTATCGCCGCCGTTCGCCATTGCCGCGACCACCGCCGTTCCGACGATGCCCCGAGCTGCTCCCGAGCTCCTGCACCTCGTCGCCAACCCCCTCACCAAGCCACGTGACTGGAAGACCCCCAAAGCGCCGCCCCCGACATCTTCTTCCTCCTCGGGTCGCCGAGATCGCCGGCGACCTTCCGTCGTCACCAGCCCCTCCCCGAGCTCGCCGACCGCCTCGTCCAAACCGCTGTGAGCTTCTACGCCGTCTCCCCCTCTTCTTTGCATCGTTCGCGCCCTCTAACCGCCTCCTCCACCGGAGCCGAGACGCTCCGCCACAAGAGCTTGTCGCCGGCGTTGCTCGGGTGACCTTTTGGTCGCGCCAATGTGCCAATCACGTCCGCCACACCGCGTAGTGCCTCGCCCGCATTTTAGTCCGCGCGTTTGCTCGCTGCAGCCGTGCCCCCGTGCATAGCCGAACTCCGGCCGCCGCTGTCGAGCTCGCCGGCGTCGTTTCTGGCGTCCCGGGGTCCAACCGCTTGCACCACTGGGTGCGGCAGCTCCCCAGCTATGCGTAGCGCATCTCCGCCGTCGATTTGGTCGACGGAGGACCAAATCCGAAGCCCGCCGCCGCATCTGGCCTCGCCGGCGGCTAAACGCCGGTGGGTTGACCTCTTTGACCGGAGGGGTTTGACCCCGTCTGCCCAGGGGTTTGACCCCTCTCTCTCACTGACGTGTGGTTCGAGGCTCATGTTTAATTAGTGTTAGGTTTAATAGTGTTAATTAACTAGTTAATTAGTTGATCCACTGACACATGGGCCCCGCACTGCTGAAGGTTTAGTTAGGGCTAGTTTAGCACTAATTATCTCAATCGATTAAGCGAGTCAGCGACGATGGGCCCCACAGTCGAGTTTGACTCGCCAACCAGTTGACTGCTTGACATCACGCAGACTTCATGCTGACGCAGTAATCTGTTTTCTGCATTTTAAATAAATCCTAAATGATTTATTTATCTCAGGAAATAACCAAAACTTCTAAAAATCATATAAAATCAACCGTAACTCCAAATGAGATAAATTATATATGAAAAATGATCAGAAATCGAATCTATCCATCTGTACTATTTTTATGCATGTTAGAACAATTTATAGTTGCTGAATTGGGCAAAACAAATAATGGCATTTGAATATCCACATATGGAGTTTGAATTTGAACCTAGGGTTCAAACCAACTTCATTTAACCTGTTGCTAGTTGCATTAGCTCAAATCACAGCATATTGCCATGTCATGATCATGCATCATATTGTGCATTGCATTGATCGTGTGTTCTTTCTCTGTTGTTGGTGTTTGTCCCCTCTGAGTAAACGTGCTTCCGGCGATTATTCGATGGCACCAATGAAGAACTATACTATCTTCAGAAGTGCCAGGCAAGCAAAACCCCCTTGTTCATTCTGATACAATCCTACTCTCTCGCTCCTGCTCTCTTTTACTGCATTAGGACAACAACGATTCATCTGTTACATGTTGCGGTAGTTGAACCCCTTTATTCTCTGCATGACCTGTCATTGCCATAGTAAATAGATGAAACCCACTAGCATGAGTAGGAGTTGTTTGAGCCCTGATGTGCCTACTCATTCATGCTTGTTGTCATGCCTGCTATTGCTTAGAGTTGTGTCAGGTCTGATTCATCGGGGATGAATCGGAGGTGTGTGAACATGTCCTACCGTGTGTGAGCTAAGTGTGTGAACACGATTTGGTAAAGGTAGCGGTGAGAGGCCATGTAGGAGTACATGGTGGGTTGTCTCATTGCAGCCGTCCTCAGGAACTGAGTTCTGTGTTTGTGATCCATGAACAACTACTACCACTCATTGGGATCCTTAATTGACCCTCTCGGCTTCTTAATCACCCTTGTTCTCTGTCCAGGAGTTGCAACTAGTTTCTGGTGTTTGTAGGTAGTGCTAGTAGTCTACCAGGTGGCACCCTGTACAGGTGGGCTTGGGACAGACTAGGTGCAGTGGCACGGTGTACCAAGTGGCACCCGGATGGTGGGTTTGGGAACCCTGCCCACATCGTTTGGAGCCGTGAGCGACACCCCGACCGGATCTCCTTGCGGATGGAACCCGAATAGGCGATAAACCTGGACGAGAAACTTGAGTGTTTAGGTAGGCCGTGGCCGACACCCTCGCCAGGCTTCCGCTTGAAGGTTGCCGAGATACATGACGTGTATATGGCGGTAAGTGGCGAGAGCGTGTGTGAAGAAGTACACCCCTGCAGGGTTAATATGATCTATTCGAATAGCCGTGTCCGCGGTAAAGGACTTCTGGGTTGCCTATACAGTTCATAGACAAGTGAAAGTGGATATTCTAAAATACACAAGATAAGCGTGAGTGCTATGGATGGCGTTCTCGTAGGGAGACGGGCACGGATCCATAGTGGTGTATTGATATGGTGAATATGTGGACTCGTAGCGCCACCTCAAAAGAGTTACTTGCGATCGTAGTTCGGGATAGCCACCGAGTCAAAGCTGGCTTGCTGCAGTCAAACTCCACCATCCCCTTTGTTGATAATGATGCATATGTAGATAGTTCTGATGTAAGTCTTGTTGGGTACATTTGTACTCACGTTTGCCTATTTTATGTTTTTGCAGAGAGATTTCAGTCTCGCTAGTAGTTCCGCTTGGACTTCGACGTTTAGCTTGTTATCTCAGCTACGATCTTGTGCCCTCGGCAGATCTCGTAGTTAGTCGGGCTTCTCGGCCTTTTTCATTTGTAGTTATGCGTACTCAGACATGTTAAGCTTCCGCATGTGCTTTGACTTGTATGCTCTGAATGCTGGGTCGAGAGACCCATGTTTGTAATATCTCGCTCCTCGGAGCCTATTGAATAAAATACTTGAGTTGTAGAGTCATGTTGTGATGCCATGTTGTATTTGCACATATCGAGCATATTGTGTGTATGTTATTGAAATGCTTGGTATGTGTGGGATCTGACTATCTAGTTGTTTATCCTTAGTAGCCTCTCTTACCGGGAAATGTCTCCTAGTGCTTCCACTGAGCCATGGTAGCTTGCTACTGCTCCGGAACACTTAGGCTGGCCGGCATGTGTCCTTCTTCGTTCCTGTGTCTGTCCCTTCGGGAAATGTCACGCGATGAATACCGAGTCTGTTAGCCCGCTTCTGACTGTTTCACCGGATCCTGCTAGCCCAATGCTACATCCTAGATTCACTCGTGATGACCGACACGTTCGATGCTGGGTCATGGATGCTTGTCCCTGTAAGTTTGTGCCACTTTGGGTTTACGACTAGCCATGTCAGCCCGGACTCCTTATCATATGGATGCTAGCGCCACTATCATATACGTGTGCCAAAAGGCGCAAACGGTCCCGGGCAAAGGTAAGGCGACACCCGTGGGGATACCGTGCGTGAGGCCGCAAAGTGATATGAGGTGTTACATTGTAGATCGATGTGGCATTGAGTCGGGGTCCTGACAAAAACTATGCAACTAATCTACAAAAAAACGTATGCTTGTCTGTATACATCCGTATGTAGTCCTTATTGAAATTTCTAAAAAGACTTATATTTAGGAACGGAGGGAGTATATGCTAGGATAAAAAAACACCAATGTTATTCTGGACTTTATTTATTATGATAGTGACAATCCAGAATAAAATAACAAATAAAGAGAATCATTGTACCTTGAGGAAGTTAAATACAATGTCAAGCCCACATACATTCTTGGAGCACCTAATCAATGTTTCAACAAAAACTGCGACAAGAGGATTAGTTGATCTCCTCAAAGAGGTGGTCATAGATGAATCTTAGTGACGAACAAAGAAATAAGATGAACAATTGTAAAAATGAATGCATGCTAGCATTGTGGTAGTGCAGTGACATTTTTTTAGTACAGAGAGTAGTGCACTTACATGCAGAAGTGTTTAGCAACAATCATAATTTGCACTGAATACAGAATACAAACAAGTAGTGTATGGATATTGAGCTGAAAGAACCAGTCATGGGATATACAAGCACCGGCGTCACTACTGGTCCAAAGATTGCATCAGCCTCAGTGAAATTGCTCACACCCTTCGGCCTCACCGAAGACACAGCAAGAAGAGGCTTAGTAACTCAACCACATCATCTATAAAAAGTTTGAGAAGAAAAGGAAAGTGAATTGTGTGTACGCGTACACTAGAAGACGTTGTGAACCAATTCCTAATGCTTCCATGGGTCCTGCAGCCATCGGTTAATCCGTGAGCAAAACAAAGAAAAACAAAGTGCAGAACTTAGTCACTCAGGCATTTCATCAAAGCACGTAAAGATCTAAAGATGAAGCGGTTTCTGGATTTGGGTTGGGAAATTGGCCAAGCAATTATTACCAGGCTGCAGCAACATGTCCTTGCCAACATGTAAATTACCTAGTCAATATTAAAAGGTCTAGAGTTAATGCTAACCAATTCTGCATAGAAAATACTTCCGTAAATAACCTGCCCCATTTAAACAAATAGATCAGTAATCTATTATTAATCCAGGACAAAGTGAAATTACCTGAGGGGCTATGTCCAGCTTCCACTGATGGTGTAATTAACTTCCCTGCAATCTTGGATACATTTTGAAACCTGCAGAAACATATATCCAAAGTCATGCTGGTTCTCATGGTATGCGGGAAAATCAAGCTAAAGGCCTATGTGATGAATCTTTCTATAAGCAAGTGAGTGAAATGTTGCAGAAAGAAAAGGGAGGAAATGAACCTCTACAGACAAACACATACTCAACATCAGCTCAGCTGTACCATGAAATGGCAACCATTCCTAAATTCATCCTAGCTAAAACAAGCATGAGTTTGAACTAATAAAGATGCAGTCGAACGACACAACAACGAAGGAGAAAAAAAAGAGAATAACATAGTCCGGAGGTGGAGCAAGTAAGAAGGTTCGCTGCATCGCAACTGTTGATGACTAATTCATTCTTGTCAGATAATCTCTTTGAGACAAAGCCTGCATCCATTCTCTCTTCAAACCACAATCCTGGAAAGTGGGTTTCCTTTTAATCCATTTTATGTTTTTTTGGTATGTTTTCTCATCATTATTATGATTCACTTGGAGGATCACGGTAACTACAACAATCACCTTTAGCTTTTTTAAATATCACTATTGATTTTTAACCCAACACCACTAATACAACATAGGTGATCAGATTACCAGGAAGATCGATATGATCAACAAGATCATTTCTAGATTTTTACTCCCATACTACCATTCAATTAAAGTTAACCTATAGCTTGTGACTCGAGTCAGATTGTGAAACTCTCTGAAATCTCTTCATTTGTTACGATTATCCATATGGTGATGCAAACGGCATAAATTTGCAGCCAAACAGTACAAATCGTTAGAACTCTTATAGTAGAAGAAAATAGGGGAAACACAGCTGAACTCTACAATGTAGTTCATCATGCACTGCAAGATGGAGAACACGACAAAGAGGCTAGGCTCCCTGAGCACGATGTCGGCGCGGACCTGGCAGCGTCTGTCACGTCCGACACAACGATGCCGTAGGTGTCCAACAAAGTCCGAAGAAAAACAGTGAACAATAATGATCACATGAAGTGCATAGCAAATCCATAGTTTTGATATATAACTATATAAGACAAGATTATTTTTTGCATGCAACTGTATCTTATTGCATAGCAAAACTTTTCTATTATTGATTCTGAAGGAATTTATTTACCCTAACATCTTAATACTTCAAGGTTTTAACAAAAGAAGAACATATAGTTTAGGAATGAATGGACTACATGAGTATGAGAAAACATTGATACCCATTACTACATAGTGGTAAACTTCATGGTCCAGTATAAGGTCGCGCACCACACGATCGCCAATAGCTCCTTGGCTTCTCTTATTGGATTGAGAACATCTTAATTTTGAGCTGCAACATCACATACATGGCAAGTTGTGTACCTACCTCAATGCTTCTTGAAATTATACTTGCAGCGAACAGTCCTGTTAACTTGCAATCCAATGGAAGTGTTGAATTAAGCTGTCTGACTTTAATAAACAGCAAGATATATCTACCTCTTGTGCGTCTTCGAAGGTTCCTTGGTTGATTTTGCCATGGTAGGATCAGCACAAATGGCAGCATGAACCTTCTTGTACAGTGCTTCCATGTCATCAGCCGCAATCCCCTTTTTGATGTACCCACTAAAGTGAAATTGGCACTTCTCAGTCTCCTCATCAGCTATTAACTAAAATAAGGGTAGGGCAGAAGTTAAAGCAATATTCAGTAACCTGCTTTAGAAATAAAACAAAG
This sequence comes from Aegilops speltoides, assembly GCA_021437245.1. Taxonomy (NCBI): domain Eukaryota; kingdom Viridiplantae; phylum Streptophyta; class Magnoliopsida; order Poales; family Poaceae; genus Aegilops; species Aegilops speltoides. The sequence goes on from CM038147.1 coordinate 391,783,525, forward strand.
TACACTATTTTAGGATACTTTATATGGATGAATCAGGATTGGATATCTTTCAGAAAGAATTCATGTATAAAACAACGATAGCCCAGGGGAATGAAGAAATGGCATTATAATAACACCACAAGGACAATGGATCCAACTCACCTTCATGCAGTCAGCAACATGATGTTCATAAATGAATTTGCGGTGAATCTTAGTGTCCAACTGCTTATCATCCGTCTTGAAGCCACCAAATCTCTTGTCACTGTGCGGAATATCAAGACCACCATCCAGAGCACCCTGCAGCAGCACACATAGTAAAGCAAGTCTCAAACTGATAAATTGTATGTTTCCCTTAATATCTTAGAACCCTCCTAAATAGAATAAAAGAAACACACCCACACCAGGCAATAAATGCAGTCCAAGATTAGGCATACTCCATCAGTGAGCCTGTCGCAAACCAATTGATCAAACAACACTGTAAGTGAGCTATATAATTTTCTTGGCTTTCAATGTTTACCAACTACACAATTTAAAAATGTTTATTATTTAGATTTCAACCTATCGAAAAAAATCATCAATTGTGCATTCAAGATCTGTAGGTAAACCTTGGTATTCTTCTACTCTTAGCTAAAACAGTTTTGCTAAAATTATTCTTCCTCTCTTCTATGCCAGATACCATATATCAGCAAAGTAAAACACGTCAAGTTTAAAAATCAATGTATTAGCAAAGTAAAATATGAGCGAGGAAGAAAGTAAGAGATGGAGAGAACCTTGCTCTTCTTGTACTGTTAGCTAAAACAGTTTTGCTAAAATTATTCTTCCTCTCTTCTATGTCAGATACCATATATCAGCAAAGTAAAACACATCGAGTTTAAAAATCCATATATTAGCAAAGTAAAATATGAGCGAGGAAGAAAGTAAGAGAGGGAGAGAAAGAGTGGAGCACCTAGTTCGCGTTGCTCGAGCCGCCTGCAACAGGCACGTGTTGTCCTCCTTATACTCCGATCCACAAGGAAGCCATGGGAGGAGGGACGAGCTCCTGCTTCCTCACGCCTTCCCACACTGCCTGTTCACCTCGAGCTCCTTGCCTAGTGGGGGTGGACGCAGAGGTGGCGCCTCTAATGGCGCAGAGGAGGTGACGACACAGTGGCGCGACAAGTCGACCTGCCGGCGAGGTCTCACCCTGCCCCTTCCCCCTGCTAGGATCGCTCACCTGCTCCTTCCTCGCTGTTGCTTCCCTTTCTCGCCAGCCTCCTCCTTCTCCTTGTCGTCCGCATCCTACCCCTCCCCTACATCCTCACCCGCACCATGAAGACCCCGCTGCCGCTGCCAGTGGCGGAGCCAGGATTCGAGTATAGGGGGCCGAGTATGTATATTGATCTAATTTCGTTGGTAATTACTCGTCGTTTCTACTAAAATTGTTGATCATTGGGGGCTTAGGCCCTACTCGTCCCTGGCTCCGCATACAGTATCGAGCAAATTTCCTTTTTTTATTCAAGATATTTAATTTAATACTTTGAAAAATTAAAGCATGATTCCCCATAGAGATATGTACATAAAGGGGATCTTTGGATAATAATGCTGTTCGGACCTAAAGTTTACCTATACACGGATTAAGCATAAAGCCATAATATTTTATTATGCCATTGAAGGGGGGGGAGATAATACCGATTTAAGAGTAGTTCACTACTGCAATAAAAAAAAGAGAATTCTAGTTAACGGTTCCAATTTGTTCTGAATTTTGCAGCCTGTGAATAGAAATCCAATTTTTCTTCTTTTTCACTGCTCTCCCACGACGATGACCTACGTCCGATCTGGATTGACGGCGACATGGAAGAGGAAGGTAAGCAGTGGAGAAGGCCAGCGATGGGATCAACCACGACATGATGTAGAGGAGAGGAGGAGGCAGGTGGAGAGACAAGGCCGGCGGCAGCGGGCGAGGAAAGGATGCAGTGGGAGGTCGCAAAGTGTTTTTTACCAGAGCCGGGAGCTACCGGAGATCTTCCCACCAATGAGGTGCTGCCACATCTAAAGTTACGGGACCATGTGCATGTGTATATGAAAGTATTCAATGCAAAAAATCTCTTGTATTTCTGATTTTAGTCTTGTCAGTGTCAGAATGGTGTAGTACCTTTTAACACGAACAGTATGCATGTATGCATGCAGAATCTCTCCTCTCTCTCTCACGCAAATCCATCCATTTTATGTTTGTTTAAAATTTGAGATGGACAATATCTCTAACACTAATATTCTATTATTGAAATTTTATATATATTCAAATTCCTGAACATGTGATCTGTAGAACAAGACCAATTTTGAATATATTTAAACAAGTTTAAGTTTTTCTATTTCAATCATATCAAAATGTAAATTTCACTTATTTCAAATTTACTTATTTGAAATAACCGGAATTGATTTTGAAACTATGAATTTTTTTTTTTGAAATAAGTGAAATCAGTTTTCTGAAACTAGTTTGTTCGAACATGTCAAACTGATTATTTCAAAACATTTTGGTAATGAATGAAATAAGTTACAAATATATGCTATAACAGTTTCATTTATTTCAGAGAAGCCACATTGAAATATATTTCAGGGAAGTAATTTCATATTTTCCAATACATATCTTACTGAAATAAATAGTTACAAATATATCTTTTGTAAATGAGTGTAATTTGTTTTCTGAAACTAGTGAAATGTGTGTAATCTATCTTTTGAAATGAGTGAAATCAGTTTCTTGAAACGAGTGAAACAGAGTATTACTCCCTTCGTTCGGAATTACTTGTCACAGAAATGGATGTATCTAGACGTATTTTAATTCTAGATACATCCATTTTCGAGGCAAGTAATTCCGTACGGAGGGAGTACAATTGAGTGAGTGTAATGTGTTTCTCTAAATTAAGTGAAATCTAATTATGTAAGTGAAATGAGTTTTCTGAAATAAATGGAACCAAATTTTTAAGATGAGTGAAATCCTTTTAAATACACATGCCACATTTTTTCGGTGTCAAATACGTGAAACTAGTTATTTCAAAATTTTGAAACTAGTTATTTCAAACATGTGAAACTGATTATTTCAAAACTATTCTGAAATGAGCAAAATATGTTTTATGAAGTGAGTGAAATTGTTTTTGGAAATAATTGAAATATGCTTTTTGAAATAATTGAAATCAGTAAATCAAAATGATCGAAATCAAGTTTTTTTGGCAAAACATGTGGAATTGGTATCTTAAGGATAGAAATAAGTTTTTTGAAATGAATGAATTTATATTCTGAAATGAGTCAAGTGAGTTTTATGCAACAATTTAGGTCCATTTTTTTAATATGTGAAACTGGTTATTTCGGCTATGTGAAATAGATTGTTGCGTGTGTGAAACTGATTATTTCAAATATATGAAATATCTTTTCAAAGCGAAACAATTTTATGTTTTGTGAAAGTCATTTCAAAGATAACTGAAATATATAAAATAAAAAGTATTTCAAATATATCCAAGATTGATCTTGTTCTAAAGATCTTGTCACCACGATTCCAAATATATAAAAAGTTTCAAAAATGGACATTTCATTTAACAGATATCAATCATTCAAAATTGAAGGATGAAAGTAAGTACATGTCATTTGTATGGAGAAAGAATGCATGCAGCGTCTGTCTCCCAATTCTCTCTCTCTCTCTCTCTCTCTCTCTCTCTCTCTTCTGCAAAAAGCTGCTAGTCATTGTTTTGTGTCAGACCGTATTACGAAGTATAGTTGCTGGAATGAATTATTGTGTTATACCGGGTCAGACTGCACAGATCTTGATGAAACCGATGGACAGTGGATCCAACACCGGTACATCCCAGCTCCGGTAAAATTACTTATTCGAGTGGGAGGTAGAGAGAGAGGGGTGCGACGGCTCGTTGGGATCGAGGGGAAGGAGAAAGGGGCTAAGGTTCGTTTGACGGCTGGGGTGGAGTGGGGCGAGACTCGCGGGTGATTGGGTACGGGCGCTCCGAGCTGATTGGGCAAGAAACCTCCCGCACGCGAAAACAGCCAACCAAGCCAATGAGCGCCTTGCGTGAGCCCACTCGTCATTGGACAAGTAAAACGACTCTGAGGTGAAAACGGTTTTGATCGCGAGGTGAAGATCCGACGGCCCAGACATGCTACGCCACATCCGACGACCGACGAAGGCCCAATCGGGGGAGCTTCTTGAGAGCGAGTTGGCTAGCCTCCTTATTGGTTTAAATTACAATGATGAAAGTGGGTTTGGAAGAGTGCCAACTCTAGGTAGTAGTGATCCCACTGTTTTTGAGGGTGTCGAATCTTATTACAATATTGATGAAAGTGGACTTAGAGAGGTCATGACTTTATTTAGTGATACATTCACTATTTTGGAAGAGGTTTCAATTGACTATGACAATAATGTTGCTATCTATGATGATTATGATGACATGTATGCCATAAAGAGTAATAAATCTTCTATGCTTTTGGACCATGAAAAGAATGCTTTATGTCATGGTTATATGGATGAATCTATTCATGATGCTACTGAAAATTATTATGCGAGAGGAACTTATGATTCATGATGCTCTTGTTATGTTTCAATCTTTATCTTTTATGCGAGCATCATTGAGCTCATCATGCCTAGCTAAAAGGCATTAAAGAAAAGTACTTGTTGGGAGACAACCCAACACTTTTACCTACTATTTTTATGTGTTCCATGATTATTCTACTGTATTAATCATGTTTTATTGCTTTTGTTTCAATAAAGTGCCAAGTAAAGCCTTTGGGATAGTGTGGATGATAGTTGACTTGATTCTGTGCAAAAACAGAAACTTTTGCGCCCTGTCCAGGAATTTTTAAAATTCACTGGAATGTGCTTTTGACCTGAAATTTTTACAGATAATAGATATAGAAATTATCTATGTTTTCGTAATTTTTAAGAATTTTTGGAGTAGCAGAAGTATGGTTGGAGTACAGATTACTACAGATTGTTCTGTTTTTGACAGATTCTATTTTCAATGCATAGTTTGCTTGTTTGCTAGTTTCTATGGCTTATATTGCTCAATATAAATTGTTGAAATATTATGCTACAGTAGGCAGTGTGTGGAAACAATTATGAATCTTGTCTTTGACAGTACCAAAGTGACATGGTTTGCTCTTTATCATACTAACCTATCTCACGAAGTTCCGTTAAGTTTTGTGTGATTGAAGTTTTAAAGTTTTGGATGAGATGTCAATATGAGGAGAATAATGAGTGACAAGACCCTAAGCTTGGGGATGCCCAAGGCACCCCAAGGTAATATTCAAGGAAGATCCAAGAAACTAAGCTTGGGGATGCCCTGGAAGGCATCCCCTCTTTCGTCTCCAACATTATCGGCAACCTCACTTGAGGCTATATTTTCATTCGTCACATGATATGTGTTTTGCTTGGAGAGTCATTTTATTTTGTTAGGATTTGTTTGCTGTTATTTATAATAATGTTTTGCATCTTTTCAATAAAAATGTCAAGTACAGCCTTTGCCATGCTTATTTTGCAAGTCTATATGTTGCTGTTTGAAAACAGAAAGTTATCACTGTTGCAAAAATTCCCGAGAAAATTCAGAATGTGATAAAAGGTTGAAACTTTTTGCACAACAAGCTATGATAAATTTTCTACAGTGTGGTAATTTTTTAGAATTTTTGGAGTTAGGGAAGTATGATGAATCTTGCATTCTTTACAGACTGTACTGTTTTGGCAGATTGCTATTATGTTTGCATATGCTTGCATGTTTAGTGATTCTATTTGAGGATAGGAGTATTAAATATGCAGAAGCATTTAGTAGGTAATGTTGAATAATAATTTTAGTAATTTGTTACATTAGAGAATGATAAGGTTTTGCATTGATTTATACTAACTTATCTCACGAGTTCCTGTTGAGTTTTGTGTGGATGAAGTTTTTGAGATTTAGGGAAACCGTGATATGAGAGGAATTAAGGAGACACAAAAGCTCAAACTTTGGGATACCCAAGGCAGCCCAAGTTAATATTCAAAGACTCTCAAGCATCTAAGCTTGGGGATGCCCCAGTAGGCATCCTACCTTTCTTCTTCAACAATTATCAGTTAGTATCGGTTGAGCCTAAGTTTTTGCTTCTTCACATGAGTTGTGCTATTCTTGGAATGCCATTTTATTTTGTTTTGCTTGCTATTTTAATAAAATATTTAGATCCAAAAGTTTTAAATAAAAGAGAGTCCTCAAAATAGCTACCCATCTACATAACTACTCGCTTGATCTTCACTTATATCTTTTTGGAGTGGTTTGTCATTTACTCTCGTGCTTCACTTATATCCTATAAGTAAATTTTTGAATGAATTGAACATCACGAAGTTGAAATTATATGTTCATATCATGCCTAGTGGTAGCTTCACATTGGGTTTAGAAAGTGAAATCTTTTGAAGCTTGACAATCACAATATTAGTCATACAAGCAATTCATGAATGATTAGTAGAAGGAAGAGAACTTTCACAAGCAAATACACTATCCTGGAAATCTTTTGTGATCGTGAGCACCCATCAAAGTATTATATGCCAAAATTGTTGACGTTGGACAAGGAAGACAACGTAATGATTTATATTTGTTCATATTCACAAAGAAGTTATATTGTCATAGATCCTTCAACATGTGGTGCTTGCCCCCCATCTTTGCTAGCCAAAAATTCCGCACCAAGTAGAGATACTATTTGTGCATCCAAAAAACTTCTAAACCCAAATCTTATCTTCAAGAGTCCACCATACCTACCTAAGGATTGTGCAAGATCCGTCAAGTAAGTTGTCATCGATGTAATAAGGCAATAAAAGTTGCTCCTAAAAGTGTTAGATCATTTAGTGTAAGAGAAAATTGAGTGTTGTACGAACTTGTGATGGCAAAGAATAAAAGCAACAGACTACATAATAAAGGGTGCTATCATAAGGGGCAATATAACGTGATGTTCTTTTGCACTAAGGGGTTGAGCATACAAACAAATAAGAGCATGGCAACCTCTACTTCCCTCTGCGAAGGGCCTATCTTTTACTTTTTAGTATTTACTTTTATGCAAGATTCAATGTCTTTCTCTCTATTCCTTTTTATTTTCTCTTTTGGCAAGCATCATGTGGTGAGGAAAGATCTAGGCACATATATCCAGTTGGATATGGATAGCATGCGTTATTATTGTTGACATCACCCTTGAGGTGAATACGTTGGGAGGCGAAATTATAAGCCCCTACCTTTCTATGTGTCTAGTTGAAATGTTTTGCTCAAGTGTATGAGGTGAGTGTTAGCAATCATAGATGACTATATGATGGTTGAGTATATGGAGCTCTTACTTAGACTCTGTTGAATAAGTTGAATTGCAATTGTTTGGTGACTAAGAATATAGGTTGTTGAGTTTCAAGAGAATTCATTGTTTGAACATTAACATGTGAATTGGTTGCTACTTGGTTGTGAGAAGTTTTATAAGAAAGAATTATTGTTATGATGCTAGGAAAAGTGATTGAAATTGTCATTGATCAAACTTGTGCATTTTGCTAGCATTCACACTTCATAAATTATTTCTTTTATCATTTACCTACTCGAGGACGAGTAGGAATTAAGCTTGGGGATGCTGATACATCTCCAACGTATCTATAATTTATGAAGTATTCATGCCATGTTTACAATAATTTTATATGGTTTGGTAATGATTTGCATGGAACTAACCCGGACCGATGTTGTTTTCTGCAGAACTACCGTGGTGTTGTTTTTTTGTGCAGAAATGAAAGTTCTCCAAACATTGCGAAACTTTTTGTGGATTTTTTATGGACCAGAAGACTACCAATGGGCCAGAGTAGCACCTGGGGGTGCCCCGAGGGGGGCACAACCCACCAGGGTGCGCCTGGGCCCCCAGGCGCGCCCCGAGGGGTTGTGCCCACCTCGGTGGCCTCCGCACCCTCTCTTTGCCCTATAAATTCCCAAATATTCCAAAAACCCTCGGGGAGACCCTAGATCGAAGTTCCGCTGCCGCAAGCCTCTATAGCCACCGAAAACCAGTCGGGACCCATTTCGGCACCCTGCCGGAGGGGGGAATCATCACCGGTGGCCATCTTCATCATCCCGGCGGCCACCATGATGAGGAGGGAGTAGTCCACCCTCGGGGCTGAGGGTTTGTACTAGTAGCTATGTGTTTAATATCTCTCTCGCACGATCTTGAGCTGTCACGATCTTGATGTATCATGGGATTTGTTAACATAGATGGATCATATGATGTTTCTCCTCTCTCTACTCTTGTTGTGATGAATTGAGTCTTTACCCTTTGAAGTTTTGTCTTGTCGGGTTGAATGTTCAGATCTGAGAACACATGATATATGTCTTGCATATGAATACTCATGGTGACAATGGGATATTATTTTGATTCACTTGATATATGTTATGGCACTCAACTTGCGGATTCCTGCAGTGACATTGGGGTAGTCTACGCATAGGTGTTGATGCACGTTTTTTATTATCTTTTCTTCGATAGAAACTTTGGGGTCCCCTTATAGTCACTACAAAAAAAAAGACACATCCGTGACATTTTGGGCCGAACGAATTTTTTTCTGTCATACATATGACACTTCTATGACGATAATTGTGACAAAACCCGGTATCATCATAAATGTGGTGGGCTCCTACTTCTATGACAAAAAATCATGACAGAAAATGGGATTTTCGTCCTGGGCGGGCCGGAGACGCAGCTGCATGACATTCTTTGGGCCTCCCATGACAGAAAAAACCGTGGTAGAAGCGAGGGTGAGGAAAATTTCGGGGAGTTCCCGGTTACGGTGGGAGGTCGGGGGCCGAGCGATGCGCGTTCTCTCAGACACACGACGCTTGCGTGTGTGCGAGGCGTTAGAATCGAACCCGAGCGAGGTGTTGGGCTCTAACTAAACCCGAGCGATTGCACTGCAGGCTACGCGTTACTGAACCCGGGCGATTGATCGATGGTTGTTAACTGAACCCGATCGAGTGATTCCTTCGCTACTGCTGCTAACTGAAGCCGATCGATTGGATGAACAGTGAGTGTTGGGGGGTTGGGTGGGGCTGGATGAACAGTGAGTGGTGGCATTGCCTCTGGATGAACAGGACCCCGTGGTGTGGTGGAGGACTGGATGAACAGTAGACGGTGGAGGGGTGCCCGTGGAGGGGTGATTGAACAGGACCCCGTGGTGTGGAGGGCTGGATGAACAGTAGATGGTGGAGGGGTGGTTGAACAGTAGCCGGTGGAGTAGCGCGCGGTGGAGGCTGGATGAACAGGAGCCCGTGGAGGCTGGAGGAGGTCGACGGTAGCCCGTGGAGGCTGGAGGAGGTCGACGGTGGAGATGAATAGTATCCCGTGGAGTCCCGTTTTGCGGTACGCCACACCCCTCCCAGTGAACAGGACCCCCGTTTCTACCGTAGTGCTCCAACACAAGTCCGTTTCGTCCGTTTTGCGGTACGCCACACCCCTCCCGATTAACAGGACCCCCGTTTCGACCGTAGGAGGTCCGTTTCCTCCGTTTTGCGGTACGCCACACCCCTCCCGATCAACAGGACCCCCATTTCAACCGTAGCGCTCCAACACAAGTCCGTTTCGTCCGTTTTGTGGTACGCCACACCCCTCCCGATCAACAGGACCCCCGTTTCGATTGTAGGAGGTCCGTTTGCTCCGTTTTGCGGTATGCCACACCCCTCCCGATAAATAGGACCCCGTTCCGAACGTAGGAGGTCTGTTTCCTACGTTCTGCGGTACACTAGGCCTCGTTTCCATCGCCTGTTCCATCCAAGCCCTCCTGATGAACACGACCATGCATTCCGTTCCGACCCAGCCGGTTGGCTCCCCATGAACACGACGACGATGTTGTTTCTCCGTTTCGACCCAGCCATGTACGTATGCGCGAGTAGGCGTTCGAGACCCTGCCAGTATGTACGTACATGGCCGTATTTTCTTTCTTGCACCCTGGCCGCTGTACATACGTGTACATGCTACGTGCGCGCCTCTACTACAACACGTGCGCGCCTCTACATCGATCAGCATATATGTACGTACACATTCGCGACCAGAATGACAACACTACGTACGCTTCGACCAGGTGGGTACCGACTGTCAGGCACTTCCTTGCGTGTAAAGATGTACCTGGTGGGTCCCAGCAGTCAGGGGGGCGAATCGTTTTGGTTTTGTTTTTTTGCCCGGACACACTTCCTTGCGTGCGAAGGTGTAGTTGGTGTGTCCCAGCAGTCAGGGGGGAAACATTTTTTTCGGGAAATAAGGTGGCCCGTCCGGTGGGTCCCTACTGTCAGGTGGAGGAATAATTATTTTGTGCGTAATAAGGAGGCACTTCCTTGCGGCCGCCGTGGACCCAGCTGTCAGCCTCTCCACGTACAGTACTCTTCCGATGGAAGTCGGTCGTTGACCACGTTGACCACGCCGCGCCGAGAGCACCAGGGCGGTGGACGACGGCAAGGCCTAGGAAGGGGACGACGCGGAGCCGGGGAAGACGCAGTAGTGGAAGCCCGCACGGAGAGGAGTACGAGGGTTCACTGGTTTGGCTGCGGTGTGAGACTGCCGTCGCCGTAGAATAACAGGGGGTGTGGGTGAGTGGAGGGATGGCCTGGCCAGCGGTGGGAGTAGTATGGGGGCGGTGAGGCCTCCACGGCAGCACAGCCGGTCACGGGAGGCAGGAGCAGGCGGCACGACTGACGCTGCTTTGGGTGGCTGGACCAAGAAGACCATAGGTTGAAGAAGCACTACGGGCGTGGGATGGACATCATACGGTCACTGAAGCTAGAATCGTTTATATTGACTAAGTTGACAAAGCCCTTGGTACGCTCCAACTTAGTAGGCCCACAGGTCAGCCTCCGAAATGGTGCGCCCCAGATGTCAGGGGGAGGAATCATTTTTTGGGCGGCCGAAGCTAAGAATATCTGAGATTGAAGAAGAAGCACGACATTCGTTGGATAGACATCCAACGGCCACTGCTGCTAGAACCGTGTGTTGACTATAATAAGTTGACAAAGCCTTGCATACGCGTCAACTTATTTTTTTAGGGGACGTGTCACTTAGTAGGCCCACAAGTGTGTGGCAGAGAACTTATAGCCCATTTGCGTTTTGTAAGAATGTACAACCCATTTTTGAATTCTAATGGAATTTACAACAGCCCATTTACAGTTTCTTAAAAGTACAGCCCATTTTCTAGCTAGGACAACGATTAATAATTTCAACCAACAGTTGAAGACAGAATTCAATAAAATTTCCCACATTTTGATGGGATCCGAAATATTTTTATCCCAAAATTTCTAGTCAGATTAAATATAAATTTGTATTACATAAAATCAAACGAAACATTGCATGCGCAACAATGAAAATTTAAGATTTTCAATATCCATAAATAATATATTATAAACTAATTTCATGCTTGGTGCATTTTTTATAGTTACTGCCTAGTTTTTATAATTACATCCCATTTATTATTTTTTAAAGCCCATTTTCCTGTTAAGCCTAATGCATCCCTCCTAGGAAAGATTTGTAGCCCAGCGGGGCGGAGAATAAAAAGTTGACCTTGCCTGGATATTCCTCAAAAAGACGTATAGCTGGGCTAGCCATTTTCTGAAGGAAATATGCCCTAGAGGCAATAATAAAGTTATTATTTATTTCCTCATATCATGATAAATGTTTATTATTCATGCTAGAATTGTATTAACCGGAAACATGATACATGTGTGAATACATAGACAAACATATAGTCACTAGTACGCCTCTACTTGACTAGCTCATTAATCAAAGATGGTTATGTTTCCTAACCACAGACATGTGTTGTCATTTGATTAATGGGATCACATCATTAGGAGAATGATGTGATTGACATGACCCATTCTGTTAGCCTAGCACTTGATCGTTTAGTATATTGCTATTGCTTTCTTCATGACTTATACATGTTCCTGTAACTATGAGATTATGCAACTCCCGTTTACCGGAGGAACATTTTGGGTACTACCAAAAGTCACAACGTAACTGGGTGATTATAAAGGAGTACTATAGGTGTCTCCAAAGGTACATGTTGAGTCGGCGTATTTCGAGATTAGGTTTTGTCACTCCAATTGTCGGAGAGGTATCTCCAGGCCTTCTCGGTAATGCACATCACTATAAGCCTTGCAAGCAATGTAGCTAATGAGTTAGTTATGGAATGATGCATTACATAACGAGTAAAGAGACTTGCCGGTAACGAGATTGAACTAGGTATTGGATACCGACGATCGAATCTCGGGCAAGTAACATACCGATGACAAAGGGAACAACGTATGTTGTTATGCGGTTTGACCGATAAAGATCTTCGTAGAATATGTAGGAACCAATATGGGCATCCAGGTTCCACTATTGGTTACTGATCGAGAATAGTTCTAGGTCATGTCTACATAGTTCTCGAACCCGTAGGTCCGCACGCTTAATGTTACGATGACAGTTTTATTATGAGTTTATAATTTTTGATGTACCGAAGTTTGTTCGGAGTCCCGGATGTGATCACGGACATGATGAGGAGTCTCGAGATGGTCGAGACATAAAGATTGATATATTGGATGACTATATTCGGACACCGGAAGTGTTCCGGATATTTTCGGAGAAAACCAGAGTGCCAGAGGGTTACCGGAACCCCCCGGGAGAAGTAATGGGCCCTATGGGCCTTAGTGGAGAGAGAGAGGGGTAGCCAGCATGGGCCGCGCGCCCCCTCCCCCTCTGGTCCGAATTGGACTAGGAGGGGGGGCGGTGCCCCCCTCTTTCCCTCTCCCTCTCCCCCTTCCTTTCCCCCTCCTAGTAGGAGTAGGAAAGGGGGAGTCCTACTCCTACTAGGAGGAGGAGGACTCCTCCTGGCGCGCCCTCTAGGGCCGGCCGGCCTCCCCCCTTGCTCCTTTATATACGGGGGTGGGGGGGGCACCCTAGGACACACAAGTTGATCTACGGATCGTTCCTTAGCCGTGTGCGGTGCCCCCTCCACCATATTCCACCTCGCCACATCGTCATGAGTTTAGGCGAAGCCCTGCGCAGTAGAACATCATCATCATCACCACGCCGTCGTGCTGACGGAACTCATCCCCGAAGCTTTGCTGGATCAGAGCCCGGGGATCGTCATCGAGCTGAACGTGTGCTGAACTCGGAGGTGCCGTCGTTCGGTGCTTGGATCGGTCGGATCGTGAAGACGTACGACTACATCAACCGCATTGTCATAACGCTTCCACTTAAGGTCTACGAGGGTACGTGGACAACACTCTCCCCTCTCGTTGCTATGCCATCACCATGATCTTGCGTGTGCGTAGGAAAATTTTGAAATTACTACGTTCCCCAACAGTGGCATCAGAGCCAGGTTTTATGCGTAGATGTCATATGCACGAGTAGAACACAAGTGAGTTGTGGGCGATACAAGTCATACTGCTTACCAGCATGTCTTACTTTGGTTCAGCGGTATTGTGAGATGAAGCAGCCCGACCGACATTACGCAGACGCTTACGCGAGACTGGTTTCACCGTTCTACGAGCACTCGTGCTTAAAGGTGGCTGGCGGGTGTCCGTCTCTCTCACTTTAGCTGAATCGAGTGTGGCTACGCCCGGTCCTTGCGAAGGTTAAAACAACACCAACTTGACGAACTATCGTTGTGGTTTTTGATGCGTAGGTAAGAACGGTTCTTGCTAAGCCCGTAGCAGCCACGTAAAATTTGCAACAACAAAGTAGAGGACGTCTAACTTGTTTTTGCAGGCATGTTGTGATGTGATATGGTCAAGACGTGATGCTATATTTTATTGTATGAGATGATCATGTTTTGTAACAGAAGTTATCGGCAACTGGCAGGAGCCATATGGTTGTCGCTTTATTGTATGAAATGCAAACACCCTGTAATTGCTTTACTTTATCACTAAGCGGTAGCGATAGTCGTAGAAGCAATAGATGGCGTAACGACAACGATGCTACGATGGAGATCAAGGTGTCGCGACGGTGACGATGGTGATCACGATGATGCTTCGAAGATGGAGATCACAAGCACAAGATGATGATGGCCATATCATATCACTTATATTGATTGCATGTGATGTTTATCCTTTATGCATCTTATCTTGCTTTGTTTGACGGTAGCATTTTAAGATGATCTCTCACTTAAAATTATCAAGAAGTGTTCTCCCTGAGTATGCACCATTGCCAAAGTTCATCGTGCCCAGACACCACGTGATGATCGGGTGTGATAAGCTCTATGTCCATCTACAACGGGTGCAAGCCAGTTTTGCACACGCAGAATACTCAGGTTGAACTTGACGAGCCTAGCATATGCAGATATGGCCTCGGAACACGGAGACCGAAAGGTCGAGCGTGAATCATATAGTAGATATGATCAACATAGTGATGTTCACCATTGAAAACTACTCCATCTCACGTGATGATCGGTTATGGTTTAGTTGATTTGGATCACGTGATCACTTAGATGACTAGAGAGATGTCTGTCTAAGTGGGAGTTCTTAAGTAATATGATTAATTGAACTTAAATTTATCATGAACTTAGTACCTGATAGTATTTTGCTTGACTATGTTAGTTGTAGATAGATGGCTCGCGCGTATGTTCCGTTGAATTTTAATGTGAGAAAGCAAAGTTGAAAGATGATGGTAGCAATTACACAGACTGGGTCCGTAATTTGAGGATTATCCTCATTGCTGCACAGAAGAATTACGTCCTGGAAGCACCGCTGGGTGCCAGGCCTGCTGCTGATGCAACTGACGACGTTAAGAACGTTTGGCAGAGCAAAGTTGATGACTACTCGATAGTTCAATGTGCCATGCTTTACGGCTTAGAACCGGGTCTTCAACGACGTTTTGAACGTCATGGAGCATATGAGATCCAGGAGTTGAAGTTAATATTTCAAGAAAATGCCCGAATTGAGAGATATGAAGTCTCCAATAAGTTCTACAGCTGCAAGATGGAGGAGAATAGTTACATCGGTGAGCATATACTCAAAATGTCCGGGTATAATAATCACTTGATTCAACCGGGAGTTAATCTTCCGGATGATAGCGTCTTTGATGTAATTCTCCAATCATCGCCACCAAGCTACAAGAGCTTCGTGATGAACTATAATATGCAAGGGATGAACAAGACAATTCCGAGCTCTTCGCAATGCTAAAAGCTGCGGAGGTAGAAATCAAGAAGGAGCATCAAGTGTTGATGGTCAACAAGACCACTAGTTTCAAGAAAAAGGGCAAAGGGAAGAAGAAGGAACTTCAAGAAGAACAGCAAGCAAGTTGCTGCTCAAGAGAAGAAAACCCAAGTCGGACCTAAGCACAAATCGAGTGCTTTCTACCGCAAGCGATCGACTTTGGAAGTGGAATCGCCCAAGTATTTGGCGGATAAGAACGATGGCAAGGTGAACAAAGGTATATGTGATATAAATGTTATTGATGTGTACCTTACTAGAGCTCGCAGTAGCACCTGGGTATTTGATACTGGTTCTATTGCTAATATTTGCAACTCGAAACAGTGACTACGGAATAAGCGAGAATTGGCCAAGGACGAGGTGACGATGCGTGTGGGAAACGGTTCCAAAGTCGATGTGATCGCGGTCGGCACGCTACCTCTACATCTACCTTCGGGATTCGTTTTAGACCTGAATAATTGTTATTTGGTGCCAGCGTTGAGCATGAACATTATATCTGGATCTTGTTTGATGCGAGACGGTTATTCATTTAAATTAGAGAATAATGGTTGTTCTATTTATATGAGTAATATCTTTTATGGTCATGTACCCTTGAAGAGTGGTCTATTTTTTTTTGAATCTCGAAAGTAGTGATACACATATTCATAATGTCGAAGCCAAAAGATGCAGAGTTGATAATGAGAGTGCAACTTATTTGTAGCACTGCCGTTTAGGTCATATCGGTGTAAAGCGCATGAAGAAACTCCATACTGATGGACTTTTGGAATCACTTGATTATGAATCACTTGGTACTTGCGAATCGTGCCTCATGGGCAAGATGACTAAAACACCGTTCTCCGGTACTATGGAGAGAGCAACAGATTTGTTGGAAATCATACATCCAGATGTATGTGGGCCAATGAATGTTGTAGCTCGTGGCGGATATCGTTATTTTCTCACCTTCACAGATTATTTGAGCAGATATGGGTATATCTACTTAATGAAACACAAGTCTGAAACATTTGAAAAGTTCAAAGAATTTCAGAGTGAAGTGGAAAATCATCGTAACAAGAAAATAAAGTTTCTACGACCTGATCGTGGAGGAGAATATTTGAGTTACGAGTTTGGTTTACATTTGAAACAATGCGGAATAGTTTCGCAACTCACGCCACCTAGAACACCACAAAGAAATGGTGTGTCCGAACGTCGTAATCGTACTTTACTAGATATGGTGCGATCTATGATGTCTCTTACTGATTTTCCGCTATCGTTCTG
This sequence comes from Aegilops speltoides, assembly GCA_021437245.1. Lineage (NCBI taxonomy): Eukaryota > Viridiplantae > Streptophyta > Magnoliopsida > Poales > Poaceae > Aegilops > Aegilops speltoides. Next base: position 391,799,934 of record CM038147.1, read on the forward strand.
GGGTTATGCTTTAGAGATGGCCGCATTCACGTTGAATAGGGCACCATCAAAATCGGTTGAGATGACGCCTTATGAACTGTGGTTTGGCAAGAAACCAAAGTTGTCATTTCTTAAAGTTTGGGGCTGCGATGCTTATGTGAAGAAACTTCAACCAGATAAGCTCGAACCTAAATCGGAGAAATGTGTCTTCATAGGATACCCAAAAGAGACTGTTGGGTACACCTTCTATCACAGATCCGAAGGCAAAACATTCGTTGCTAAGAATGGATCCTTTCTAGAGAAGGAGTTTCTCTCGAAAGAAGTGAGTGGGAGGAAAGTAGAACTTGATGAGGTAACTGTACCTGCTCCCTTATTGGAAAGTAGTTCATCACAGAAATCGGTTCCTGTGACACCTATACCAATTAGTGAGGAAGCTAATGATATTGATCATGAAACTTCAGATCAAGTTTCTACTAAACCTCGTAGGTCTACCAGAGTAAGATCTGCACCAGAGTGGTACGGTAATCCTATTCTGGAAGTCATGTTACTTGACCATGATGAACCTACGAACTATGAGGAAGTGATGATGAGCCCAGATTCCGCAGAATGGCTAGAGGCCATGAAATCTAAGATGGGATCTATGTATGACAACAAAGTATGGACTTTGGTTGACTTGCCCGATGATCGGCAAGCCATTGAGAATAAATGGATCTTTAAGAAGAAGACTGACGCTGATGGTAATATAATTGTCTATAAAGCTCGACTTGTTGCGAAAGGTTTTCGACAAGTTCAAGGAGTTGACTACGATGAGACTTTCTCACCCGTAGCGATGCTTAAGTCTGTCCGAATCATGTTAGCTATAGCACATTTTATGATTATGAAATTTGGCAAATGGATGTCAAAACTGCATTCTTGAATGGATTTCTGGAAGAAGAGTTGTATATGATGCAGCCAGAAGGTTTTGTTGATCCAAAAGGTGCTAACAAAGTGTGCAAGCTCCAATGATCCATTTATGGACTGGTGCAAGCATCTCGAGTTGGAATAAATGCTTTGATAGTGTGATCAAAGCATATGGTTTTATCTGCACTTTTGGAGAAGCCTCAGTATTTACAAGAAAGTGAGTGGGAGCTCAGAGCATTTCGATATTATATGTAGATGACATATTATTAATTGGAAATGATATAGAAATTATGGATAGCATAAAGGGATACTTGAATAAAAGTTTTTCAATTAAAGACCTCGGTGAAGCTGCTTACATATTGGGCATCAAGATTTATAGAGATAGATCAAGACGCTTAATAGGACTTTCACAAAGCACATACCTTGATAAAATTTTGAAAAGTTCAAAATGGATCAGCAAAGAAAGGCTTCTTACCCGTGCTACAAGGTGTGAAGTTGAGTCGACTCAATGCCCGACAAAGCAGAAGATAGAGAGAAAATGAAAGATGTTCCTATGCTTCAGCCATAGGCTCTATCATGTATGCAATCTGTGTACCAGACCGACGATGCTTAGCAATAAGCTTGGCAGGAAGGTACCAAAGTAATTCGAGTGGATCATCTGGACAACGGTCAAGAGCATCTGAAATACCGAAAAGGACTAAGGATATGTTTCTCGATATGGAGGTGACAAAGAGCTAGTCAGAATCGTTACGTCGATGCAAGCTTTGACACTGATCCGAACGATTCTAAATCGCAAACCGGATACATGTTTTTATTAAACGGTGGAGCTGTAAGTTGGTGCAGTTCTAAACAAAGCGTCGTGGCGGGATCTACATGTGAAGCGGAGTACATAGCTGCTTCGGAAGCAGCAAATGAAGGAGTGCGGATGAAGGAGTTCATTTCCGATCTAGGTGTCATACCTAGTGCATCGGGACCAATGAAGATCTTCGTGACAATCTTGGTGCAATTGCCTTGGCAAAGGAATCCAGATTTCACAAGAGGACCAAGCACATCAAGAGACGCTTCAATTCCATTCGCACCAAGTCCAAGTGGGAGACATAGAGATTTGCAAGATACATACGGATCTGAATGTTGCGAGACCGTTGACTAAGCCTCTCTCATGAGCAAAACATGATCAGCACCAAGACTCCATGGGTGTTTGAATCATTACTATGTAATCTAGATTATTGACTCTAGTGCAAGTGGGAGGCTGAAGGAAATATGCCCTAGAGGCAATAATAAAGTTATTATTTATTTCCTCATATCATGATAAATGTTTATTATTCATGCTAGAATTGTATTAACGGAAACATGATACATGTGTGAATACATAGACAAACATATAGTCACTAGTATGCCTCTACTTGACTAGCTCATTAATCAAAGATGGTTATGTTTCCTAACCATAGACATGTGTTGTCATTTGATTAATGGGATCACATCATTAGGAGAATGATGTGATTGACATGACCCATTCCGTTAGCCTAGCACTTGATCGTTTAGTATATTGCTATTGCTTTCTTCATGACTTATACATGTTCCTGTAACTATGAGATTATGCAACTCCGTTTACGGAGGAACACTTTGGTACTACCAAACGTCACAACGAATCGGGTGATTATAAAGGAGTACTACAGTGTCTCCAAAGGTACATGTTGAGTTGGCGTATTTCGAGATTAGGTTTTGTCACTCCGATTGTCGGAGAGGTATCTCCAGGCCTTCTCGGTAATGCACATCACTATAAGCCTTGCAAGCAATGTAGCTAATGAGTTAGTTACGGAATGATGCATTACATTACGAGTAAAGAGACTTGCCGGTAACGAGATTGAACTAGGTATTGGATACCAACGATCGAATCTCGGGCAAGTAACATACCGATGACAAAGGGAACAACGTATGTTGTTATGCGGTTTGACCGATAAAGATCTTCGTAGAATATGTAGGAACCAATATGGGCATCCAGGTTCCTCTATTGGTTATTGACCGAGAATAGTTCTAGGTCATGTCTTCATAGTTCTCGAACCCGTTGGGTCCGCACGCTTAACGTTACGATGACAGTTTTATTATGAGTTTATAAGTTTTGATGTACCGAAGTTTGTTCGGAGTCCCGGATGTGATCACAGACATGACGAGGAGTCTCGAAATGGCCGAGACATAAAGATTGATATATTGGACGACTATATTTGGACACCGAAGTGTTAGGACGTTTTGGAAAAATCGAGTGCCGGAGGGTTACGGAACCCCGGAGAAGTAATGGGCCCTATGGGCCTTAGTGGAGAGAGAGAGGGCAGCCAAGCATGGGCGCGTGCCCCCCCCCCTGGTCCGAATGGACTAGGAGGGGGCGCCCCTTTCCCTCTCCCTCTCCCCTTTCCTTTCCCCCTCCTAGTAGGAGTAGGAAAGGGGGAGTCCTACTCCTACTAGGAGGAGGACTTCTCCTCCTGGCCCGCCCTCTAGGGCCGGCCGGCCTCCCCCCTTGCTCCTTTATATACAGGGGCGGGGGGCACCCTAGGACACACAAGTTGATCTACGGATCATTCCTTAGCCGTGTGCGGTGCCCCCCTCCACCATATTCCACCTCGGTCATATCGTCGCGGAGTTTAGGCAAAGCCCTGTGGCGGTAGAACATCATCATCATCACCATGCCGTCGTGCTGACGGAACTCATCCCCGAAGCTTTGCTGGATTGGAGCCCGGGGATCGTCATCGAGCTGAACATGTGCTGAACTCGGAGGTGCCGTACGTTCGGTGCTTGGATCGGTCGGATCGTGAAGACGTATGACTACATCAACCGCGTTGTCATAACGCTTCCGCTTACGGTCTACGAGGGTACGTGGACAACACTCTCCCGTCTCGTTGCTATGCCATCACCATGATCTTGCGTGTGCGTAGGAAAATTTTGAAATTACTACGTTCCCAAACATTTTCATCTTGAAAAAATTAGTATCTGGGATGGATATCTGAACTGGGCTAGACAGGCCTTAGCCCGCCCAGTTAATACCCTGCTCTCCTCTGAACAACATCGAAATCATCGCCAAGAAAAACTCTACAGTGCTCACGCCTCAAAAACACAAATACTGCTCGAGCTGCTTGGTCCCAGCTGTCGGCCGCACCTTGTGCAATTCTCTCATTTATATTGACTACATAGGTTGACAATGGTGTGGGATGTGATGTCAGGAAACCAGGAGAAAGCAAAAAAAAATATAGTTGTACATAATAAGGAGGCATTTGCGTACGTACGGCTATGGCCCTAGTGGGTCCCTAGTGTCATCCAGTCAAAATAAAGTCATCTCCTGAATCCTCATGTTCGTTGATGATGTTAACAATGCTCGGCGCCACGGCGAGCGCAACAACTCGAAGGACAACGGAGAGGGCGTCGCGGGCCCTACGGATGGTCTGATACAGTGCCCGCTGCTCATTCAGGAAGCCAGGATCATCAGACACCTATGAGCACATTCGAGAAACTGAGACGGCATGAAACGGTAAGGCCGCGGTTGGGAGCCTTGGTTTATTTCAAACCTGTATTAACATACAAGTGTAATTTACTCGTCATCGGAAACAACGCGTAAAGTACAAGCGTAATGAAACCGAGGGACCATGGTCTGTAAGTAAAACCGGCGGGTTACGCGTGTAATTTGAGAGACCAGTGTATATTTTAAGAGCACTGCTATATGGATGACATTACCAGACGATACATGCACGACATGTGTATCATGTCATCCATGGGCAAGGCTGAAACAGCAGCTAACGGCTGGATTAGCAATCGTTCGAGTGTCGTTCAGCGTTTTTATCGTGTGTGAAGTACTCCCAATATTTTACTAGTCGAAATGGACCAACCAAGCGCCTTCGCCCGAGACCATCTGCTTTAATTTACAAGCGTCAGTTTTACAAGCGGTTTTGGTTGGAAAACGGCGATCCAATCATGGCCTAATATCATGAGTTGGTCGGAAGATCATATGGTTTCACGTCTATCCTACCTGACTTGTCGTATAGGCTATGAATGAAACATCAGACGATGAACTTCTTAAGCACGGAAACAACAGAAGAGGATGATCTTCTTAACAAGCAAATCACTGGCATTAGATCGACATGCAAAACAATACGAAGCATTATTCTCAGGAGACACGGTGAACAGCTCGTGATGCCGCATGCCACAACATTCCAAGCTCAACTTTGCAATCAAACACAAGGCCTGACATTACATAGACAATATTCAGAACAAACTCTTAACACAAGAATATCTTAGGAGAGTAACTATTTACTTCTAAACTGAACACAAGAATAGGAAAAAACACTCGACGCTGCTCACAGCAAAGGCATCCCACTCAAAAATATCAAATGCATGTCTTCTGGCTAACATCAATGAGCAAATTTTGACAAGGTTTTCCAATTCCAATATATTAAACTAACGTCTTCTTGCTAACATCAATGATTAAACTTTGACAAGCTTTTCCCATTCAAAATATGTAATGCCTATGATCGTGGAGTCTGTCGTAGCTTCTTGTACTTGTTTGGGCACTTTTGCCGGGGCACTCCACGTGTTGTTAAATTGCCAATGGTCTCTGCAGACTAGTCATGTCACGGTGTCTAATAATACTCTGAAAGCTTCTCGGTCATTCCTACGTAATGTAGCGCAAACAAGGATCGCTTCTTTCGCAAAGTGGAATGACCAATGGACCCGAAGAATGCAGCAGTTTGCCTTGGACACATTGGCTCCTTTTGTGCGATTCAACTAAAATCAAGTCGGAATAAAACCGAGCTTTAATTTTGATATCCCTGTAAGCAACAATAGGTATAAGGGAAACAATTCTCGAGAAATAACAGTTGATGACTTGTACTCCCGTAAGAAAAGCATCTCTTGATCTACTTTATCTTAATGGGAAACAAAGCAGAGAGTAGCTATTCTCCATCATTGTGATTCATTCATATTGACTGAGACATTATCTTAACAATGCCTTGTTTCAACATGTATAAAGAACGACAAAGCAGAAAAGTACCATTCCTAAAACAATACAACTGATTCATTTTAACAGAGACATTATCTTAACAATACCTTGATTAAACATGTAGAAAGAACTACAAAGCAGGATTGTACCATTCCTAACAAGTGTTGCAGTTTTGAACTAAGATTCAGTAGTTAATTAATTCTAAGAGTGGCATTGCTTAATTTTACCAGCGGCATTAGATTAACGAAAAGCATAAACAGTTCCAGGGGAGAGTGGGCACAACAATAGTATGTGCTTCCATCTACTTATAAAGGGGGTGATGCAGAGTTTGTTGTAACAAAGCAACAAGCATCATGTCTGGGTTGGTCCCATTTTTGTTCACTACTTAATGAGAAAAGACAGCAATACAATAGCTTCAATTCAACATTTATTTAAAAGAGTACCAATACAAGTAGGACAACATCTCAAAGCACACCGCACAATCATGTGGATGAAGGCCTGTACTGACCTTTCATGAGACGGACAAGATAAAATACAAATCTGCCAACACGAATAGGAAATCCAATCTTGTTTTGTGCAGTTGCACTGAAATCAAGCAAAGTGTTTCACGTAGCAAAGCAAAATGTCGCAATAGCAACAAGTTGAATAGATATCCCTGTTTAAACAGAGGCAAAAAAGGAATCAATTACTGGCTAATAAAGGAGGATGAAACATGCGGCCACAAAAATGGCAATCCCGCCAATCCCTAACAAGTGTTGCAGTTTTGAAATAAGATTCAGTAGTTAATTCTGAGAGTGGCATCAATTACTGGCTTATAAAGGGGGTGATGCTGAATTTGTTGTAACAAAGCAATAAGCATCATGTCTGGGTTGGTCCCATTTTTGTTCACTATTTAATGGGAAAAGACAGCAATACAATAGCTTCAATTCAACATTTATTTAAAACAGTACCAAAACAAGTAGCACAACATCTCAAAGCACCCTTCACATCATGTGGATGAGACCAAGATTTGAAACAACTCGCCACGAAGACAGGAAACAAATCTCGATCTCCTTTTCTGGAGTTCCACCAAAATTAAGCAAAGTCACCGGTGTGACATTCAAGTTGAACTGCACAAAACACTCTTAAAACATAAGTGTTTCGAGTAGCGAAGCAAAATGTCGCAATAGCAACAAGTTGAATCGATACCCCTGTTTTAACAGAGGCAAAAAGGAAACAATAACTTGCCGATAAAGGAGGATGAAACAAACGGTGACAGAAAGAAGCATGTAACTTTCTCTTGGATGGAAAACAAAGTAGGATAGTAGCATTTCTAAAATGATTGCATTGATTCATATTAATAGAGACATTCTCTTGAAACAACATTCGTTAAAAATGTAATTTACTTTTAACAGTGGCATTGCTTCAATTTTCTGGCGGCATTCTTAGATTAACAACAGCAAAATAGCTGTATGGGACATGCTAGCACCATGTGCGTCCACACGTATAAATGGGTGATGTAGAGTATGTAGCCAAGCAGCATATATGTGTTGGTACCATATTTGTTCTCTTTGAACCTTCTTCCTATGTGAGGGCAGAAAATCTAGTCCTACACAAACTACCCGACCCCCCAGTTTCTTTCCCTTTTCAACAAAGAGACAGATGTGTGTACTGGGTTACCCCCCTTTTCCCTTTTCGACCTACAAAGCGGCTGGATAGCCAGTCTATACTACTTTCCGCCCCTCCTTTCCTCATTGAACCACGTCCTAGATTCTTGCTCCATCCCACCGCACCCTTCTTTTCTCTTTGAACTACAGATCGAAAAAGATCCACATGCAGCTAGAGCAACGACGGTTTCAAAGAAACTTATACCTTAGGGTCGTCGGGATGTGGCAAGGCGTGTGGAGGGAGGCTAGATCTGCCCACACTACGTACGGCAGTGAGGAAGAAGGGGTCGGTGGCCCTCCCGCACAGGCGCTGGGTGAAAGAGAATAGCGCAGCCGGCAGTGGATTGCCTTCCTCACCGAAGGCGATAGAGTGAACGCTGCACCTCCTCCCCTTCCCAATGCGACGGGATACAGACGCCTCCTTCACCAGCTGTGAGGGGGTAGAGAGAGACAAGAGGCCAACGTAGTCTTGTTTAGATCTGGTGAAGAGAGGGTGAGAGACTGTGAATATAGCAAACCCTAGCAAATGAATGCTGAGCCTCCAGCGTGTAACATATATGTAGTGTGGCGAGCGTGTGGAGAGTGCAAACCCTAGCGAACAAGTGCTGAGGCTCCCGCTTATATATATACTACTGTAGCACGGACTAAGCTCTGGTGCCTTCACTGCACCTGCTTCTGGCTGTATGATAGGTGAGCCAGCCACATTTTGGGCCCATCTGTCATAAACCCAAAGGTAGGTGCACTAAGTCAATGAAGCTACGTCCATATAGTACTCTCATGTATACGACTAATATATAGTGGAGTGGTTTTCTTATTCTCTCCATAACAATCTTTTTAAATTGTGTAAGTACGAAACAAAACTCTTTATTTAATGTACAGTGAAGAAAACTAGTACTACTTCCGATGAACTAACGATCCACGCCCACGCGTCCTAGTCGCACTTTCTGTCCTTCACGTGTGGTACACTACCCTCCCTTAAGTGAACAACCACACATGCGCCAAATTATCAGAAACGTGTGAGAGTGTGTACAAATAAAGAATTTTAATTTCAATTATCAAAAAGGTTTGAGAGTATTACAAAGTTTAACTTCAGTCAAATCTAATATGCGGAGTAAATAAAAATGGAGGGCTACTACGTCCATCCGGGTTTTTAGTCCACACCATTTTTTAAATCAATGTTAATAGCTGGACAAATAAAATTACAGGGGAGCTGTAGACATAGTTGTGAGAAGGCTTAGAAATCAATACAATACTTATGCTCTTAGTACCAACATCGATCCTTCTTCGAGGAAACATTTGGTTCATAGCCAATTGTGTGATAAATTTGCACCAACATGAAAGACGACTGCCTCTCCAACGCAACCAAGGTGAACTGACGAAGGATATCATCTTTGTGCATAACAAGCAAAGAGCACTGATGGAAGACAGCTTGTTTTTCATTGAAAATCGATCAGCTTCACCAGCCAACGCAACCATGAGGCGCAACCATGACCATCGATAGGTCATCATGGTGATGCATCATCCATTTGGCATCAAGTTTGGGTGAGGCACCTATGAAGTTCCACAAATCCTCACTATGGTCTGTTTCTTCTCAGTAATCAAGCTCGAGGAAGGAAGAACCACGTGGCAGAGGACAGTGAGGCAGAACAACAATGGCCATCCAATTTTGTGCAGTTCCACTAAAATTGAGGAAGACATGCCCGGGTATGGAGACATGCATCGCTGTTTCCAAAAATATAAAAAAGGGTTAGCAACGACATCTCGATTGTCAATAAGAATTAATGAAAAGTACTCGTAAACCAACAAACAGAAGCATCATAATAATATCTTGATGGGAACTAAACTAGGATACCCGAGAAAAAAAGCATTTCTTCATTTAACCAATGATAGTACTACCACCATATGGACAATGACCGCACAACCACCATGTACTTTTTGTCGAAACAACATGTATACCTCCACCGAGGCATAAATCAGGACAACTTTCCGATTGGCATTTCCTCTAGTATAATAGTACTAGTAGGTGATGTTGGACCAGCCGACGAACCCTAGCTACTATGCATGGGGAGCTGGGGAGTAGTCACATAGAAGAAAACCCGCACGCAGCGACCTGGGGAGCTGGACCAGTACAAGAAGTTATACCTCAGGTGGGTGAGATGTCGTTTAGGCGGGCGGGCGGGATCTGCCCACACGACGGTAGCGAACAAGGGCGTGAAGGATCTTCGTCCGCGCCAGCGCCGGCTCCGAGAGGACGATGCGCATCAGCTTCCTCCGGCACCGACGGCGACAACGTCAACGCTGCACCTCCTCACCTCCTGCAGCGGATGGGATTCGGCCGGATCTGTGACCACCGGTGAGGAGAGAGATAGAGTGGACACTGTCATCTTGTTTTGATATTGAGAGGGTGAGAGAGCGAGACACGAGAAACTCTATCAAACAAGAGGCTATAATGGAGTAAAAAAATCTCTCCATAGCGGTGGTTTTAAATAGAATACACGCGTTCCTGGAAAAAAGAAACGAAAACTGGTGGACAATTTTTTAAGGCTCCGTCTAGGACACATCTAGATGTGACATAGTTATGTCACATCTAAGTTGATGTCCACTCTGTTTGTGGTCTTTTTTTGTCCTAGTTTTTTTGTTTCTTGTTGCTACATTATATACTTGTGGGAGCTTAGATGTGATATCCTTAAATAACATATAGATGTGAATTAGACAAACTGATTTTCTAACGTACCAAGAAAGAAAACTCGATCAAAAACACGCCCCCGCTTCCAGGTCGCGAGAGTCGTCGCGCACACACACATAGACATAGACATGCATATCCGTGTTTACTTAAAATTCCATTTCCATCTCCATCTCAAATCATATTTGTCCAACTAGCACATTATTTATGTTGTTAATTATATATGCAGCAATATTAACATACAACATCTCTTGTTTGCGCACGTCCGGACCACTGCCACGGCCGGTCCTGACCAACCCGAACCCTATGATTGTACATCTCTTGTGTGTAAATATTGAGCTACGGCAGTGGAGCAAGCCGACTCCAAAAGGAAGATGGACTACCTGGGACGTCGGGCTGTAGCTAGAAGGGTGGTTGGGACACAACATAGGACCATACCGTGTTGACCCCCGATTGGGACGCACCGACTGTGGGTTTTCTCCCTCGCCGATGTTGACCGCGTCTACGCAGAGCATTTGTTCCGTTCCCCCAGCTGCGGGATCAGGCCCGTCGTTCTATGCTTGTGAAGAGAGCAACCTAAGCAAGCAGGCTTGTAGCTTAGGCTCCTGCTAGTGTATATATACTAGTGGTTTTCTTTTTCTCTCCATATCAACCATTTTATATTGCATAAGTGTCATTCAAGAGTGAAATGATGGTTGCTTCTTCCGACTAACTTACTGTGTGATTTGACTGCTCCTTAGAGTCCCCAACACGTACTCCCCCTACGTGTATGCAATAGTCACACGTACACATGGACGCAAAAATGCGCGCGACGCCCTAATGCATGCATGTCCGAGAACATGACGGAACACACACGGTCACGCTCAAGTGCTCAACCTACACGTGCATGCACACACATACTCAGTCAGGGTGAGCTAGTGACCGTATAAACACCGGAATATATATATATATATATATATATATATATATATATATATATATATATATATATTGAGCGCAATGAGCGATTATGAAGTCCATTGACCATATTTTTACAAATATACAGTGACAGACAGTGTATTTATCTCGTTCGAAATTAAGCCATATTAACCGGAGAGGAGGCAGTATGGACTAGCATTACTTTGCTGTGTCCCGTCAACTTGCCGAATGAGGAGAAGGTTGCAGACGGAGAAGCTTTATGCCGTGGCTCGCGGGACAAGGAGAAACTTTGACTAATGCAAGCTCTCCCTCGCTCAAAGCGGTGGGCGTCAACAGCTTAATTCGTGTCGATTGCGAAGCATACACTATACTACTAGTGCTATTATTGTTCGACTTCCCGAATAGGCGAACAACCAAGCGCAAAGTTTACTAGTACTAGTACTACTACTATAGTCTATAAAGGTACGTACTATACTAGTACTAGGAACCGGATGGAGGAGCGTCTACACTCTTATTATAATTTTAAAATGTGATAAAGCAATCTTCAACACATTTGGTTCTCTTCTAGGGTTCTCGCATGTGATAATGGAAGTTGATTGCATGGAACACTCGCCACAATTCTCGCTTAATTCTGGCTCATATCCTGTTACAAATAGTAGCGCTCGGTAATATTTCCTCTTTTTTTGTTATTCAGCATGTAAACAGGTCAGCAAACCTTGCGGCGCATCTCCGTGCGAACCGTGCTTGCTGCACTTTGAATGTGGTCGAGAGCTGGCTCAATGAAACACCTCGCTTCCTACTTCTTTTCTTTTAGGGTACCTCGCTTCCTAGTGACCAGTGACTTGGTTGATCGTCCTAAGAATGCTTATATATGAATAAAGCTCTCTCATTTACCCGCAAAAAAGATTAAGCCAAATTAACCGGAAAGGAGGGAGTATGGACTGGCACTACTTTTTGGTGTGTCCCGTCAACTCGCAGAACGAGGAGAAGCTTGCAGGACAAGGTGAAGCTCGCTTACGCCTTTTGACTAATGCAACCTACCCTTGGTGGACATGCATCAGTCCATTCGGTGTCAGATTGTCAGAGGCATACACTATAGTACTCAACATGCGAAGTACCATCATTGTTCGACTTCACGAAGAGGCAAAGAGCCAAGCGCAGTAGTACGAGTAGTACTACAACTAGAACCGCATGGTGGAGCGTATGTACTCTTATTTTTTATCTCTAATAAAGTACACGTTTATTCCGGAGAAGGGCGGAAAACGGCAGCCCAAACATGTAGTGAATGATATCGATCAACCAACCATGCTCGAATATATCTTGGCCTCCATGCGAGCCCGTCTGTGTGTTCTCGCTCCTCGTCTCTCTCAAGGAACGGCGGATTGGCTCTTTGCCGTCAATTGAGATCGGTTTGCTCACACTCCTGTCCCACATGTCAGTGATATGCCAAGCGGAGGTGCGTCGACCGATTGGCCATACACATACTTGGTTTTGCACCTTCATACTATTCCTCCCTCCGTCACAGTTTACAGGGCGCGCTTCATTATGATGCATTTCTCTCAATGCATTTCCACCACCAGAGAGACTTTAGAAGCGTTTGGTTTAATGCTCAATTAATTAGGGTGTGGTAACCGCAATCAAGTCCACAATTTTCTCTCCATGTACTGTACTACTACGGAGTGGAGTAAGTGCATGCATGTGTGTACCTGGGGTGGAAGCACTGCATGCATGTGTGTACGCATTATTCCCTCTAGTAATAGACGTCGTGCTATAACTACCAATGCTATTTTTCAGGCCGATCGCTTGTCGCCTTGGTCCCACAGATTTTTTTTCTTTTTTCTGAAGTGCGCTGTATAACAGTGACGGATGGAGTAGTATGAGCGGATTCAAATAAGAGCGTATTGATGATTGATTTTTCAGAGCAACTTACAGTGGGAAAGGTGGGGCTTATGATTTGACTGCTCATTACTCACTATTAATGCGGCGCAACGACCGGGCTGAGTCTCCCATGCGGTTGTGCACTACCCCCTCGGTTCTTAAATATACTCCGGAGTATTTGTCTTTCTAGAGATTTCAACGAGTGACTACTCAAATATTTGTCTTTTTAGAGATTTCAAATGGACTGACACATACGGATGTATATAGACATATTTTAGAGTGTAGATTCACTCATTTTGCTCCGTATGTAGTCACTTGTTGAAATCTCTAGAAAGACGAATAGAATATTTAGGAACGGAGGGAGTACACATACGAAGCAAAATGAGTGAATCTACACTCTAAAATATGCCTATTTGAAATTTGTAAAAAGACAAATATTTAGGAACGAAGGAGTATAATTTTGTGCATGGCACATGGACCCGGATGATGAAGAGGCTTCTAGCAATGCTATCAAGCTTCCATCATTTGTTCACATAATTGACGTACTATACAAATAATTTTCCAGCGACATGAAATTGTACAATGGTGTGAGCTTTCAGCTTTTGTTTCGCGTGTCTTGCCATCGATGCTCTTTCGGAAACAATAAAAAACTAACTTCCTTGCTAATGCATGTCAATTATTAGCAGATCAGAGCTAATAATTACATCACAACTGAAGACAGAGTTGTGAGAAGGTGTTAAATTAAAATTGATCCATGCTTTCATTGGCAGCAACGTCCCCCCAGCTCTGTCTAAATCAACAAGGCATGTTGGGAAAAGTAGCTATCTGGAGCATGCAACATTCCGATCATTTTGTGCAGTTCCACTAAAATAGAGCTGAGCGTCCCTGATCCAAAGATATTAAGTGTGATTACGATAATAGAGGACTGCTGATGAAACAATAAACACACAAATAGAAGCCGGTCACCTTTGCAGTCTCTCTTAAGACTAACTAGTTGGAGAAGATTAGGCTCGGAGTTGGATGAGGAGGATAGAGCAAAACCAATCTCCCTTTGTGCAGTCGCACTGAAATGTAGAGACGTTGCCCGTGTGACATTTTACTACAACGGCACAAAACACTCTTAAGAAAAAAGTGATTTGTGCAGTTCACCAAAAGGTCGCAATAGCAACGAGGTGAAATGGATAGTCCTGTTTTCAAAAAAGAGGTAGAAAGGAAACAATTACTGGCAAATAACAGTTGATGACACATGCGATGACAAAAAATAAGCATATTCCTTGTACTAAGGGAAGATAACAACACAGTTGTGTTTGTCTAAAACGGTGTGAGGACGAGAATGCAATATGGAAAGTACGCCGGACGAGCTACGTTTTGGGCAAAGAACTATGGAAGATCCACATGCAGCGACGTGGGAAGACGGGCAATGGAGCAAGGCCGGAGGGGATACCTGGAGGTCGTCGGGATGTAACTAGGTGAGCAGCGGCGGGCGGAATCTGCAAGCAGGTGGCGTAGGCCCTGCCGCGCCGGAGCTTGGTCAGAGAGAACGGCGTGTACAACAGATCAGGACGTGTTGCCTCAGTGCCGTCGAACGGAGAAACGATGCACTTCCTCCCTTTCCCCTGGAGGACGGGATGCGGCCGGATCAATGACCAATGGTGAGAGAGAGAGGCCACCGCATTCCCTTTCCCCCGGCGGACGGGATGCGGCCGGATCAGTGACCAATGGTGAGAGAGAGAAAGGCCACCACAGCCTTGTGTGAGATACTCTGAAGAGCGACAAACCAGGCACGCAGGTTCCACTGTATACAGTGAGCGGACTACCTTTTTCTCCATAAAAATCGTTTTATATTCTGTGTACATGCCATTGAGAGCTATAACTTTATTTAAAAATAACGCGGCAATGCATTAAGTCGAACTTTGTTTCGTGCACGCGTGGTACACGACCTCCCTAGGTAAGCAACCGCTACACGCGTCCAAATTAGCACGTGGGATGCCATTTCGTAAAGAAATGAGCTCCACCATGTACCCGCGCGGGTGTGGCTGGGCACGAAGCGTGAGTACGTGCGCGGTGCACCTATTCTCTTCTTGTATACGTACACCACCTACGTGGGGTTGTGTGAGAGAGATACAAACCTAGAGAGATATAGTGTGTGGGTTCTTGAGAGTTTTTTGGGGGGGGGTCAATCAAAAAATGTAACATATGAAATGTGTGTGAAATAGAGTCTTGGATATAACATATATATAGAGGGGGCAATCCACGAGAAGAGAGTGGAGGTATCATCGGCTTGAGGTGCCCATAGAATAAAAGAGAGGGATGATGATGTGTGTGTGCGCATGCGCGCGAACGATAAAGAGTGCCATCGAATTTGTGTGTGCCCACGTCAAAGATATAGAGTGGCTGGCCTACTGGAACGTGAGAGGGGACATGTGTAGTTTGTCTCTGTGGCATGGATACCTACCTACAGCACTCGACTATCGGTGTGTGATGGGGGAAGAGGGAGGCCCAATTAACTATAGAGGTACAATGGCTGGTATATGTGTGGAGGCGGAGAGAGGCCTACCTCATGTATTAAGGAGATCGATCTGCCTCATGTATTAAGGGAGATCGATCGGCATCCATGCATATGTGCAGGAGAGGAATAAGGTTGGGAGAGAGACAGAGCTAGAGTGTTGGAAGGGGTGGTAGTGGAGTTGCTTATAACAAATGGTGGGATAGGCTTGCTAAACAAACGGAGGGCACGCCCCAATACCAATAAGAGAGGAGATGGCTGCTTGTTGTCTATGCACGTGCGTGTGAGAGACGGGTCAGAAGGCATGCACGAATGATGAGGGGGGACGTTATGGCTGTGGTAAGCAAACGTAACTACATAGGAAGATCAATCACCCTTTGTTAGAGAAAGGAGAGACATAACTTGTGAGGTACGTCGATCGATGGGGGGTAGTTAAAGTTGATCTTGGTATATGTTGGGAGATCGATCGGTATACATGCATGTGTGTGTTAGAAGCAAATGAGGCACAAGGAGAAGGATAGAGAGAGAGAGGGATGCATGTAGGAGGTGGTACGAGAGGCATACTATATCGAGGGGGGACGACTATGAAAACGATGAAAAGAGTGGTGGGAGTGAGGCATGGATGGTGACAAGAGAAGAGGGGAAGCTTGTGTTTGTGCTAGGCACACCTGGCTAGAGAGGCATATCGATCGATGTGTGTCGTAAAGAAGGAGCTGGGGGCCTACACACACCATGGGTGAACGACCTAAAGTGAAAAGACGAATTTGCGCGATGGAGCTAGAGAATGCTGAGGGAGGGTGAGAGGGATGCGGGCGTGTGCATGCACAAGAGAAAGTTAGCGCTAGCTACAAAGATAAGAGGGTTGTATGGGTGTAAAAGACGAATAGAGATCATATATACTTCATTATAAAAAGTGAATTCAGATATTTGAAGAATTTATCATAGTGTTTTAAACCGGCGCATGTGTGAATATATATAACGGTGATACACATGGTGTGGTTATGAACATGTTATACTGCATTTAATATATTTTATCTCTCCTCTTATAAAAAACGGAGTTGTTGATGATGGTGTGCCTGCCATCCTGCATTATAGGCCGTCCGATTTATATCTGGCGGATAGCAAGGAAACTATGATGGTTGAAGTTGGCAACAATCACGATTGTAGATTCTTATTGAAATAGAGAAACAAATTCAAATTTAGTTCGAATTGCAGCGGTAGTATAGACATTTGGAATGCACTAAAATGTTGGTATGAGTAGGTTACATGCATTATACAGCAAGCGAAAAAATTTAATCAGACATAACATGGATTCATACTCCCTCCTTCCATATATATAGGGCATAATGAGATTTTTAAGACTGCCTTTGACTATTGACAAGATTAATAGTACATGACATGCACAATGTGAAAATTATATCATTGAAAGAACCTTTCACAAACAAATTTAATGGTGTGCTTTGTGTAAGTTGCATGTCATATATCATTGCTCTAATATTTGGTCAAAGTTAGCATTGAAAAACGCATTAGGCCCTATATAGATGGAAGGAGGGAGTAGCTTTGAATAGCACTTGTATAGTAAAACAGGACAAGACTCTCTCTTTGTGTGGTGTGAATAGTTTTATTTTTTTGTATTCTTTTTGGTTGAGGGAAGTGCGAATTGATTTGGTACATACAAGTACAATATTACTACATGTTAGGCTTGTCCCTAAAATTCAACCCGCGTCTTGTTATATCTTGAAAATTCAGATATCGTGCTCTCAAAACTGGCGCCTTCACAACCCGCGCCTTGCTATCCCAAAATTACAACGCGCGCGAAAACTCCCTCCAGCTGCCAAATCTTGACACGCAAAATCCCCCTTCTAACCCTGAGCCGAAAGGGCCGCTAGTTCAAATCAGTGGGGGGTACTTTTGTAACACACCCTACATTTTGGACAAGCGTGTCCCTAAGTCATGCTTCACCCCCTCCCATCACCCCCTTTTCGCCTTTCGAAATCCAAGGCCGCTATAACCTCTCCGCTCCAGCCGCAAAACCCCACCCTCCTCCGTCTGCCATGTCACCGCTACCCAGCCGGAGCCTCTTCCCGGATGACGTCATCCACCACAACAGCTCAACGTCCCTCGTCCACCTCCCCGGATGAGGATCCATCGTCCATCTCGCCGTCCTGCCGGTTCAGCCGCCCCGTCCTCCACCTCCAAGGAGCTGCTCCGATGATCGCCTCGTCTATCGCGGCTGCTCCATCCCCACAACACCGCCTTAACCTGCTCCACCGGAACCGCAATGTCCTCACCGACTCCTTGGACGAAGCCGAGGCCTACTCGGCGCCACCAAAGAGGTTGTACACTCATCGCATCGCACCTTCTCCTTAACTCGACCTCCCGGCGCTAACGGTGCTCCATCCCGCACCCCCATGGAGCGGCTACCTAGAAGCCGGCGCCGCGGGCGAAATCTCCACGGCAGCTCTCCCCCAGTGCAAGGCCCCTTCGATGGCGGCGTCCATACCAGCCGGATCTGCTGCTGCTGCTCCGGCTCTTGCTCGCTCGCTCGCGCTGCTGTTGCTGTTCCGGATCTCGCTCGATCGCTCGCTCGCCCACCTGCTGCTGCTGCTACTCTCCCCCTCGCTCGTGCTGCTACTCTGCTCCGATTAAGCCACACTTTAGTCGACTGAATCGACTTTTGGGTCAGTCGATTTTCAGGGGTTGGGGGGGCTCGCCGGAGTTAAGGAGGAACCACCCGCAGCGGGGACGGGGGCTCGCCGGAGAGGTACCCCACTATCTATCTTAGGGTTGAGGGTGGGGGCGGGGGGCCTAGAGGGCTGGCCGGGGCGGCGGTGGCGAGTTGTTCCGGGGCGGCGAGGCGGCACTGGGGCCGACGGTTTGGCCGGTGGTGGCTGGCGGCTCAGGGGGGGTGCAGGATGAAGATGAACTGCAGGCCCTCCCTAAACTACATGTCAAGTGCCTCTCTGCTACCAATGCATTCAGTTTCAACAGTAGCATTCAGATTCCACAGTAAATTTCAGTTTCGACAGTTAAGTTCAGAGTCAACAGTTTTTACCTCATCGTTGTAGTCGGTGGTTTTTGGTGATGTTAATTTTACATCCATTTTACATCATCTATTGGAGATGCTACTAGAATCCCACTTGAGATTGACGATGTCTGTCTTGTGCTGCTTCAGCCTTGACGTCTTACGGCTCACCGGAGCTGCTCCAATGACGTAATGATCCATCACAACAGAATGCCACAGGCCTCGACGCCGTCTCTGATTCCTCGATCTTCCTCCACCTCCGACAGCCACCTCTGCCTCAACCGCTTTAGTGACCAACCCAATGATGCTGAGGTCGACACGGCTACGGCAAAGAGGTTGTACACTTGTTGCATCACTTATTACTATACATTCACGTCAATCCATTAGGGCTATTTTGGTTCAATGAAAACGTCGATCCATCGGGTTGTTACCATCACTCTAAATTTCTGCATGCTCTCCTTACATAATCTCACCATATTTTTTTCAGATGCATGTCGATATTGTACAGTCATGCTGAACATGTAGAGAAAAAGAGAAGAGTTTTGTGCCACAATACAATGTCAGCAGACATCGCCCATGGTGGGTTCAATGGCAAACCCTCCCCACCCTCTCCGATTGTAATCCAGAGGAAGATATCTGCTCGAGGCGGATTCGCACGCCACCGACCACTCCTATTTACCCCCAAGGTGTTTGATCTACCTTGGCATGATGATGTTAGTCATATCATGCATATGTTGCCTTGCAGTGCCTACTTTTGACATCATATATGTCATCTGCTTAGTTTAGACATGTTCTATAATGGCACCTGTTTAGTTTCTATATCATATATGGGAATTATGCGGTCTCATGTCTTTTAGCCAGCCATAATATATGTGAAATGTGCAATGCCATCCTATTTAACCAGGCATCATATATTTGAATGGTATCTTTCCCATCCTTTTCTTCATTACATTTCCATTTGTCGACAATGTTTGTACATTAAACTACTCTTTCTGTGAATCAGCCATTTGGGTGGGAGATGGAAAAAACTGGAGTGAAAACAAGGCCTTCAGAGCAGACAGTGCTACCTGTCGAAGCAGATCTCTTGTTCGGTCCCGATAGCTCCCCAGAGATGGATTTAGAGATAGATGACCAGTCCTATTCCCCCACGGAGGTGTATGCTCTAACTTGGCATGGTTATACTACTCATATCATGCATACAGTGTCTTGCATTGCATAGTTTAGACATGATATACACAATATTCAACACCATGTTCTTAGTTCAAACATCATATCGAATGCCCTCTGTTTAGCATATAAATCACATATCTGAATTAAATGATGCGATCCTGATTACTTAGATAACATGTAGGTGAATTATGTCATGCGATCTTGTTTAATTATTCATCATATCTTTGAATTATGTTATGCTATGCTATCCAATTTAGATAGACATCATATATGTGAAATTATGTCATGCTATCCGTTTTAGTTAAACAATATACATGTCAACTATTTCATGCCCTCTTTTTTCCACACTATCTATTGCATCTGTCTCTCATACAATGTTTATATATTCAACTATATTTCCTGTTTATCAGCCATTTGAATTGGAGCGGGTGATGCCAGTATCTAGCGGACTAAAAACACGGTCTTCAAATAAAACAGTGCTACCTCTTGGTGGAGATAGCACCCCGGTTGTACATGCACAAGAACAAGCCCTACCACACATAACCCAAACTCTCGCAGATTGTACCCCTACTGCGATGGACAGAGAACCAGCTTCACCCAATCTAACCCCAACCCCAGCCGATAGTAACCAGTTCCTGTTGACACGGCACCATCTCCACCACAGAGCTCCCAAACAAGAGCAGTTAGTAAGACATCTCCAGTGCTCAAAGGGCCAGTACTATCACGGCGAACCCCAACTCCATCAGTTAGTATGCCTATTCCTGTGGAGGAAGCACAACCAGCTAGTCGTAGTTTAGCATCTATCGCATTTGATGTTGTTAAATCGTATGTGTGTATCTTCCCATCTTGGAAATATCATACAGAAGATGAAGGAAAATGCCAGTTGCAGGTGTTTGTCCAGGAGTTATGTGTAGGTAATGTTATTCATGGCAATTACTTTGCTTCGTCCCATGCATCCTACCTCCATGATGGTTATAATACAGCAAATTTTCCCATTTTCTCTATAGAGAAGGACCTATTTGGAAACTCGGGATGAGGTAACTGTGCTAATACCTTTGCTATCTTCAAGAATGCTTGGTGGCGATCGAATTACTCAAGAAAACGTATTTCACCGCAAAGAAACTCATCAAATTCCCTTACGCTCTCCCGAGACACATTTATCGGACGATGACTAGGAACGCCTTTGTTTTGTAATCGTCCCAACCAAGAATGTGGTAAGGTCTATGAGCTCATTTTCTATTTTTAAGTATTATATTCTTGCGTCTCATCAGACTCTGCCTCATGTAGAACAAGTGCCTAAACCTGAAGAACAATTGTTCTAATTTAAGATTCAATTGCTATCATAGTTCAAAGAAGCGCTAGGCATTAATTGTGCATTTTCCACCACCTTGCGCTTTACTGACCAAAGCGCATGCTTATGCTTGATTATGCATGATTATGCATAGTTATGCTAATGCGCTTTGCCAACGCTTAGAGCCTAGGCGCGCTTAAGCGCCGCTTAGGCACGCCTTTTTAACTATGATTGCTTTGCTCTTGTATCACCGTATTTACTCATACAAACTTATTTTTAAATTGAAGGATCCATTCAAACTCCAATGGCACAACAGTATGTTCACGCATGTTTCTTTAACAGTTTGCTCTTATCAATAGCTCGTTTATTTCAATTTCAATTGTGTATACAATTGACTTTCATATCATGCACATTACTAGCATCACAACAGAGCCAATAGTGTTGTTGTACATGTAGACCCGTGGTACCCATCTGAAATCTTGTTGTGCCGTGTAGTTTCCCACGCTTTGTATTCTTTCACTGCTGCTTTGTCTTGAATTGATATGATTTGAACCGTGTCTCTATTTTGATTTGGCAAGACAATGCAAAGGACCATAGGACATAGATATATGTTTGTTTGATGCTTTTATTATGTACTAGTACTTGGCAATAGAAGACTTGGTAGTTTAATCCTGTCCACCTTACTAATGAACTGGTTCACCGAAATGAGTTTCATATACTAGTACATGCTAAACTTGTTATGTGTCTGCTTGTTTGTTCTTTTAGAATGTCGAGAATATTGGGGAAGAGTGCCTTATTAAGCAATGGTAAAGGAAGTAATGAGATAAGGTTCAGATAGTGACACATCCTTGTTGGTCTCCAACAAATCTGATAAAACAGCTAAGAAGACTATCTTGAAGACAATGAGACAACCCCAAAGTCCTGTCTTGGTTTAGTGTTCGAAGCATCGCCACTACCACTTGCACAAGCTATTCAAACTCACCGTCTGCGAATCAGTTCGGTTTCTTGAGTCTCAACTACAAGTCGAAAGACATCGATCACCTGTGCTGCAACAAGAAGCGGAAGGATTGCGAAGTCCCCGGAGCATTCAGATGCATACTTTCCGTGCAATGAGAAGCGTTGGAGGATTTTAGCACCAAACAGGACAAAGCTAATCAGCTTGCTAAGCTTATTGCCAGCATGGTGGATACCCAGGATAACGTTTCTTGAGCTCTTCTCAAGTTGTTTCAGTTATGCTCTTGTTTTGCTGCCACGTTTATTTGCACTGGTGGCCAATTTTGATGGCAGTGTATGTAATATGCTGCTTTGTTCCCTATATTTGCACTGGTGGCGAACTTTGTTGCCCAGTGGATATAATATGTGTAATAGCGATAATAGGCTAGCGTGAATTGCTTCTTATTTATTTCCTTATTGTCTTGTTTAGTTGTTTGCTTGTAGCCATTGTAGTTCTTTTTCTGTTTTTTTTCTAGTGGCCACAATAGCCTATTTTCGGTAACTAGGCCAAAATAATCATGGCAACACACGGACTGTTGTAACCATGGGCCTCCTGCAGGCCGTATGATCCATGGGCCTTCGTCCGGCTGTAGGATCCATTAGCCTTCTATACGGGCCGTAGGATCCATCGGCCTTCTATACGGGCCTTAGGGTCCATGGGCCTTCTACAGGCCGTAGGATCCATGGGCCTTCTACGGGCCGTACGATCCATGGGCCTTCTACGGGCCATACTATCCATGGGCCTCATACGGGCCGTAGGATCCATGGGCCTTCTACGGGGCATATCATCATTTCACCAATCATGGGTCGTACTATTCGTGGACCATAACGGGCCGTTAATAGGCCGTATTTGATAACTCTATGAAAACAGCCGACATGAAAACGGCCCAACGTATTAACGGTCCGCAAACGGGCCGACTATAACGACGGGCTGAATTTAGCCCACAAGCGGAAAATGACAGTAATGGGCCGTATGCAACTGAATGCTGCAAATGAGCCCAAGAATTAATGGGCCCTGAGAAGGCCGAAAGATAACTTGGGCTGGAAACGGCCCAATGGAATAACGGGCCGTTAATGGGTATAAAGTGATACACTATTCATTACGGGCCAGTTTCACCACGGGCCGTTAATGGGCCAAGAGTTACAAAGGTCCTCATATGGGCCGAAAGAAGTCATGGGCCACACATGGGCCGGAAGTTAAAATGGACTAAATCATATTGGATGGCCCAGATGACGCTACTGGGCCTAATTTGGATAGAGCGTAACGGGCCCTGGGTTAGTAGGCTGTAAATGGGCTCTATGCGAACAGGCCGTTAATAGGCTTTCCGTGGGCCAGCCCGCCACCTTTTGAGCAAGTCAAACGGGCCGGCCTTTTCACAGGAAAGGGCCTCTGTTGGGCCGTGCCACGTGTCACCGTATCATAGGCGCCTTCGGTCCAATGAGCGGATGACATCTGTTCCAACGGTGAGCCGACACGTGTTTCCTCCAGCCAATAATGATTTTACATGTGGAAAATCCCCATTGGTCAGGGCTGTTAACGGGTTGTCGGATCCAAAACCCGACCCGATAGCTTTGCGACGTTCCGTTACAGTGGATGCCACGTGTCGGTCACCCTTGACGAAAGCACTTCTGTGACGCGCGATTTATCGTCATGGAAGTGGACACTTCCGTGATGATAATTTTGATAATGTTATGGAACACTTCTACGACAGCACATGTATGACTATCTTGATTCTGTCATAAAATCGTCATGGATGTACATGCATGACAGAAAATGCGACCTACTGTGACAAACACGTATCATCACGGAAGTGTATTTTTTTGTAGTGAGTTCTTTGTGTGGATTGAATATTATGATCATGAAGTTGTTTGATGCATATCGTAGAATTAACTCATGGATACTTATGGTGACATTGGAGTATCTAGGTGACATTAGAGTTGGTTGATGTGTGTCATATGGTGTCATTTTAGTACGAACTCTTGAATAGATCGAACGGAAAGAATAGCTTTGTGTTATTTTAGTATGAACTCTAGGATATATTGATTGGAAAGAATAGCTTTGAGGTGGTTTCATACCCTACAAACAATTTCTATCTATTGTTCTCCGTTAATAGGAACTCGGGAGTGATTCTTTATTGCACTCTGAGGGATAATCATATGATCCAACTATGTTAGCATTGCTGAGAGATTGCACTAGTGAAAGTATGCACCCTAAGCCTCACTTTCCATCATTGCAATACCGTTTGTGTTCTGTTTTACTATTTACTACCTTGCTATTTTTTATTGTTCGCACTACAAAAACTCATATCTACTATCCATACTACACTTTTATCACCATCTCTTCGCCGAACTAGTGTACCTATACAATTTTCCATTGTATTGGGTGTGTTGGGGACACAAGATATTTCTTGTATTTGATTGCAGGGTTGCTTGAGAGAGACTATCTTCATCCCACACCTCCCACGGATTGATAAACCTTAGGTCATCCACTTGAGGGAAAATTACTACTGTCCTACAAAACTCTGCGCTTGGAGGCCCAACACAAGTCTACAAGAATAAAGTTGCGTAGTAGACATTATGCCTCCTTCATCTTCTTGATCGTCAACCACCAGCTTCGCGCTCTCCTTCTCTGTCAGATTCATTCTCTCCATCATCGGTTCTGCTCCCTCTCTCGCCCTGCTCGATTTCGTCTGCTCCAACGCCGCCATCCTCCAAACCCTAGGTTCCCCCGCTCCCCTCACTCCCCTCACTCCCCAAAGGTGGGTGTCGGTGTCAAAACTGGCGGATCTCGGGTAGGGGGTCCCGAACTATGCGTCTAGGCGGATGGTAACAGGAGACGAGGGATACAATGTTTTACCCAGGTTCAGGCCCTCTCGATGGAGGTAATACCCTACGTCCTGCTTGATTAATATTGATGATATGGGTAGTACAAGAGTAGATCTACCACGAGATCAAGGAGGCTAAACCCTAGAAGCTAGCCTATGGTATGATTGTTGAGATGTTATGTTGTGTTGTGTCCTACGGACTAAAGCCCTCCAGTTTATATAGACACCGGAGAGGCTAGGGTTACACAGAGTCGGTTACAATGGTAGGAGATCTACATATCCAGATCGCCAAGCTTGCCTTCCACGCCAAGGAAAGTACCTTCCGGACACGAGCCGAGTCTTCAATCTTCTATCTTCGTAGTCCGGGAGTCCGCGGATATTGATAGTCCGGCTGTCCGGACACCCCTAGTCCAGACTCCTCAAGAGTCCCTGAACCAGTCTTCAATGACGATAAGTCCGCGTGCATAATGTTCGGCATTGCAAGGCGGGTTCTCCCTTGAATAATCCGGAGGAGATAAGGAACACCGGATAGTGTCCGCTCGCAAAATAAATTCCACATTCCAACGTAGAGAGAATAAAATACACTTAGCTCAATCACCGACGATTTGGCGCGGCGTGACATCATACCGCAGCCAAGCCCTCGCTTTCATTATTCCACCTTCGCACGCTTAGCGAAGCGGTTTCTTGGCACGCCCCGTCGGGCAGTAGATCGTGGTTCCCTTATTCCGGATCCTCATCAATACGCGCGGGTAACCCAACTGCTCCTCGCCGCCACGCCTCTATCAAGGGGAATCCCAAACGGTCACGAGACGGCCCTTGGTATTTCTTCCCTTTATAAGAGGACCAAGGCATGTCCTTGTCTTTCAACCTCGTGATCGAATCTTTCCTCCGCCCCCAGCCCAACACCTAGAGCTTCAGATTCGAGCGCCGGATCCACAACCATGTCCGCCCGACCTCCGGTGGCCGTTGGATGCCCTCCTCCATCACGGAGGAGGACATATTGAAGTTGCGTGAGGCCAAGCACCGCCCACGGTTTCCAGACAGGTTGCTCTGCCCCAGGCAGGCCGTGCCAGCCTCGAGCCCGGCGAATACGCTGCCAAGATCTCACCTCCGTCGGGGATTAGGCTTCCCGACGGGTCCTTTCGTGAGGGGGCTCCTGTTCTACTACGGGCTGGACTTCCACGACTTGGCTCCAAAGTCCATCCTCCATATCTCCGCATTTATCATTGTCTGCGAAGCCTTCCTTCGCGTCATCCCCCACTTCGGCCTGTGGCTGAAAACATTTAAGGTGGAGCCAAAGATGATCGGGGGGCGCCAAGCGGAGTGCGGCAGGGCGACCATAAGCAGGAAGGTCGATGCCCCGTGGCTCGAAGGTTCCTTCCAAGAGGAACAGGGACTATGGCAGCAGGAGTGGTTTTACATCACTGCTCCTAGGGGCGCAAGCGAAGCCGCCGCCCTCTTTCCGCCTCGGGACCTCCACGGCAGGTGATGTCGTGGGTCAACCAAGGGCTCAACTGGGGCCGCCCAAGGACGTGCCCGCACTACGTGGCCGGATTCGAGACCTCCAGCAAGGGAGATTGACTGATCAAGGTGACGCAGTCATGCTAACTAGGCACCTCCTACCCCGCAAACGCCGCCCTTCCATTTATGGAGTTCAATCCGAGGGACCTCAGATCCTCCAAAGATTTCATGGGTGCGACACCCTGGAGATGTACGAGCTGTTCTTGGACCGCATGGTGGCATGTCCGGATTCGGCCGAGGATGCTGGACTAAGCCGCGACGCCCGGACACTGTGTAAATAGCTCAAAGCCCGACATTCTATTTGTATGCCTTTCAAGAGATCGACTCGACCCTTTATTCTTTACAGAATGGGTGGCGAATCAAGGCTGATCAGTGTCCGCCCTCCCAGAGACCGTGACTGGAGCCCGTGGCCTGGTCGAATGTTGGAGGTTGCGCCTATAGAGGGGGGGCGACGGGAGATAAAGGAGCAAATACTTCGTCCAGTAGGCATCAAGAGGAGGGAACCAAGGATCCCTCCTTCAGAGGGAGAAGAGGACCGCCTCAAGATCCGGAGGTCCCAGCCCCTAAGCGTGGAAGAAATCCCCATCTGGTCCGCGGCCCGGAGAGAATCCGGACGCGCAATCATCGCCCAAGGACCAGCCTCCAACGAAGTCGTGAGTATGAAAGAAGAAGTTTAATAAGGAAATACCTTCAGACGCTTTCAGAGGTAACCGAAATATTTATATCGCAGTTCGGATCTGCAGCTGCCTCAGATGAGTTCATCCTCGGGATCTTTCTTCCGGAGATGATGGAGATCGACACGCCTCCGCCGCCAAGGCTGCCAGATGAGGGCGGCGAGCCCAAGTGTCGCCACGAGGGCGCCCCCAGGCCCGAGGGGCTAAGGAGTTCAACACCCACCAGAGCCCGGCTGGGAGAATCAAGAGTTTGCTTGAGAGGGCGCGATTTCACAAGATCACCGTGCGTTAATGCGTATGGTGATTGAAGGGTTTCATCCGCTGAAAGCGGATTATGCGGACGCTGCCATGAGCTTGTCGGGCGGATTTGAGGTATGCGAAAATGGCGCACCCTTTGTCCTTAACATTTGTGCATATGAAAATGCGCCAGATAGATAGTAGCCCTCGAGACTCGTAGGTTGTCAAGACGACAGCGCGTCGAGGATCGAAAATCTAAATATCTCAGTAATGAATACCGCTGCTTCGACATAGTGGCGGATAGTCCGGGGCCAGCCGATCGATCAGTTTGCCGAATCGAGTCGACAATCGGACATGGCGATATGCGACATCGCATTTTTCAATCAGCGACTTGACGAGTCGCAAGGTAAATAAATTCTCCGCAGCCGCTTTATTGAGTGGGTTAAAGCCCTCTTCGATAAGTTATATGCTGTTTATACGCATAAGGCTGCTGTGGAGAGTTTTCGCCGAGCTTGCACAAGCTAAGGAGCAAGCCCGAAGAGTGATGCGGTTGCCGCGAGGGCGCCAAGAGTTGAAGGTCGAAAAGGTCGCGACCGCCTAAGCGAGGCGGAGGTGGCCGAATTGGCCAAGAAATTAGAGGATGCTACCGACCGCATCGAGGTTCTTGAAAAGGAGCGCTTATCGGGCGGGAAGACCAAGAAGGCCACCGCCGGTTAAGGATGCCCGCCCGCAATGCGGGCTATGAAGGAGGAGCTGCGCCAAGCCGAGAAATCGTGGCTGGCAAGCCTTTTCTTATGCGCGCCGTTTATGGATGCAAGTACGCCAATTTGAGCGGCAAGGAGTTCGGAAGATCCGCATATGGATTTGGCTGCTAGTGCGGTTGATGCCGTTAAACACTTCCGAGCCAAGGGGATCACGAGGCGAAGAGTTGTATTGGTCTCAATTCCACAGCCCGGATCGCGCTTCTTCCTCTAACTGACAGAGTGGCCGAATGGGCCGAATGAACAGATCGTCCGGACCGGGCGATGATCGACATCGCGGGCCCATGTCCGCCGTAAAGATCCAAGGCGACGAGCTACTTTGGCTTATTGCAGCATTCCTTGGCGCGGTGCCGCATATCAAGGAGATGAAACGGTCGGCCTGACGAGGGCGCGCGGATGGCTCGCCCGTAAAGGCGCATTATCCGGAGATGGATGCCACCGCCGCTGCTGCCGGTCCGATGAAAGCCGGATCCTCGTCGAGCACTACTGAGAAGTCATGCGCGGTGCTCGAAAGTAGAGGCGCAAAGGTTCAAAGAATGTAACGCTCAAATGAACGCAGACTTGTAAATCAATGATTATAGTGTGAATGCTTTTATACTTGTGGTTCCAAGTAGTAAAACTTCTCCTTGCGCCGCTTAAGTATACTTGTGTATAACCCGAAGATGCAGTTCGGCTTCAGCCCCTCGCACAAGGTGCCGGGTGTTCGCAAAATGGCGCTTTCACACTTTAATCCGACGCCTCGGTCCTTTTATAAGGAGGTGATAGCGAGTTAACGAGGCAATCCGGACTATAATGCTTTATTTCTTTCACTTAGCCAATGGAGCTCGAGGGTGGGGCTACGAGATAACCCCTAATGACACCGCACATCTCCGGATTCGGGTGCGATGTGCTCGACCGAAGCGTCCTTCGTCAAAGCGGGAATTCTAAACATTCCGATAGTCGATCAAGTGGTCGACTGACTCTCGCTATATCATGACAGCCGCTTTCATCGAGGTGCTCGCCAAATTAACCGGGGCACAATCGCAGAGTTCTCCGGTGCCGCGTTAGCGGGTGATACGGAACGAAGGCAAGAAACACGTGAGCCGCAAACCCAACATTTGACCAAAGACATGATTCGAGCTGATGCATATAATGCCTAACTTGAGACGCCAACACTCCCAAGGTGTTCGGACTTTATGATAACGGGCAGAATTATGCCCTAAGCCCCTTGTGTCCGTGTGCATGCATTGTCTTCGACGCGCCGATGCTAAAGCGCCAGCCCGCTTTGGCTATAGGAAGAAGCCGAGGGAGATTAACAACAAGAGACAAGAATAAAAAGGTCTACGAGGGTCTTAATCAAGAGAATCTTGCGACGGGTCCCTACCGCACGCCTCATACCAGGTTCCGCGCAGCCGTTATCCTCGACGGGTACGCACGTTGTTCATCTCAGAAAGAGAGGAACGTTTTAGTTTTAGAAACAGTTCGTATGTAAAAATATGCAAAAGAATAAGTGTAAATAATTGAAGCTAGGTTTATAGGAAACCGCGTTTAGTTGTGCGCCAGCCCCTTGTGAAAGGGTATGCGCTAGGGAGCCCCTAGCCGCTAAGTCCGGATTCGTTTATCCGAGTCCGGGTCCGTAAATGACCTCAAGACCGAGATGGCGCCATGGGGACCGGGCATCTTAAGTGTAAGAGACGCGAATGTGGTATGGCGCTGAAGCGACAAAGCCTTTCGTCCCAACAAGGCTTGATATTCACTTTTAAATGGGACGATATGGAAAATTAACTTTTCTCGCCGAAAATTGTTCGGCGATCCAAACACGACTTCGAGTAATATCGAGCCCGAGCACCTGGCGAAGGGCCCGCGCTACCTTTGAAGGAAGTGCGGCCGTGTTTAATTTTGGTAGGGTCTATCCCCATCCGACGGATTGTGTTTGAATATAGCAGGTTTGTCACCGCCTCCGCCCATTAGGACGCTTGTGAATTGCAATCCGTCTATGATCGGATTCAAAATCAGGGGAGTCCTTCCCGTGTTTCGAACGCTTCTGGAATAATCCAGGTGGTCAAAAGTGATTGGTTTTGATATCCAATCTCTATAGTTTGCTGGGCTGGACCGTGGGAAGCTCTTTTAGAAAGTGCCGTGACTGTTTTTCCTTGTCCTCACGCCAAGTGAGTTTATCGCCTTGACCCCTTGTGGGCAAGTTTTTGGTTTTCCGTGCCTCGCCGGGCGGGTTTATCTTCTTCGCTGACGCTGCCGAGCCCCTTGTGCTCGGCGCTTAATCGGCCGGATCGTTTGAAAACCCAACAATCCTCGTGGGTGTGATTTATGGCCTTCCGGGTACCGTGGATTTGACATATCCGACCCGTAATTTTGTGTAGGTTAGATAGTTCGTCATTGTCATCCTTGAGGGGCTGAGCTTTATTATTTGGCCGTGAGCTTTTAAACCGGCGCTGATCGCCGGTTATTTGGGCTTTTTCTTTATTCCGCATCGCTTTTTCTCGCCGTGATTTTCCGCTTCCATCTCTTATCTCGGATGTACTGGTCGCCGGTGTCTGATCTTGCCAGCCAGCTATCCTCTCCCGCACGTAAGCGGTCATGAGGCTTGTTAATGCGGTCATTGTCCTCGGTTTTCTTGACCAAGGTGTTCAGCGAGCCATTCGTCTTGACATTGTGCTTGAAAGCTGCTAAGGCTTCGGCGTCCGGACAATGACTATTTGGTTCTTTTGGTAAGGAACCTGTTCTGCACTTTCGCTACCGACTCTCCGGCTGTTGAGTTATGTGACTTAGGTCATCCAGATCCGGAGGCCGGACATAAGTCCCTTGAAAATTTGCTCTAAATGCTTCCTCGAGCTCTTCCCAAGTTCCAACAAGATTTTCGGGAGGCCTTTGAGCCAATGACGGGCTGGCCCTTTAAGCTTGAGGGGTAGATATTTTACTGCGGAGATCATCTCCTCCGCCATATGTATATGAAGTATATAGTCTTGTATCCGCACTCTGTGGTCTGTTGTTCCATCGTAGCTTCTATGTTTATGGGTTTGAACCCTGCTGGGAATTCATGATTCAAAGACTCGTCGGTGAAGCATAGTGGGTGCTGGCGCCTGCATTTGTAATGCGTCGCTATCGCTTCGGACACTTGACGTGTTCTTTTTGCTTATTGGGGCTGTCTTTTGGGTCCGTAGATGGACCTGGCTGGGCCATTGACGGTGGGGCTTTATGGCCTCCTCGTCAATTCTGGGAGCAGCTTACGCTCGGGTAGCTCTTCGATTGGTGGCCATTGCCGTGTTTATCTCAAGGGTCTTGAGTACTTTGCTCCATCTTATTCGGAGAGCGCCTTCCGCTGTGTTGAGCTTCCATTTTTCTTTCTTCAGCTTCTTGTCAGTAGCGACGAGCCCGCGCTTGAAAAGCTCTTGTTCGACGCTCCTCGAGTTCGTCGTCATTGGGGCTTGTTTCGCCTTTTGGAGGAGATATATAGTTGTGATCCTCGACCTTTTCTTCTCGCCGCCTTTCGTGAGGGCTTTTCTCGCATCCTCCCGCACCGAGTCTTGCCGAGGGGTTTGTCTTCGCACTCTCCGAGTGTTATTATCTCCCGCGCCGAATCTCCATTCTTGTTGTGGCGGGATTTAGAGCGCGCCACGACGCCGGGCGCTTAGGCTGCTTCTTTAGAGAATCTTCCTCCGCCGCTTTTTCGCCATCCCCTTCTTTTTGGGGTATCCACCATGTAGACGCTATGTGACGAGGTGGCCTTCCAAAGGCCCCATGGGTGCTGGGTTCTCGATCGCTCCGCATCATCGCCCATAGCGCCGATGTCATCGGAGTCGTAGTCTAGCATGTCGGTTAGATCCTCGGCATGCTGGCTACGGTGGGTGGTGGGTGGGCTCAATTTCTTCATCGTCTGTGAGCCCAACCGCCCCGCCATAGTTCGCCAGATTCTCCCGATAGCGTGAGATGCTTCAGAGAATTTAGGATATCGCCAAAGGCGAAAAGCTGAAAGATGTCCGCGGCGGTGAATTCGTGAACCCGCGCCCAATCCGCTTAATTGGCAGGGGCGCTGGAGGCTCGAGTCCGGGCGAGGAGTCCGCGCCTCGGGATCACGAAGCTCGCAGGGACGAGATTGGTATTCGCCCATCGCCGAGATGTTGAAGCCCTGTGGCGCGCTCTCATCCACCGCCCCGCCATGGCAATCGGCCCGCCAGTAGCCGAGCGGGTTCGAAAGTGCGCCTCCAAAGCACCGCCCGGCGGCAGAGCTAGATCATGCCCATTGTCACAAAGGCGGGCGCTGGCTGTGGCTCGAGTCCGTCAAGATCAAATCTCCGCGTCATCGGCCGTGAAGTTCAAGGTTCCAATCTGACCTGACGGCCAGGGCGAAGCTGATCTGCTCCAGATGGCCAAGAGAATTGCCCGCAGCAAAGCCGCCGAATACGAAGATCTGTCCGGGAGAAAAGTCTCACCCGACAGCGTTGATGGTTGAAGATGCCATCGAGCCTATTGGTGACGCATACGAGGAACTCTCAATGAAAGCACCAATGTCGGTGTCAAACCGCGGATCTCGGTAGGGGGTCCCAAACTCAGCGCCTAGGCGGATGGTAACAGAGACGAGGGACACAATGTTTTACCTGTGTTCAGTGCCCTCTCGATGGAGGTAATACCCTACGCCCCACTTGATTAATATTGATGATATGGGTAGTACAAGAGTAGATCTACCACGAGATCAAGGAGGCTAAACCCTAGAAGCTAGCCTATGGTATGATTGTTGAGATGTTATGTTGTGTTGTGTCCCACGGACTAAAGCCCTCCGGTTTATATAGACACCGGAGAGGCTAGGGTTACACAGTAGTCGGTTACAATGGTAGGAGATCTACATATCCAGACGCCAATCTTGCCTTCCACGCCAAGGAAAGTACCTTCCGGACACGAGCCGGAGTCTTCAATCTTCTATCTTCGTAGTCTGGGAGTCCGGCGGATATTGATAGTCCGGCTGTCCGGACACCCCCTAGTCCAGGACTCCATCAGTGGGCAAGGACACAAAGGTCCTCCCTGAATCACCCCGAAGGCAGTCGCAGGAGAGACAGAGTCGAAGGAGCCGATAGGGAGGACGCGGTGGACAGTAGGTCTTGCGAGCGCGTCGGAGATCGAAGTCGCCCCCGAGCGCCGCCTTCTCGCCACTAAACCCTAGAAAATGGTTCGGGTATTTTTTGGGGACGTTTCTTTAAGCATCCCCATCCCCCCTAGCTACTAGAACAGCACATCTGGTGTTGGTTCGAAGAAGTTGTATTCGATTTCCATGTCCTTTGTCGGGTCGGATAGACACGTTCGTTATTGTAAAATTTTGATTTCATGTATTCAAGCATGCAGTATCTCGCACACAAAGATCTTGATCTTTCAAGGTACAGTTTTGCTAAGAGGATCTCCAGCCGTTTGGCCCCCCAGCGCACCCGGCGGTTGCCTTTTGGCTTTAGCATCGGCGGTTTTTTCGCCCTGGGGGCGATCAAGTTTCCAGCCGTGCCCCCAGGTTTTGGCCCCAGACGCTTAAAAAAAATTAAACTTGCCTTTACCACTGCCAAGAAACGCCACAAGTTCGGCGATCATCATGCCACAAGTCGGTGATCATCATGCCACCGTTCGGCTATCAAACACACCCAAAAGTTCGGCGATCAAAAGGAAGGAATGATAGACATGGATCGCACCAAACGGCAGGCTCCTCTGCCGCTGGACTGGCCGAAGTCGGTGTGGGCGTAGTCGGGCTCGGCGGCGGCATGGCTTCTGTGCTCGGGCTGGTCGTAAGCGTTGGCACCGCTTCATTGCTTGGGATTGGCGTCGTCATTGGTGTTGTCGTCGTGGGCGTAGGGGTGGTGGTGGTCGCCGGCGCGGGCATCTGGTTCAGGATGAGGCCACGCTCCACCAGGTACCACGCCTTCACCTGCTTGTCTAGTGTTCCTCTTCTTCGCAGCGACGTTGGTCCTGAGAAGGTCTAGCTTGACGTCCTGCTTCATCATCAACGCCAACCACCTCGCGTCGGATTTCTCCTCCCTCTTGGCGATGCTGATCTTGGCATCGGCAATTGAGGGAGTCCTGGACTAGGGGGTGTCCGGACAGCCGGACTATCATCGTCCGCCGGACTCCAAGACTACGAAGATACAAGATTGAAGTCTCCGTCCCGTGTCCGGATGGGACTTTCCTTGGCGTGGAAGGCAAGCTTGGTGATACGGATATGTAGATCTCCTACCATTGTAACCGACTCTGTGTAACCCTAGCCTTCTCCGGTGTCTATATAAACCGGAGTGCTTTAGTCCGTAGGACACAATATACATTACAACAATCATACCATAGGCTAGCTTTAGGGTTTAGCCTCCTTGATCTCGTGGTAGATCCACTCTTGTACTACCCATATCATCAATATTAATCAAGCAGGACGTAGGGTTTTACCTCCATCAAGAGGGCCCGAACTGGGTAAAACATCGTGGTCCCTTGTCTCCTGTTACCATCCGCCTAGACGCACGCCGGGACCCCTACCCGAGATCCGCCGGTTTTGACACCGACATTGGTGCTTTCATTGAGAGTTCCTCTGTGTCATCACCGATAGGCTCGATGGCTTCTTCAATCAACGATGCTGTCCAGGGTGAGGCTTTTCTCCCCGGACAGATCATTGTATTCGGCGGCTTTGCACTGCGGGCTAATTCACTTGGCCATCTGGAGCAGATCGAGAGCTATGCCCCTGGCCGTCAGGTCAGATTCGGAAGCCTAAACTTCACGGCCGACATCCGCGGAGACTTGATCTTCGACGGGCTCGAGCCACGCCAAGCGCATGCCGCATCAAGTTACGATGGGCATGATCTAGCTCGCCGCCGAATAGTGCCTTGGTGGTCCGACAAGAATCCGGCCCGCCCTTAGTCCAGAGCCGATCGCCTGTAAGGAGGACCGTGGTTGGACACCGCCGGGCTTCAACTTCCACGCGATGGAGCGAACACTAACCTTGTCCTCGCGAAGCTCGGACTCGAGGTGCCGGACTCTAGCCGGACCCGACCTCCCACGCCCGCCAATCGAACCGATGGGGCCGTTACGAATTCACCATGACATCTTCCAACACTCGCCTTTGGCGACATCCTAAATTCACTAAAGCATCTCTCGTTATCTGGAGAGTCCTGGCCGGATTATGGCCAGGATGGTTGGGATACGGACGACGAAGAAATTCAGAGCCCACCCACCACCCACTTTGTAGCCACGCCGACGATCTAACCGACATGCTAGACTACGATTCAAGACATCGATGTTATGGACGATGATGCCGAGACGAACAGAACTAGCGCCACAGGCACCGAAGACCACCTCACATACGACATATACATGGTGGACACCCCAAAAGATGGGGACGCGAAGAAGCAGCGGAGGTAGATTCTTTAAAGAACAGCCCAAGCGCCCACGCAACAAGGCCGCCTAAATCCCCACAAAGAAGAATGGAGATTCCAGCACAGAGATAATAATACCCCGTAGAGTGTCAAGATAATCCCTCCAAGAAGACTCAGCAGTAGGAGGATGTAGCAAGCCCTCACAAGAGGGCGGCAGATTTAAGAGGTCGAGGGCTATAACTATATACCTCCTCCAAGACGAGGCAAGCCTCAACGACGATTTAATTGCCGTGCCCGAGGATCCCGCTTAACAAGAGCTTTTAAATGCAGGCTTATCGCCACGGCAAATAGCCTAAAGAAAAAGCAGCAGCAGCTTCAAGGTGATCAGGACCTGCTGGCCGATAGATGGACCGAGGTCCTCGCGGCCGAAGAACATAAACTCGAACGCCCCTCCAAAAGCTACCCAAGACGCAAGTTGCTCCCCCGATTACAGGAGGAAGCATACATACCTTCATCACCGGTGCACGATACGGCCGACCGACCACCCCATGGTCGTGACAGAGAGGCATCCAGGCCCTCCACCAAAACCGTACCCCGGCATCGCTCTAAAAGTACGAAGCCAAGAGGGAACACGCCGGACTTGCGAGACGTATTGGAGGACAAAGCAAGGCAATCCAGATCCATCTACGGATGGGCGCCCCACGACCCACGACGAATACCGTCGCACCGGATACAATAACCCCGGCCGGGCTGAACACAGCAAACAACGCTCTCTCAAGCTACATCGTGATATTGCTCCATATAGAGGCGCCGCACACCCGCTATGCTTCACTGACGAAGTAATGGATCATCAAATCCTTGAAGGGCACAACAGACCCCGCGGTTTGGATCGAAGATTATCTCCTTCACATCCATATGGCCCGCGGCGACGATCTCCATGCCATCAAGTATCTCCCACTCTGCTTAAAGGACCAGCTCGCATTGGCTTAACAGCTTGCCCGCAGAGTCAATTGCGTTGGGAAGACTCGAGCCGCATTCCTCGACAACTTCGTGGCACGATAAAGCGGCCACCGACGCCGATGACCTAAGCCACATAATTCAGCAAGCTGCATTTAATCGCCGCATAATTCTCGACACGGTTCTTGACAAAGAAAACCAAATCATCGACCGTCCGGATGCAGAGGCCCTCGCAGCCTTCGAACATAACATCCGCGACGAGTGGCTAGCCCGACACCGGGACAGAAAAGCCAAATCCATGGCAGCCCTCACATCATTAATGACCCGCTTCAGGCTGGAGAGGATAGCTGGCTAGCTCGCAGCAACAACCTCAAGAAAAATTCGCAGTCCGGATACTAAGGACCACAACGGCAGGTCGCGGCAAGTTAAAAAATAAACGCCGCATTAACAGCGATTTATAAGGAGGATACGGCAATCAACGCCGGATTCCGAGGCTCTAAACCCGTCAACGGAAGAAGCCATTCAAAAGAACCACTCCGGTCCGTCCAATTTGGACCGAATATCGACCGCTTATGCCGATACATGGCACTTCGAAAGCCAGCTAATCACACCAACAGAGATTGCTGGGTGTTCAAGCAGGCAGGCGTTAATTGTCAAAAAAGCGACAAGGGCTAAACAATGACGATGAGGAAGAGACCCGACCACGAAAAATAGAGGATGTATGGGTTTCCACAAGTGCGGACGGTGAACATGATTTACGCAACCCATATACCCAAGAGGGAGCGGAAGCGTTCACTAAGGGACGTATACGCGATGGAGCCAGTCGCCCCGAAGTTCAATCCATGGTCCTCTTGTCCGATCACCTTCGATCGAAGAGACCACCCGACCAGCATCCCCCATGGCGATTTCGCCGCATTGGTTTTAGACCCAATCGTCGATGGATTTCACCTCACGAGAGTCCTGATTTACGGCGGCAGTAGCCTGAACCTGCTTTATCAGATACAAGCAGTAAGATGGGCATAGACCCCTCAAGGATTAAACCTACAAAGACAACCTTTAAAGGCGTCATACCAGGTGTGGAAGCCAATTGTACAGGCTCAGTCACACTGGAAGTGGTCTTCGGACCCCCGGATAATTTCCGGAGCGAGGAGTTAATCTTCGACATAGTCCCATTTCGCAGCGGCTATCACGCTGCTAGGACGAACCGCGCTTGTAAAGTTCAACGCGTGCCGATTACGCATACCTCAAGCTCAAGCTGCCAGCCCTCGTGGAGTCATCACGGTCAACGGAAATATAGAATGATCCTCCGAACGGAGGAACATACACGCTCTCGCAAGTATACAAAGTAGCCTTTAAGGCATTTTCGAGTCCGCCGTTAAACGCCGGATACAGCAAACGCTACCGAGCAACACCAACCAAGACCACCGGCACGATCCGAGCATCGCCAGAGTAATGCGCCCTAACCCCGCCTCGCATGATTGTAAGAACAACCTCCGCAGACATCATTACGCTTTGGAGATACCATGGGCGAGGGGAAGGGCACGACCACAATAGACCCAGAGTGCGGCTCGACCACACCAGGCTCGCAAGTGTGTCACTTTATTATTATTATTTTCCTTCTTTGTATACACAGACTCGTTAACAGAGGCCCCGTCCGTGGTGAACCTGCCAACTCATGATGCAACAGCCGGGAAGAAAGAATGCGCGACAAACACTCGTGTGGTTTCAATTACGAGCATTAAATTTGATTATATACACCACGTCCGCAGCCCATCCTCGAGGGGGACATGTTTAACTAGTCCAAAGCCCTTGCTTATCAAGACTAGTTGTATCAGTCCGCACTCATAGCGCATTTCCTTTAATAAATGATGCAAGATTTTTTGCCTCGTTATTACATATATATGTTCATTACATGACATCTTGCACCAGATATTTTGATACGGCCTAATACACCGTGGGCTTACGTT
Organism: Aegilops speltoides; assembly: GCA_021437245.1. Lineage (NCBI taxonomy): Eukaryota > Viridiplantae > Streptophyta > Magnoliopsida > Poales > Poaceae > Aegilops > Aegilops speltoides. The sequence goes on from CM038147.1 coordinate 391,838,168, forward strand.
CCTCACATTATGGTGTGATACATCCAACACTTTCACAAGTGCGGCACCGAACTTATAGCATTATATGAATCGGCTCAATCATGTCTTGGGTCAGCAGTTGGGTTTGCCCGGCTCCCATGTTTTGGTGCCTTACGTTCCGCTCCGCCGGCTAAGGTAGCACTAGGAGAACCATCGCGATTGCGCTCTGGTTGAGCCAGGTAGCGCCAAGGAGAAAGCTAAAACTGACAGGCATGATAAGGCGTGAGACTGGTCGCCGTTCGAGAGGTCTTTTCGGGTCCTTAAAGACTCATGCCGCTTCGAGCGAAGTTCCAGATAATGTCCGACGAAGGCGTGGAGAGCGCCACGAATTCGGTCTTCCGAATACTAGGGGCTTCTCCGAAATTTAAAATTATAGAATTCTATGGCTAAGTGAGAGTGTTCAAGCATTATAAGTCAGGTTGCCTTGTTTGTTGTGTTGAGCGCCTCCCTAGATGGACCCAAAAATGGGAACAAGAGTGCTCAAGTTATCCCAAACACCCCAGCACTTGCGGATTGGGGGCTAAAGCCAACGACTTGCCATCTCTCAGATTTTATAAACGGCCGCACAGAAGGTAATATTTTAAATTAAACAAGTGTTGCTTAAAGCGCACATGAACAAAGTTTTCAGCGCACAGGATAATACACAGCGAGTTCACTCAAAAATTATATCTCTAGGGCATTCATCCGCAATGTCGCGGGCTCCCTTCAGGACAGTTTTATAATACATTTCGGGTGTACGATACTCCTTGCCCGGTGGCGGCGGATCAGTAAGAAGCCTCTCCGCATCCAGCCTGCCCTAGCAGCACCTTTGTGCGCGGCAAGGGCCCGACGAGCACCTTCAATACAAAGCGGAGCGCTTTGATGACCTCCACCCAGGGCACGTGATCCACCAGCCGCCAGACGAGGTCGGAAGTAGCTCCTGTGCATGGCCTGTCCAGCCACAACCGGACTATAAGGCCCTTCATGGCCTCCTCACTACCTTAGGAGTTCGACCAGCTGCTTCACCGGTCGCTTAGCACTGGATGGCCGGCCTCAGCAGATCGAGACCGTAAGACCTTCTCCGCTGAGCTCCCTCCTCGCCACGGTAGAATGCGGCGGCATCGACACACTACGCGGCAGATCCGCAAACGCCTCGAGAGCTCCGAATGCGGGTAAGTGTCGTAGTTTACATTAACATGCTTGCTTTGCATTAAAAATGCCTTACCCGCCGCTATCTTCTTCACATCTTCAACCTCTGAAGGGCCTTACGGCCTCGGCCTTGGCGGATTTGGCACTTTCGAGAGCCGAGGAAAGCTCTGACTCGAGTCTTGAGTCGCGCTCCAAGCTCTCATGCTTCTCCATGAGAGCCCGGAGCTCTTGCCGCACTTCCGCCACTGTGACTCCTGCTTTCGCTCGCTCTGCTCGGGTCAAGACTGCATGCGGTCATGACAGCCTCCTTCGTGGCTGCCACCTCGTTTGTAGCCCGTGCAATACACATATTATCCTCGTTAATTTTATTTGCGACCAAAATCCTTTTCCGTAAGGTAACAATTCAAAGTGGTGCTACTCACCTTCTTTGTCCTCGAGCCGCCTCTTGGCATGGCGAGCTCTCGCCGACCGCCGAGATCTTGCTTTAATGTAGCAACCTCCACAACCACAGGCGCAGAGGTCAAGACAGACACCGCAAACCCATATCGACATAATTTATTAGCAACCTGCGAATATCTTTTAGATCCTCAGTCCGCTTTTCTTTCCGAACACCGAACCGAGCATCGTGGGCTACCGCCTATGCGGTATTACATTACACAATTTAAACTTATTACCTCCAAGCTTTGTTAAAAGGCTATGCAGCAGCTTGGTCAGCCCGCTCTTGGCGAAGCTGGACCTTCTCAATCACCGCACTCATAACGGTGTGGTGTTCTTCCTCGATGGAAGCACCTTTGAGCTCCCCAAGTTGTCCGCGCCTCCGGTTGGGGAGGAGGCAGGCCACGGTCTTGCCCTTCTTTTGAAGGGGCCGCCGGACTCGAACCGCCGCAGGTTCCGACGCTGAGTCCGCGCAAAAGTCCGGAGGTTGCCTTGTGGCGCCCGAGCCTCCTCCGATGGGTCCCTTTCGATCCCACTTGGCGCCCTCATCGGTGCGGGGGGTAGAGGCAGTCGGAAGTGAATCCACATCCGACGGGGCCAATGACCCACTCGATGAAGCGGGGAGATCATCATCGGCCGGACTGCGGGCTGTATGCGGCATTAGTAGGACACTATGTGACACGAAGAAATTGCATATCAGGATCCGGATACTTTACGATCTCGCGGAGGCCTGGCCCTTGAAGGCCACTCGCCGCCAACGCCGGTGTTGGCGGAGCTGTCCGGGAATAGTTCACCCTTCTGACCTTCGCCTCCCCCCGCTGGGGAAGCCTTCCTCTTCCTCTCCTCCGGAGAGTCTTCTTCCTCCTCCTCATCTTCGGGAGGAGTCCGCCCATCGTCGGACGCCTGACACGGAACTCTTTTGAGTGCCCGTGGCCACCTTCTTGGCCTTCTTCTCCGGCACCACGTGCGGTGCCGGAACTAGCAGCCCCGCTAGAAGGGCATCCACTGGGTCTTCTGGCATGGGAGCCGGGCAGATGAGCTGCTCGGCCTTCTTCATCCATTCCTGTCAAAGGAAAAGGGAGATTGAAACCCTCTTAGAATCAATCTATTTACAACAAGTGTCCCGTAAAGGGGTAAAATCAATTACCTCGTCAGCCGGATGCTGCAAGTGAAATCCGCGATCTTCCGTCGCGAATGCGGGGCTTCGCGCCTTAAACATCACCTCCAGCGCTTTCAGACGTCAGGTCGAAGAGCCCGCTTAGCGCTGGTGCTTTTCCGGATCGAACTCCCACAGATTAAATGCCCGTTCTTGGCATGGGAGGATCCGGCGGACGAGCATGACTTGGACCACGTCAACGAGCCTAAGCTTCTTGTTCACCAGCTTGGATACGTGCTCGAGTCCCGCCTCCTTCGGATTACCCCACAAAGCCCTTCTCTTTCCTGGGAGGTGAGCTGCGTGGGATACCAGATCTAAACTCGGGGCCGCCACCCACTTAGGGTCGCGCGGCTCGGTGATATAGAACCACCCCGATTGCCACCCCTTGACGGAGTGCACGAAGGCCCCTTCGAACCAGAGGACGTTGGGCATCTTGCCCAACATGGCGCCTCCGCACTCCGCCTGCGTGCCCTTCACTACCTTCGGCTTGACGTTGAAGGTCTTGAGCCACAAGCCGAAGTGGGGCCGGATGCAGAGGAAGGCCTCGCACACAACGATAAACGCCGAGATGTTGAGGATGAAGTTCGGCGCCAGATCATGGAAATCCAGGCCATAGTAGAACATGAGCCCCCGGACAAAGGGGTGAAGTGGAAAGCCCAGTCCATGGAGGAAGTGGGGAAGGAAAACGACCTCTCATGGGGCCGGGGGTAGGGATGAGCTGCCCTCGTCAGCGGCCGGTCGCTGATATCGCCGGAAAGGTATCCGCGCTGCGCCAACTTGGTGATGTGCTCCTCCTTAACGGTGGAAGCCAACCATTTGCCTTCCCCTCCGGACATGGTCGGGGAAGGTTAAGACGAGATGCGCGAGCTTGGGCGTTGGAGCTTGAGTGCGCGGAGGCGGATAAGCAAAGGAGGAAGAAGGCGTGGGTGAAAAGGGTGAATCCTTATCCCTTATATATAGGTGGGCGAAGACTATGCGCCCCCCACCAGCCTGGTAAAATTCGCTTATCTCCCAAGCGCCACCATCAATGGCGCGGTTGGGTTACCCACGTCCGTATTGATGAGAATCCCAGAATAAGGGGAACACGATCTCTGCTTCGACAAGACGTGCCAAGGAAACCGCTTCGCTAAACGTGCTGAGGTGGTATAATTAAAAAACGATTCAAGTAAAGGCTTGGTAGCGGTGTGATGTCATGCCGCGAAATACGTCAGCAGATTGGACGTGTGTACATTTTATTCTCTCTATGGGGGAATGTGGAATTTATTTTGCAGAGCCGGACACTATCCTGGTGTTCATGATCTTCTCTGGATTATTCAAAGGAGGAACCCGCCTTGCAATGCTGAACATTATGGGGCTACTGAAGCCTGGTTCAGGGGCTACTGAGGGAGTCCTGGACTAGGGGGTGTCCGGACAGCCGGACTATCATCGTCCGCCGGACTCCAAGACTACGAAGATACAAGATTGAAGACTCCATCCCGTGTCCGTATGGGACTTTCCTTGGCGTGGAAGGAAAGCTTGGTGATACGGATATGTAGATCTCCTACCATTGTAACCGACTCTGTGTAACCCTAGCCTTCTCCGGTGTCTATATAAACCGGAGGGCTTTAGTCCGTAGGACACAATATACATTACAACAATCATACCATAGGCTAGCTTTAGGGTTTAGCCTCCTTGATCTCGTGGTAGATCTACTCTTGTACTACCCATATCATCAATATTAATCAAGAAGGACGTAGGGTTTTACCTCCATCAAGAGGGCCCGAACCTGGGTAAAACATCGTGTCCCTTGTCTCCTGTTACCATCCGCCTAGACGCACAGTTCGGGACCCCCTACCCGAGATCCACCGGTTTTGACACCGATAGCGATGCTCTGCTCGATCGGAGGGGGAGGAGCGCTGTGGCACGTCATGCAGAAAGGTGATGTTGGGGTTGAAACTGCCATGCGCATCGCCGTAAGAGTAGCCAGGCGAGGGTGCGTACCCCCAGAGCGGCAGCGGCAGCGAGAGATTGGCCGGACCTTGGCTAAGTCAGATGCGCACGCTACCACACCCATGGCCAGCAGCATCGATCCGACCTACAACATAGTAGCACCAAGGGCACCTACTTGGACCGCGCCACAACGAAACAACAAGACAAGAGAGCACTAACGTGAAGGCAAGCCAACACATACTTCTATCCAATCAAAACTTCCTCTAGATTAGTTTTGATCCAAAAATTTAGGATTAGGTTTCTGTCGAACTCATCTCGGACCGACCCATTTGGACAATTCGGTCTCACCGATTTGGCCCAGGCCATTCCACTTGCATTTTTCGGTCTGACCGAAACATACAAATCGGTGTGATCGAGTTCATTTCCCTGTGGAACCCTAGCACTCTTGGAGTCACCGAACTGTGCCTCGGTCTGACCGACTTCACATGTTTAGACTGCTGAGGGAGTCCTAGACTAGGGGGTGTCCGGATAGCCGAACTATCATCATTGTCCGGACTCCAAGATTATGAAGATACAAGATTGAAGACTTCGTCCCGTGTCCGGATGGGACTTTCCTTGGCGTGGAAGGCAAGCTTGGCAATACGGATATGTAGATCTCCTACCATTGTAACCGACTTCTGTGTAACCCTAGCCCTCTCCGTGTCTATATAAACCGGAGGGTTTTAGTCTGAGGGACTAACAACAATCATACCATAGGCTAGCTTCTAGGGTTTAGCCTCCTTGATCTCGTGGTAGATCTACTCTTGTACTACCCATATCATCAATATCAATCCAGCAGGAGTAAGGTTTTACCTCCATCGAGAGGGCTCGAACCTGGGTAAAAACATCGTGTCCCTTGTCTCCTGTTACCATCCACCTAGACGCATAGTTCGGGACCCCCTACCCGAGATCCGCCGGTTTTGACACCGACATTGGTACTTTCATTGAGAGTTCCTCTGTGTCGTCAATTATAGGCCTGATGGCTCCATCGATCATCAACAACGACGCGGTCCAGAGTGAGACTTTTCTCCCGGGACAGATCTTCGTATTCGGCGGCTTTGCACTACGGGCCAATTAAGCTGGCCATCCGAGCAGATTGAAAGCTACGCCTCGCCATCGAGTCAGATTTGGAAGTTTGAACTTCACGGCCGACATCCGCGGAGACTTGATCTTCAACGGATTCGAGCCATAGCCGTGCGCGCCGCACTGTCACGATGGGCATGATCTAGCTCTACTGCCGGACAGTGCCCTGGAAGACCGAACCTAGGTAAAAACATCGTGTCCCTCGTCTCCTGTTACCATCCGCCTAGACGCATAGTTCGGGACCCCCTACCCGAGATCCGCCGGTTTTGACACCGACATTGGTGCTTTCATTGAGAGTTCCTCTGTGTTGTCACCTATAGGCCCGATGCCTCCATCGATCATCAACAACGACGCGGTCCAGAGTGAAACTTTTCTCCCTGGACATATCTTCGTATTCGGCGGCATTGCACTGCGGGCAAATTCGCTTGGCCATCTGGAGCATATTGAAAGCTACGCCCCTGGCCATCAGGTCAGATTTGGAAGTTTGAACTTCACCGCCGACATCCGCGGAGACTTGATCTTCGACGGAGTCGAGCCACAGCCGTCTTGGCCGCCACCAGATCACACGATGGGCATGATCTAGCTCTCATGTCGGACAAAGGTGCCTCGAGGTCGCACAAGAGTCCCTCCGACTTTAACTCAGAGCCGATCAAGGCCGTCGAGGTGGGTGGCTAGACACCTCCTCGGGGGCTGCTACCTCTACGGCGATGGAGCCGAATACCGACCCTATCCCTTGTGAAGCTCGTGACTCCGAGGTGCCGGACTCCTCGCCGGACTCCGAACCTCCCGTGCCCCTACCGATCGAATCCGATTGGGCGCCGATCATGGAGTTCACCGCTGCGGACATCTTTTAGCACTTGCCTTTTGGCGACATCCTGAATTCGCTAAAGTATCTCTCGTTATCAGGAGAGCCCTGGCCAGACTGCGGTCAGGACGGTTGGGATGCGGGCGATGAAGAAATTCAAAGCCCACTTTGTACCCACTGTCGACGACCTAACCGACATGCTAGACTTCGACTCCGAAGACATCGACGGTATGGACGACGATGCCGGAGATGACAAAGAACCAGCGCCCACGGGGCACTGGAAAGCCACCTCGTTATACAACATATACATGGTGGACATCCCAAAGGATGGGAATGGCGAGGCAACAGCGGAGGAAGACCCCTGCAAGAAACAGCCTAAGCGCCGGCGTCAGCGGCGCCGCTCTAAATCCCGCCATAGCAAGAATGGAGATTTCGGCACCGGAGACAATAACACCCCGGATAGTGCCAAAGAAAACCCCCTCCAGCAAGATTCAGCACAGGAGGACGGAGAAGCCAGCCCTCACGAGAGAGCAGCGGACGAAGAGGTAGAGGATGATAATTACATGCCTCCCTCCGGAGACGAGGCAAGCCTCGACGACGATGAATTCGTCGTGCCTGAGGATCCCGTCGAACAAGAGCATTTCAAACGCAGGCTTATGGCCACGGCAAGCAACCTCAAGAAAAAGCAGCAACAGCTTAGAGCTGATCAAGATCTGCTAGCCGATAGATGGACCGAAGTCGTCACGGCTGAAGAGTACGAACTCGAACGCCCCTCCAAAAGCTACCCCAAACACAAGCTGCTGCCCCGATTGGAGGAGGAAGCATATAAACCTACATCACCAGCGCACAATACGGCCGACTGGCCACCTCGTGGCCGCGACAGAGAGGCCTCTAGGCCCTCCACTAAAGTCGTACCCCGGCATCGCTCGAAAAGTACAAAGCCACGGGGGAATGCGTCGGACTTGCGAGACATATTGGAGGATAAGGCAAGACAATCAAGATCGATCTACGGATCGCGTGGGCGCCCCACGATACACGACGACAACCATCGCGCCAGATACAGCAAGCCCGGCCGGGCCGAACACAGTAGACAAAGCTCGTTTGAGCTACGTCGTGATATAGCCCAACACAGAGGCGCCGCACACCCACTATGCTTCACAGATGAAGTAATGGATCATCAAATCCCAGAAGGGTTCAAACCCGCGAACATTGAATCCTACGATGGCACAACAGACCCTGCGGTTTGGATCAAAGACTATCTCCTTCATATCCACATGGCCCGCGGTGATGATCTTCACGCCATCAAATACCTCCCACTCAAGCTTGAAGGACCAGCTAGGCATTGGCTTAACAGCTTGCCAACAGAATCAATTGGGTGTTGGGAGGACCTGGAAGCCGCATTCTTTGATAACTTCCCGGGCACATATGTGCGACCACCAGACGTTGATGACCTAAGACACATAATTCAGCAGCCAGATGAATCGGCCAGACAATTCTGGACACGGTTCTTAACCAAGAAAAAACAAATCGTCGACTGTCCGGATGCGGAGGCCCTCACAGCCTTCAAACATAACATCCGAGACCAGTGGCTTGCCCGGCACCTAGGACAGGAAATGCCGAAATCCATGGCAGCCCTCACATCACTCATGACCCGCTTCTGCACGGGAGAGGACAGCTGGCTAGCCCGCAGTAACAACCTCAACAAAAATTCTGGAAGTCCGGATACCAAGGACCGCAATGGCAGGTCGCGTCACAACAAACACAAACGCCGCATTAACGGCGAAAATACTGAAGATACGGCAGTCAACGCCGGATTTAGAGGCTCCAAACCCGACCGGCAGAAAAAGCCATTCAAAAGAACTACTCCGGGTCCGTCCAATTTGGACCAAATACTTGACCGCTCGTGCCAGATACACGGCACCCCCGAAAAACCAGCTAATCACACCAACAGGGACTGTTGGGTATTCAAGCAGGCAAGCAAGTTAATTGCCAAAAACAATGACAAGGGTCTACATAGCGATGACGAGGAAGAGACCCGGCCACCGAACAACAGAGGACAGAAGGGTTTCCCCCCACAAGTGCGGACGGTGAACATGATATACGCAACCCACATACCCAAAAGGGAGCGGAAGTGTGCACTCAGGGACGTATACGCGATGGAGCCAGTCGCCCCAAAGTTTAATCCATGGTCCTCTTGCCCGATCACTTTTGATCGAAGGGACCACCCAACCAGCATCCGCCATGGCGGATTCGCCACATTGGTTCTAGACCCAATCATCGACGGATTTCACCTCACTAGAGTCCTAATGGACGGCGGCAGCAGCCTGAACCTGCTCTATCAGGATACAGTGTGCAAGATGAGCATAGACCCCTCAAGGATTAAACCCACAAAACGACCTTCAAAGGCGCTATACTGTGTAGAGGCCAATCTATGCAAGCTCGATTACATTGGAAGTGGTCTTGGATCCCGGATAACTTCCAAAGCGAGGAATTAATCTTCGACACGCCCGCTCAGTAGCGGCTATCATGCTCTGCTCGAACGAACCGCGTTTGCAAAATTCAATGCGGTGCCGCACTACGCATACCTCAAGCTCAAGATGCCAGGCCCTCGCGGAGTCATCATGGTCAACGGAAACACTAAACGCTCCCTACGAACGGAAGAGCATACAGCAGCTCTCGCGGCAGAAGTGCAAAGCAGCCTCTTAAGGCAATTCTCGAGTCCTGCCGCTAAGCGATCGGACACTGCTAAGCGCGCCCAGAGTAACCTACAACAAGACCACCGGCACGCCCGAGCATCGCAGAGTAATGCGGCCCCAACCCCACCCTCGCAAAATTGCAAGACCAAGTACCCCATGTGACATCATTACGCTCCGAGATACCATGGGCATAGGGGAGGAACACGACCACAGCGAGCCTGTGGTGCGGCTTAACCACACCAGGGGCTCCCAAGTTTGTCATCCGTTTTCTTTCCTTTTTTTCCTCAGGACTCCATTTACCAGAGGCCCTGTCCGGCAGTAGTCCTGCCGAACTCACGATGCAACAGCCAGGGAAGGAGAAATGGTACGACGAATATGCAGGTGGTCTCCATTACGAGCATTATAACTATTTTACACACCATTCCACAGCCTACCCCTGGAAGGGGACATGCTAAATAGTTCCACCCCTTGCTTATCGCACTATTTGTATCGTTCTGCATTCGTGGCAGTATTTCTTGAATAAACAATGCATCGCTTTTTGCCTATAATTGCATTCCTTTCTTATACATATGTTCATTTATGACATGTCGCATCCGTACACTTTGGTACGGCTAAATACACCAGGGGATTAAGTTCCCCACATTATGGTGTGATAAGTCCGAACACTTTCACAAGTGCGGCACCCCGAACTTATAGCATTATATGCATCGGCTCCGAATCATGTCTTGGGTCAATAGTTGGGTTTGACCGGCTCCCATGTTTTGGTACCTTACGTTCCGTTATATCGGCTAAGGTAGCTGGGAGAACCATCTGCGATTGTGCCCAGCTTGAGCTGGGCGAGCACCTCAATGGAGAAAGCTAAAACTGACCCGTCATGATGAGGCGAGAGCGATCGCTGTTCAAGAGGTTTTTTGAGTCCCTAAAGACTTATGCCGCTTAGAGTGAGGAACCGGCTTTGTCCGCCCAGCGTGGATAGCACCCGAATTGCCTTCCGAACACTAGGGGCTTCACGAAATTTAAAATTATAGAATTCTATGGCTAAGGAGAGTGTTCAAGCATTATAAGTCCGGTTGCCTCGCTCGTTGTGTTGGCGCCTCCTAGATGGACCCAAAATGGGAACAAGAGCGCTCAAGTTTATCCCGAACACCCCAAAGACTGTGGCATGGGGGCTGAAGCCGACGACTTGCCATCTCTCAGATTTGATAAACGGCCGCACAGAAGGTAATATTTTAAATTAACAAGCGCTGCTCAGCGCATCTGAACAAAGTTTTCAGCGCACAGGATAACAAAATGTGAGTCTACTCAAATATTACATCTTTGGAGCACTCACCCGCAATAAGGTGGGCACCCTTCAGGACACCCTTATAATACATCTCGGGCGTGCGATACACCTTGCCCGGTGGTGGCGCATCCGTCACAAGCTTCTCAGCATCCATCCTGCCCCGGTGCACTTTAGCACAGGCAAGGGCCCGACGGGCACCTTCAAGCCGCACCAGGCCGAAGTAGCTCCCAGGCATGGCCTCTTTGGGCCACAGCCAAACTATGAGACCCTTCATGGCCTGTTCGGCCACCTTGTGGAGCTCGACCAGCTGCTTCAGCTGGTCGCTAAAAGCACGGATGTCCAGCCTCAAAGATATCGAGACCGAACACCTTCTCCGCCGAGCTCCCCTCCTCGGCTCTGTAGAAAGCGGGAGTATCGGACACGCTACGGGGCAGATCTGCGAACGCTCCTGGAGAGCTCCGAATTCGGGTAAGTAAAAGGTAATTCACTTTTACATGCTTGCTTTGCATGAAGAATGCCTTACCCGCCGCTATTTTATTTAATGCCTCGATTTCCCGGAGGGCCTTGTGGGCTTCGGCCTTAGTGGCTTTGGCACTCTCAAGAGCCGCCGCAAGCTCGGACTCTCGAGTCTTCGAGTCGCGCTCTAAACTCTCGTGTTTTTCCACGAGAGCCTGGAGCTCTTGCCATACCTCCGCCACCCGCGCCTCCTGCTTCTCTCGCTTAGCGCGTTCTGTGGCCGCATTGCGTTCGGCCGCGGACACCGCCTCCTTCAGGGTCGCCACCACGTTCGTAGCCCCTGGAGTACCCATGTTATCCTTGTCATTTCTCTTGTAACCAAATCCTTTTCTGTAAGGTACAACTTTAATAAGGTGTTACTCACCTTCCTTGTCCTCGAGCTGCTTCTTGGCACGGCCGAGCTTGCTCTCGGACCGCTCGAGGCTCTTCTTCAAGGCATTGACCTCCGCAGTCAGTGCGGCAGAGGTCAGCAGCGCAACCTGCATTCCCATATTGACATCTTTTGGATTAAGACTCCTGCGTATATCTTCTTAGATCCTCAGTCCGGCTTTTCTTTCCGAACACCGAACTGAGCATCAGGGGCTACTGTCTATGTGGTACTATTTCACAATATCTTAAAATTCTTACCTCAAAGCCTGTTAGAAGGCTGCTGCAGGCTTCGGTCAGCCCGCTTTTGGCGAGCTGAACCTTCTGAATCACCGCACTCATGACAGTGTGGTATTCCTCTTCGATGGAAGCGCTGTTGAGCGCCTCCAACAAGTTATCCGGCGCCTCCAGTTGGACGGAGGCCGCCTGCATCATAGTCTTGCCCTTCTTACGAAGGGGCCGCCCGCCGGACTCCGGAACAACTGCAGGTTCCGGTTCGGAGTCCGGTACAAAGTCTGGGAGGTTGCCCTGCGGCACCTCCGGGGCCTCCTCCTCCTAGTTGGTCCCTTTCCGGGATCCCACCTCGGCGTCGTCGGCGTCACGGGAGGAGGAGGCGGTCGGAAGTGAAGTGCTATTCACATCCGACGTACCCAAGGACCCGCTTGACGAAGCGGGAAGATCCTCCTTGGGCGGACTACAGGGTTGTATGCGGCGTTAAAAGATGTTATGCGACAAAAAGAAAATTATGAGTTATTCAGGAGTCCGGATACTTACGATCTCGCCAGGGGCTTGGCCCTTGAGGGCCACTCCTTGTCGCTGTCGCCGGCGTTGGCAGAACAGTCCGGGGGAAGGGTCCTTCCCTTCTTGGACCCTTCGGCCTCCCTCGTTGGGGAGGCCTTCCTCTTCTTATCGCCCCCCCGCTGGGGGAGATGCCTCTTTCTTCTCCTCCTCATCCTCATGGGAGGAGTCAGCCTCGGAGTCATCGGACGATGAGTCCGATAACACCTGACGCCGGGAACTCCTCCGGGTTCCCATGGCCTTCTTCTTGGCCTTCTTCTCCGGCACTACGTAAGGTGTCGGGACCAGCAACCCTGTCAAACGGGCATTATTTGGGTCTTACGGAAGGAGTCGGACGATTAACCTGTCGGGCGTCTCTGCTAGGCTCATTAAAGGTATTGGGAGTTTAGATCCCACATAGAGTCATTATGAAAAGCAAGTGCCCATAAAGGATAACATTGCTTACCTCGCCAGCCGGACGCTGCGAGCTGAATCCGCGATCTTCGGTAGCGGATTCGGGAGCCTCGGCGCCCTTGAACGGCACCCTCCAGGCCTCTTCGTATGTAGTGTCGAAGAGCCCGCTCAAGGTCTGGTGCTGTGCCAGATCGAACTCCCACAAATTGAAGTCCCGCTGTTGGCAGGGGAGAATCCGGTGGATGAGCATGACCTGGATTACGTTGACAAGCTTGAGCTTCTTGTTCACCAAGGTTTGGAGACAGGATTGGAGTCCGGTCAGCTCTTCCGAATCGCCCCAAAGCAGGCCCTTCTCTTTCCAGGAAGTGAGCCGCATGGGGATGCCAGATCTGAATTCGGGGGCCGCTGCCCATTCAGGGTCCCACGGCTCGGTGACGTAGAACCACCCCGATTGCCACCCTTTGATGGTTTCCACAAAGGCGCCCTCGAGCCAAGTGACGTTGGGCATCTTGCCCACCATGGTGCCTCCGCACTCCGCTTGGCTGCCCTTCACAACCTTCGGCTTGACATTGAAGGTCTTTAGCCACAAGCCGAAGTGGGGCCAGATGCAGAGGAAGGCCTCGCACACGACGATAAACGCCGAGATGTTGAGGATGAAATTCGGGGCAAGATCATGGAAATCCAGGCCGTAGTAGAACATGATCCCCCGAACAAAGGGGTGGAGTGGGAAGCCCAGTACGCAGAGGAAATGGGGAAGGAATACCACCCTCTCATGGGGCCCGGGGGTGGGGATGAGCTGCCCCTCGTCGGGGAGCCGGTCGCGATGTCATTTGGACAAATATCCGCGCTGCGCCTTCTTGATGTGCCCCTCCGAACGGAGGAGGCCATCCTTGCCTCTGCTCCGGACATGGCTGGAGAAGGTTGAGGTGAATGTGCGGACTTGGGCGCTGGGGCCCGGGCTCGCGGGGAGATGGATAAGCAAAGGAGGAAGAAGGCATAGGTAAAAAGGTGGATCCTTATCCCCTTATATATGGGCGGACGAAACTATGCGTCCCCACCAGCCTGGTAAAACTCGCTTATCTCCCAAGCGCCACAATCAATGGCACGGTTGGGTTACCCATGTCCGTATTGATGGGAATCCCGGAATAAGGGGACATGATCTCTGCTTCGACAAGACGTGCCATGGAAACTGCTTTGCTAAATGCGCTGAGGTGGAATAATAAAAACGATTCGAGTAAAGGCTTGGTTGTGGTGTGACGTCACGCCACAAAATACGTCAGCAGATTGAACGTGTGTAAATATTATTCTCTCTACGGTGGTATGTGGAATTCATTTTGCAGAGCCGGACACTATCCTGGCGTTCACAATCTTCTATGAATTATTCGGAGGAGGAACCCGCCTTGCAATGCGAAGACAATATCGCGCCGGACTCATCGTCATTGAAGCCTGGTTCGTGGGACTACCGAGGAGTCTGGACTAGGGGTGTCCGGATAGCGAACTATCATCATTGGCCGGACTCCAAGATTATGAAGATACAAGATTGAAGACTTCGTCCCGTGTCCGGATGGGACTTTCCTTGGTGTGGAAGGCAAGCTTGGCAATACAGATATGTAGATCTCCTACCATTGTAACCGACTCTGTGTAACCCTAGCCCTCTTCGGTGTCTATATAAACCGGAGGGTTTTAGTCCATAGGACGAACAACAATCATACCATAGGCTAGCTTCTAGGCTTTAGCCTCCTTGATCTTGTGGTAGATCTACTCTTGTACTACCCATATCATCAATATAAATCAAGCAGGAGTAGGGTTTTACCTCCATCGAGAGGGCCCGAACCTGGGTAAAAACATCGTGTCCCTTGTCTCCTGTTGCCATCTGCCTAGACGCACAGTTCGGGACCCCCTACCCGAGATCCGCTGGTTTTGACACCGACAACTGCAAAAGTTGCTTCGGTGTCACCGAGTTTGACATATCGGCAGCTCCGAAATGATTTTTGTAGAAAACTAAAACGAAGTTTTTGACTCATTTGTTTTGCAAAATCTCTACACTTTGTGATGCTCATCTATTCTATCTCAACCTATCTATTCACAGGGTCAGCTTTCAGTGTTAGCCATGTCAGACAACAGTGACAGCCAGAACAGATTTGAGGAGCAGGTGCGCATGAGTGAGGGCACTAGTCCCTCTGACAGCAGTTATGATGATGGGAGCAGAAGTACTACTAGCAACCTGCCTAAGGCTGCAACCAGGCAGAGGAAGAAGAAAACCTCTGATTCAGAAGATGAAGATTTTGTGGCTGATGAGGAGGTCACCTAAAAGAAGAAGGCTGGTGTAGGTTATGGAGACAGACAGACTCATATGCCACCAGGAGGAGGGCTGGTGTAGGTTATAGGTTCCACACCAAGGAGCAGCAGGACTTCTATGAGACAGTGCTCTTGGACAAGAAGCCCATTGTTAGTGACATGAGATGGGTTGATTGGGAGTACATTGACAACAATGCAGATTACTTCCCAGAAGTTCATGATAGATTTAAACTGACTGGAGTTTATAAGTTTGGTGGTCATAAGCTTACTAAGTGGAATGATGAGATAGTGATGCAGTTCTACTCCACAGCACATTTCTACCCAGATGGAAAAATTGTCTAGATGACTAAGGGTGCAAGGTACCAGTCTTCTGTTGCTGAGTGGGTTAAGCTAATCAATGCCCCTGAAGAGCAAGAGGATGACACAGATGTATATGTCAAGCCCAGGAAAGGACACAACTCCATGGCACACATGTACAAGGAGATTCCTGATGCTTCCTTGGAAACTCACAAGTATGGCTCAGTATACTATCTGATGTCTGGGCTGCCCACCATCAACACTATCCTAAGGCACACGTTGTTGCCAAGTCTGGAGATGACAGGATGATCAGAGGGCATTCAATTAATTTGCTGCATATGTTTGATGTGCCAGAGAAGTTCAAGGTGATGACCTTGACAGTTGAGACAATCAAGAGGCCTGCTGCTGATCAGAAGAGATCATGTGGCTATGCTCCACACATTCAGATGATCATCAACTATAAGATGGGCAAAGGCATATATCTCTTGGACAAGGAGAACCTTCCACTATTGCCTGAGTTTGAGGACAATGAGGTTGTCATGGATGCTACACATCCTACATCTGTAGAGGCTCACGAGAAGAGGGAGAAAGCAAAGGCAGAGAAGGCAGCACAATCTTCACAAGTTCCAGATGCTTCAACTATACACCTCAAGACCATGTAGGATTAGCTTAGCTATCTTCTTGAGGCCACTATGAGAATTGAGAAAGGATTTGCAACCCTGACTCAAAATCAAGAGTCTTGAGAGGATCATCGAGACAAAGTTTTATGATCTAGACTTGAAGGTCACAGAGATGCAGACTATAGTTGAGCAGCTCCAGGAAGAAGCTGAAGAGAGAAGAGGGAGATCTACCACTGAAGCTTTTCAGAGAGTGACAAGGGCACAAAGGTCTGCAGCTGTGCCAGCTAGTGACACTAGGGCTACTACTTCAGCACCAGCAGCTACAACCTCTGTTGTTTCTCCAGTTGCAACTCCACCAGCTCTACAGACCTCTTCGGATGCATTTGTTGTAGGACTCCTCTTCACGCCACCTTCGCACACCGGAGCTCCCGGAGATCGTGCTTAGAGAGTCGCATAGCACTATGTATTTTCAAGCTTTTTGGTAACTTGCTGCCAAAGGGGGAGAAAGTGTATAGATCATAGGCTTTGAGAGAGAGTGTGTGTTTTGCTTTTTTTGCCTCTCTTGCTACTTGTTTACTTGCTTGTTTGGTTGATACTCTATTTGTGCTTGTGTGTGAGATACTTATATGATCATGTGTTTGATCATATTATGCTTTAATGTGTGTGCTTGAATGATGATATTCTATCTCTTATGTATGATCATTCATATCTTGTCTTGGTGTTAGTGCATATTTCATATTCTATCATTTTGAGCGCTCCACCAAGATGTATGTGACATGGAAGAGTAACCCATGATCCTAATCGGTTGTGCATTTGCATTCAAAAGGAAATTTTAAATAATGCACAAATTTAGGATAAGCTCTTGCTTATCACATACTTCTGAAAGTGACGATGTACTTCATTCATATTATCATTTCTCGAAGCTTTGAACTATATGTTGTCATGAATTACCAAAAAAGGGGAGATTGAAAGTGCAACTAATCCCCGGGTGGTTTTGGTAATTCATAATAACATATAGCTCATTGAACTAATATCCATTCAAGATTAATGTTTCAGAAAGTTCCATGATTGGTATGGCATGGACTAGAGATGTGGACCCCTCAGAATGCTAAGGACACATATTGGCAAAAGCTCAAGACTCTTCATTTTCATTTTAGTGATCCAAGATCACATTGAGTGCATAGGAAAAGCGAATACTATTAAAAGGGGATGAGGTGTTGCTTAATGGCTTGCTTGCTCAAAATGCTTATTGATATGCTCCAAAAGCCCTAAACCACTTTCTCTGTTCCAGATATGTCCTAAACTGTTGGGGATGACGTCACGACGGGTTAAAGAAAGCCCTCTTTATAGTCAGAAGACTGAAGATTTATTCTTTAGAAGTATATTTTTAAGATTAACATGAACATGTTCAAATCAATCTGGGGCCTAATGTTGGGGGTGTAACTATTTGTGTAAGTCGCCCAGGAGGGGCCGGGTTACACAAAGAAGACTCACCAGAGGAAGCCCAAGACCAAGCATGAAGATGGCGATTCAATAAAGGGCTTAAGGCCCACACGCGGCTTAAGGCCTGTTGTAGTAAACCGCCATGATGGCATGACTTGTAACATAAGGTAGATTTAACTAGTCACCGAGCCGACCTTCGCTTATAAGCCGGCCGGGACTCTGTAGAAGCCATGTATGCCAACCCGTGTATATAAGGGGACGACCTCTTTGGCGGCTTAGGGCGAAACAACTCATCGAGAGCCGGGCATAGCATATCTCGCTCCTCGTCATCGAAACAGCAATACCAACCCAACTAGGCGTAGGCCTTACCTTCACCGTAAGGGGCGAACTAGTATAAACCCTCTCGTGTCCTTTGTCCCGATTTAACCCTTCAAGCTTCCTAATTGCGATGGCTCCACAACTAAGTCCTTTCACGAGGACATCTGACGTGACTATTCCACGGCAGTTGGCGCCCACCGTGGGGCTAGCGCACGGTGGATTTGAGTTCTTGAAGGGCAACTTCGAAGGGCTCAAGGGATACGTAGTGTGCCGGATGACCAAGAGTCGTCGTGGCAAGATCTACATTGACGACGAAGGTTGGGGTCCTGACGCCGGCTCAATTAAGTACGGATACCGGGTCCCCTTCGGCGGAGTCCACGTCTTCATCGGCCGGATCGGTGAGCCGGGCCCTGAGCCGGACAACTGCATCGACCTCGTCGAGATGGCTCAGCGTGCGAGGAAGACCCGGACTCAACCGGTCATGAGGCATGCCTTCGTGGGCTGCATCCACGGAGAGGAACTTTCTGAAGGATCTGAAGATAGGGGTGAGACGGTCGTCCTCTCAGACGGTGACTCGTCCGCCGGTTCAACAGATTCGTTGTACCAAGTGCAAGACGGCGTGCTCGGGGGCTGTTCCGATGGCATCAGTATTCCGGACCCCTGTGAGCCGCCAAGATGGGCCGGAGTGTTCATGGTTGGAACTCATCCCGATTCAAACTCTACAGCTGCTGCAGCAATAACGTCCGGGTTAGGAGCAGCCGGGGCAGGCGGCCCCGTGCGCCCACCTGCTCGGGTGCTGATAGATCTCATGGACAAGCTTACGGCCCTGTTGAACGCTACGGTTATTCCTGCGGACAAATATGACGCAGCAGTAGCACAGGTGCGTGAGGAGATAGCCCAGGCCAAGGAGGCCTTGGTGGATGAGGATAGTAGATTAGCTGCAGAGCGGGCGGCTCTCGACGCCCGGGCACAGCGCTTGCAGTCAGAAGCTTACCAGCTCACGATGAGCCTAAACGCATCCAGTGAGGTAATGAGGAGGAGACATCAGAAAACTCAGTCCCGTTTGCCTCCGAATTACGACCCTCGGGTTCTTTTTGCGATACCTGGAGCCAGCCCAAGTAACCCGCCAAAGACCAATCAGCTTACGACAGCCGGAACAGCAGGGCCGACTCAGCCTCGGGAGACGGTGCCGCCTCACGTGAGCATGCCACCGCCGCGTTATGTGCCAATCCCCCCAGGTCACTTTTCCAACCCCATGGAGAACTTAATTGCAGCTTTAACACGTTTGGCGGCTCTGCCCATGGACGGTGATGACCCGGCGACAGTGGAAACCCGGAGAATCAGAGAACTTCTTCAGACGGCCTTAGCTCAGCAGGAGACCTATTCTTACAGCCGGGATATAATTCACTCAACTCCCCCGCCTTGGTTAGCACCGTCTCGTCAGAACCGGAGCCCGAGTTATAGTAGGCACATGGAGTCTGAAGCTTTGCCAAGCAATGCCCAATGCTGTAATCAGCCCGGTGGCTATCACCCAGTGCAATACCGAATACGTCAGGAGAACGAACGAGCGGCTCAGGCAACGGCTTATCAGGACATCCCGGAGTATCCAACGACTTCTGTTGAGGCGGGAGTGGCCACTAGAACCGGCGGTGTTCCCTGCCTAGTACCGGCTCTGCGCAATGTATGTCTGCCCAAGGACTTCAAGGGACCTCGAAAGATACCGAATTACATGGCCGACTTATAGCCTGGGGCATGGATCGAGAGTTATGAGATGGCCATGGAGCTGTTGGAAGTCAGTGACGCGGCGATGGCTAAATATTTCACCATGATGCTAGATGGAACAGCCCGGTCTTGGTTAAAGGGTTTGCCACCCAATTCCATTGGCTCATGGGAAGAGTTAAAGCCCTGGTTCATCCAGAACTTCAAAGACACCTGTAAGCAGTCTATGTCGATTGTGGACTTGACGAATTGTAAGCAGGGGGAGGGCGAATCCACCACCCATTGGGTGCGCCGGGTTAAGGAGATAATTCATTCATCCGACAATATGGATGCCGCTCTGCGATCCTTATGTTGGAGAAGAATTGTAACTTTGAGCGCCGAGGCGTAAGCCGGGCGCCTTAAATGTGACTGCAAGGATATGGGCACGCTGATGGTGGCTTTAGTTAATTATGCCGATTCTGATAGTACCAAGGATCCCGCGTCTGACGATGAGAAGACAGGGAAGGGAAGAAGGAACGACAATGGAAAGGGTCAACAACATAACCCGGGGAATCAAAAATGGCAATAAGCGTAAGGCGGACGGTAACCCGGAGTTTGTGGCCAATGCCAATGTGCAAGGTAACAATCAGAGACGTAAGGGCAAACCGCCTCAATCCGGCGGGTCAGGCCCATCTCTTGAACAACTACTCAATGAGCCATGCCCGAGACACGGCACCAGAGAGCGGCCCGCCACACACTTGTGGAAAGATTACACGATCATGAAGGCGTTTAAGAATTCCAACACCTATGATGGCCATAATGGGTCTGGTGGCGGTTCAGGAGCTAGCGGTTTCCATGGCCCAGGTGGCGGCTCAGGTTCCGCCTTTCACGGATGTCAAGGAGGAGGCTATAACCAGCAGCAGTCTGGTCAAGGAGAGCAGCAGCAGCAGCAGTCGGGTTATCAAAGCAACCCAAAGCAGTTGAATAGTGGGTAGTATCACGTATTTACCACCAGCTTATGCAAACATGACCAGAAGGTTCATAAGAGGGCCGTCAATTCTGTTGAGCCAGCAATCCCTCGTTATTTGAGGTGGTCAGAGCAGCCCATCATATGGAGCAGAGAAGATCATCCTCCGCGGGTCGATAACTCGGGTCAGTTGGCCTTGGTGGTGGCACCTCAGGTTGGTGGGTATAAGTTGGAAAAAGTCCATTTTAAACCCTGAACTTGTAGAGGTTGGGCGAAACGAACCCTCAAGTCAAAATCCCTGTCGATTCCACCCTGAACTATGCAATCCCGGTCTAAATCAAACCCTGACGAATGTCAACCGGGATTTCTCTGTCTGGGCCAGGGCTCTGCTGGGCCACCCCATTTGATCTTTTTTGTCTGCAAAAAAATTGTCTTTTTTTTCTGTTACACGGGAGCTCGACCCGACGCACGCAGTGACACCTGCTGGGCCGGCCCATGACAGCGTCCGAACTAGCGTAACAATTTTTCTCAAAAAAAAAATGTAGGGTAACAATTTGATTGTCGAAAAAGATAAAACGCCACGTCCTACGATTCGAACTACGGACCTGTAGATCCCGAGGAGACTTGCTAAACCAGTCAACCTAACAAGCCTGTGTTACTAAACTAGAGTGCGCAAGTTTAAGAAAAAAGTTAAATGCTGTATCAAGGCGGTTTTTTTGTTTTAAAAATCTGGTTCACGAGGTTCTTATTTTTCGTTTGCTATTTCCTACTAAGATGGCCAGCGGTTTTATATGGTTTAAAATAATACAAGCACTGTTGACCATGGAGTGTACCCGTCCTCCGCGCTGGGGCACCCCATTTTTTTTTCTGTTGCACTGCTAAATAAATGCGCGCACCTTTTTTATCTGATGCGTGAACCTTTTTTCAATACGTTTGTTTCAAATTCATGAATATTGTTACAAAACCCGTGGACCTTTTAATATACATTGAACATTTTTTAATACACAACGAAAACTTCTTATATACACATTAAACATTTTTGTGATATACGCTAAACAATTTGTAAATACATAACAAATACTACAGTGATATGTGCTAAACAATTTGAAAATACACAATGAACATTACTATGATGTATATTGAACAATTTGAAAATATATATTGAACATTTTTTTCATATACGCTGAACATTTTCAAGTACGTAATTGATTTTTTAATATATGAACATTTTTTTAAATATACGATGAACATTTTCTGAATACCTGATAAACTCTTGTATAATACACAAAAAGGAAGAGAAGTAAAAATAAACAGAAGAAACACAGCTTGTTCGTCATATTAATGTATTATTAATGATTAAAAGTACATGATAAAACATTTCCTTGTAATGTATTAATGGAAGAAAAAGGAAAAGGAAAAGGAAAAGGAAGAAAAAAGATAAAGCCAGAAACAACACGAAAGAACAAGAAATAAAAAGGCAGCAAGAACATGAAAAAAGCAGAAAAAAACCCAAAAAATAAAATAAAAAAAAAAGTCAACAGCAGAAACGAACTAAAAAACAAAGCAGTGAACGAGCAATATCGCTGCCCTTGAAATGGGCGGCCCACCATGGGCGTGTGGGTTGTAGCCATCTTTGTTTGTTGCCCACGGCGAATAGGAATCCGCCACCAATCCGGCCATTCTTTGCAATCCCTGTCTGGCAAACGGCTCCAGGGTTTGATTTAGACCGGGATTATACATTTCAGGGTTGAAACGACCGGGATTTGGACTTGAGGGTTTGATTCGTCAAAGCTCTACGAGTTTAAGGTTTAAAATGAACTTTTTCCGTATAAGTTCACTAAGGTGCTCATGGGCGGGGGTAGTAGCATCAATATCCTCTACTATGAGACCTTTCGATGCATGGGATTAACTGATAAAAATCTGAGAACATCCAACACTGTTTTCCATGGAGTTGTCCCTGGTAAGTCGGCTTACCCAGTTGGCAAGATTGAGCTGGAGGTGGCCTTTGGAAACGAATATGACTCCAGAGCTGAGAAGTTGACGTTTGAGGTGGTCAAAATCAGGAGCCCATACCATGCTCTGTTCGGGCGGCCGGCTTATGCTAAGTTTATGGCCCGGCGTGCTATGTCTATTTGCAGCTTAAGATGCCGGGTCACAAGGGCACCATCACTGTACATAGCAGTCGGAAGGTAGCGCTGGAGTGTGAAGAGGGCGACGCGGCTTATGCTGAGTCGGCCTACGCAGCGGAAGAGCTCAAATTTTATCAAGATAATGTTGTCCTGGCGGATATGACATCCCTGAAGAAGCCAACTACAGAGCACGACCCGGCGTTGAAGTTTAAGTCGGCAGTTGAGACGAAGCTCGTTGACTTTACCCTGGGTGGCCCTTCTAAACAGTTTAGCATCAGCTACAATTTGGATCCCAAATAGGAAGCGCGCTCATCGAGTTCATCCGTGAGAACCGGGACATCTTTGCATGGAAACCTTCTGACATGCCGAGTGTACCGAGGGAACTCGCTGAGCACACTCTCAATATTGATCCAAAGTATAAGCCGGTCGGGCAGTTTCTTCGGCGTTTTAACGAACAGAGACGGAAAGCCATTGGAGAGGAAGTCGCCCGGCTCTTGGCGGCTGGGTTTATCATTGAAGTTTTTCACCCGGAGTGGTTGGCTAACCCGGTACTTGTCCTTAAGAAGAACGGCACCTGGCGGATGTGTGTGGACTACACAGACTTAAACGAGGCTTGTCCGGCTGATCCCTTCGCTCTTCCCCGTATTGATCAAATCATTGATGCTACGGCGGGTTGTGTTTTTTTGGATGCTTACTCTGGTTATCATCAGATCAAAATGGCAGTTAAGGACCAGGAGAAGACGGCTTTCATCACTCTGTTTGGAGCCTTCTGCTATGTATCTATGCCGTTTGGGCTCAAAAGTGCCCAGGCGACTTATCAGCGGTGTGTGCAGAACTGTTTGCACGATCAAATTGGGCGTAATGTTCATGCTTATGTGGATGACATTGTGGTGAAGTCCAGAGAAAAGGAAACCTTGATATCTGACTTGAAGGAGACCTTTGATAATCTCTGGGTTTACAAGATGATGCTTAACCCGGCCAAGTGTGTATTTGGCGTACCTGCAGGCAAGCTCTTGGGTTTTCTGGTGTCAAACAGAGGCATTGAAGCTAAACCGGAGAAGACTAAGGCGATTACATCTCTAGCTAAGCCGGCATGCATCAATGACGTTGAGCGACTGGCGGGTCGTGTCGCCACTTTAAGCCGGTTCATAAGCCAGTTAGGTGAGAAGGCCCTATTGCTATATCAGATGATGAAGAAAACAGACACTTTTGTTTGGAGTGATGCGGCTGATGCTACCTTTGAAGATTTGAAGAGACAGCTCTCTGAACCGCCGGTTCTTGCGGCTCCCATTAATAAAGAGTCGTTGCTGTTATACGTGGCTGCCAATTCATGAGCTGTTAGTGTTGCCATCGTAGTGGAGCGTAAGGAGGCTGGCAAGGAGCATCCGGTTCAACGACCGGTTTACTACATCAGTGAGGTGCTCATTGAATCTAAGCAAAGGTATCCACATTGGCAGAACCTTGTTAACGGGGTGTTTATGGCCAACCGGAAGTTGAAGCAGTACTTCCAAAGCCACCCTATAACTGTGGTAAGTTCTGCCCCTTTGGGAGACATCATTCAGAACAGGGAGGCCACAGGACGAGTCGCCAAGTGGGCCATTGAGCTTGGGCCTCACGATTTGAAGTACATGCCACGTACTGCTATTAAGTCTCAGGCCTTGGTGGACTTTATCAATGATTGGACAGAGTTACAGGCCCCTGAGGAGAAGCCGGATAACACATATTGGACGATTCACTTTGATGGGTCCAGGCAGCTAGAAGGCTCGGGGGCTGGAGTGGTGTTAACTTCCCCTCGAGGTGACAAATTTTGTTATGTACTCCGGCTTATGTTTCCATGTACTAACAATGCAGCCGAGTAGGAGGCCTTACTCCATGGTCTCCGGATGGCTAAGGAGATGAACTTAAGCCGGGTAAGATGCTTGGGCGACTCAGATCTTGTGGCTCAACAAGTGTCAGGCATGTGGGATTCCAAGGACCCCCTTATGGCGGCTTATCGTCGTGAAGTAGATGCTGTGGCTGGTCACTTCACGGGTTATCAAGTGGAACACATCGATCGAAGGAAGAATGAGGCAGCTGATGCCTTAAGCCGGTTGGGATCCCAACGTAAGCCGGTGCCGACCAATACCTTTCTCGATGTTTTGAATAACCCTTCTGTTAAGGTGCCTACCGAGGAAGAGTTAGCAGTGCCAGACCCGAAGGCACAGTTGGTGGCGGCTCTTCACGTTATCCCGGATTGGACAGTGCCCTACTTGGCTTATATGACCCGGGGTGAGTTGCCGGAGGATGAGACCTTGGCGAGACAAATCATCAGGCGCTCCAAATCTATGATGATTGTTAACGGTGAGTTACATCACCTAAGTGTCACGGGGGCGTTTCAATGTTGTGTGTCACCTACAGAAGGCCAAGAAATACTTCATGAGATCCATGAAGGGGATTGTGGTCATCATGCCGGGTCAAAATCTCTCGTAGCCAAGGCTTTTTGTCACGGTTTCTATTGGCTGACGGCTCATGCTGATGCGGAGGATCTCGTCAGTAAATGTGATGGTTGTCAAAAGTTCTCACGACGAGCTCATGTGCCGGCTCAAGAATTGAGGATGATCCCAATCACTTGGCCGTTTGCAGTCTGGGGGCTTGACATGGTTGGACCTTTCAAAAGGTCTAAAGATAAAAAGACACATCTACTGGTGGCAGTGGACAAGTTTACCAAGTGGGTTGAGGCAGAGCCGGTCAGTAGGTGTGATGCAGCCACGGTGGTTCAGTTCATGAAAAAGGTGATCTTTCGTTTTGGTTTTCCACATAGCATCATAACTGATAATGGCACTAATCTCTCCAAGGGTGCCATGGAAGAGTTCTATCAAAGAGAACATATCCGGCTAGATGTTTCGCCTGTTGCTCATCCTCAATCCAATGGTCAAGCAGAAAGAGCTAATCAAGAGATCCTGAAAGGTATCAAACCCCGGCTCTTAGTCCCCTTACAGCGGACTCCGGGTTGTTGGGTGGAGGAGTTACCCTCCGAGCTATGGAGCATCAACACTACGCCGAACAGATCTACGGGATACACACCTTTCTTCATGGTCTATGGAGCAGAGGCAGTCCTGCCAAGTGACATCCGGCACGACTCACCCCGTGTGGCGGCTTACGTTGAGGCGGATAACGAAAAGGCTCGTCAGGATGCACTTGACTTGTTGGATGAGGAGCGAGACTTGGCAATAGCCCGCTCGGCGATTTACCAGCAAGACCTGCGCCGCTATCACAGCCGCCAGGTTAAGAGTGGAACCTTTCAGGAAGGCGACTTGGTGCTCCGGCTCATCCAGGATCAGTCTAACATACACAAGATATCCCCACCTTGGGAAGGGCCCTTTGTGGTCAGCAAGAATCTGGACAACGGGTCATATTATCTCATCGATATTCGAGAGCACAAGGACTCACTTAAATCGTAGGAGGAGACCCGTCGGCCGTGGAATATAGCTCATCTCCGGCCTTACTATACTTAAGTCACTAGTTTTTAAGATGTATATACTTTTGACGATGTATATATTATATAGAGCAATAAAGCAGGACCTCTGTCCTTTTTTCCCATAAAGAATGTTTTATGTCTTCTTTATCAGGTGATGGACACTACCAACAGGGGACGGATCATATCTGAATCTAGCTTTCTCTTTGGTCCGGCTTATGATCATATCTGAATCTAGCCATGGTCACTTGGGGGCTTCCTGTTCAAACATAGGTCATATTCGAACCAAAGAGAACATAGCTGTCGATACCCACTTGATCGGCATACTGCCAAACCCACTTGGGGGCTTCTTGATCATATTTGAATCATAGCTTAAACCCTTTTGGGTCTGCCGTGGATCATATTCGAATCAGCGTCATTAAACAACTCTTATGTTCACTTGGGGGCTTCCTGTTCAAACATAGGTCGTATTCGAACCAAAGAGAACATAGTTGTCGATACCCACTTGATCGGCATCGCCAAAGTCACTGGGGGCTATATGATCATATCCCAATCTTAGCTTAACCCCTTTGGGACGGTTCTCTGATCGTATTCGAATCAGGAGCCTGTGAACATTGCTTATAAGTATAATTACTTTAACTGTCATTGAAACCTTCTTGAGGAGATGGTTCTTGATTCTTCCGGTTTAATATTGGTTACCTTAGGTTCTAAAAATGACAGGTAAAACCTCAAATGAGCCGGGAAGACTATCAAAAGGGTCATAGGTATGCTGTTGTGATTATATTTTAAATAATCATGAACCGGGTTTACATATGATGTCTTTAGGTCATATTCCAGGTTATCAATACTTTATAACCCCCTGGTGCAGTGAACCGCCTAGAAAACTTTGCCTGTTTTTATGTGCAGGATTAAGCAAAGCAAGTTCAACATCAAGGAAATACATGGTTAACATAAGCCAGAAGAATATAGTGATGGCGGCTTACAAAAGTAATCAGCACCATAAAGCGTGACAAGCATTAAGAAGTTTTCTCTATCCTATTACAAGACTCCCCGAGTCTAAACAAGTCAAGCATTGTTTTTGCAAAAGTTATAACATGCCTGGTGGCTTATTCCTCCGGCTGGCTTGACGGCTTCGGGTTATCCTTCTCCGCCTCTCCTTCGGTTGTTTTGTCCTGGAAGGTGGACGAGGCCTAGTCAATGCCGCTCAAGGCTTCAAATTCAGCCTCATCATCTATTAAACTGGCCGGTCCACTTCAGGGGCAAAGGTATGCTTACGCGTTGGAGGGATCAGGCTGACTTGGTCATATGGGACGTTTGGGATTCTCCGGTTCTCGCTATCATAGCCCGGCGAATACTTAGTAAGATCAGTATCGTTCCCAATAAGAGTCACCAGGGGACGTACGACTTTGACACAAGCAGTGAAGTCTTGGTCGTCAAAGGCAGTGCCGTCCTCCTTCAGGCTTAGATATCCGAGAGAGAGATCAGCAAGGTCAAGTTCTGGCACCCATGCTCTTGCTCGACTTAGTGCGGCCACGGCTCCGGCTCTCGCAGATGCCCGCCTTAAATCCTGAATTCGTTGAGGTAGCACCGAAAGATGCCTCAACACATCTTGTAGAAGGCGAGGAGTGGTATTTGATAAGGCCACAATGGCCAAAGCACGTTGTGACCGAGTCTGACTACTCCACTAAGGTGTACACCGCCTTAAGCAATCAACATATTTCCTTTCAGATTGGTACTCACTGGGGCTGTATGTTCACAGTATAACAAGAAGCGGAGGTGACTATTACAATAACCCTTGGAAGATTACAATATTTAAAGTTTTTAGAGTGACTTACGAAGATGGTGAGACCATTGGGATATCTGCCGCTTTAAGTCGGACAGCTCGGTTGTTGCCTCGGCAAGAGATGCTTCTGCTGTTTCGCCCGAGTCACCGGTGAAGCCCTCTCATCAACCCAAGTTTTCTTCTCCGATTCAAAAATTTTCTTCAGCTTCTCTTGTTCAGAGACACTGAATTCAAACTTGGAGTTGGCTTTTTGAGTTTCGAGCTCTTGTGTTTTCAACTGGCTCTTCAGATCAGCAATCTCCGACTCAAATTGACTTATGGGGGCCTCCATTGACATCAGGTTATGGTAAGAATCATGGTAAGATAACATTCAAGTCCCAAACACTTTACAAGTAAAGATACTTGGCACTTGGGGGCTAATGTATGCTTAAATAATTTTTTAACCTATCCTACCGAGTCATAAATATTAAGACTCAAGCACTTTACAAGTAAAGATACTTGACACTTGGGGGCTAATGTGTAACACAAATTCAAAGTTTCATGCTATCACCGGGTTAAATATATTCACTTTAAACCGGACAAAACTAATAGTAAGTAGATTTTTAAGTCTACAGCATATTCATTCATAAGCAATAGACTTGGGGGCTGGTATAGTAAGTAAGGTTCAGGAAAAAAGCATAAGTTATACCTCAGATTTGTGCTGTATTTGCTTCACCATGTCAATTTCTAGGTCACGGCTATTGTGTACTTGGTTCAGATAACCCGAGACTATATCACCAATGCTTAGGTGAGTATAATTAGTGATGTCCTGTTTGGCTTTCCGGCGCTGGGCAAACTCCTCCTTAGCGATGCATTGGGCAAAACGATAGGCGGCCGGTTCAACATATTGGCTTTTCACAATTTCAACTTCCGGGTCAGTCGTCTTGACCGGGCTAGGAATTTCCGGGTCATCCGAGTTGTGGATAACGTCTTCTGCAGGCGGGTCAGAGGTTGGCACCGGAATGTCAGAAGTCGATTCAAGCGGTGGCTGATGAGTGGAGCTGTCAGGAACGGTGAGTCAAGCGCCGGTTCAGTGATCACCGGGTCTCGGGACGTCTTATTCTTCTTTGCCCTCTTGCTAGGCTTCACTTGCAGGCTATCAATCAAAGTGGAAGGATGAGTATCCAAGTATAAGTATGGAAAAACTTAAAGTAAGAAAGGCTACATTACCAGGGAGCTGTTTTAAAAGCCGGCATGTTTGATTGCATCGACTCATCAGAACAAGGAGAGGTATCCTGATAATTGGAGTCAGATGAATTGAGAGGTTGGCGAATCAAACCCGCCAAAGGTAAAGCAAAACGTAAATCAGAGATAATCTCGGTCCGACGCTTCCTGGTTGCGTCGAGTAAGCCGGAGGAGAGCTCTGCGTCTTGGTTGGCCCGAGTCTGCCGCCGGTTTTCAAGCTGTTGTTGCTTCAAAAGAAATTGAGGATCTTGGTAAGCTAGAGGGTGTGAAAATCTTACTTTCCGGGTCACCCTTCGGATTTTTTGCGTTGGCAAAGGCTCTGAGTCAGAGGAGATTATAGTTACCTCTTCGTCAATTGCTTGACTGTTCCCTGTATCCTCCTGAAAGGATCAAATGTCAGTAAAATAACGGCAAAGGAGTTAAAGAAAATCAAAAGATTACCCCTTCCTCATCCGGAGAAGAGTCATCCAATTTAAGCATATCGGAGGCGCTGGGTTTCTTCTTCTTTGAGGTGCCCGTCTTCGCGGCTTTCCTTTCAGTCTTCTTGGCTGCCCTGGCCTGTTTGGCAGCCTCATGGTCATACCTGACCTTCCAGAAATTATCACCGGCCTGTTGAAAAGATAAGGAATCATAAGTACAAGAAGGTATAATATGTTCAAAAGTATTTATGAAGATTAGTAACTTACTGCAGGAGCCGGGTTCTTCTGGCAGAAGGGAAGTAAACCGAAGGTATTAGTGGTTACAGAGCCCTCCTTCAATAGTGACTGGACTGTAGCATCTACCACATCGTCTGGTAAGTCATCAGGACTATGACGCATTGGGTCACCCTTCTCGCCTGTGTAAGTACACATTAAGCCGGATCGGCGGCTTAATGGTAGTATCCGCCAGGTGACCCAGACCCGGACCAAAACGATGCCACTTAACCCGTTGCCTAAAAGAGCTTGGATCTTCTTAATGGTGGGGTTGAGAGGCAGGCGCTCAACAGCAGTCAACTTATCCGCTAACTGATGATTGGACTCGAGACGCAGGGCATGAAAGCCGGGCAGAGGCTTCTCATTAGCCGGAGCAGTGTCTTGACAGTAGAACCACGTCTGGTTCCAGTCTTTGGGGTGACTCGGCAGCTCAGCGTAAGGAAAAAGGCAGTCTCTCCGCCGCTGGATTGAGATGCCGCCAAGCTCAAGGCTAGGCCCGTTGCCACGTTCATTCTGCCGGTTCAAGTACAAAAGTTCTCTGAACAGCAGCAGACTTGGCTCCTCTCCTAGGTATACCTCGCAGAAGACTTGGAAATTGCACAGATTTGACATGGAATTGGTTCCAATGTCTTGAGGCTTCAGATCAAAGAAATCTAAAACTTCCCTGAAGAATTTTGAGCCGGGAGGGGCAAATCCCCGGTTCATATGATCTGTGAAAACTATTACCTCCCCATCTTTGGGTTGAGGTATCTCCTCAGACGGGTGAGGGGCACGATAAGACATGGCCTCCTTCTTTGGCATATGGCCAGACTTCACGAACTCGGCAAGTTTGCTTTTGGTCACTGTGGATGGAACCCAATTACAAGTCACAGGGGCTTTGGCCACCTTAGGAGCCATGACAAACAGTTGGCCTACGACAAAATAAGAAAGTTCCGGCTCAACTTTAACTCGGGGGTAATATTTAAATTACTTAAAGTGGCGGCTTAAGAAAGGGTCTAATGATATAAGGGTGATTGTGCAAAAATGTTTAAGCCGCTATCAGTATCAAGAGCAATTCAAAAAATCTTAAGATCATGAGAGGAAGGCAAGGCTCACAGTTCAGTATCACTTATTTAAACCGGACACCTAGACAGCGGTGACAGAAGCAAGTTTTCCAGAAGAAGCTTTCCGGGTGTTAGAAACAAGTTTCACAGACGACAGCTATTATTATGTATCAAATTATTGCTCTGAAAGAGAAATTTTCTAGACCTAAAAACAGGGCAGAGAAGTTCATGCATTCAAAGGAGGTTTCCAAATAAGAGAAATGAGATCTGTTTCTATGCAAGATCAACACAAACAACTACCGCAGCAGTTCTGCACAGTTTTTATGATCTAAACAGGATTCAGAGGTGCAAACTAGCAAGGGTTTGCATCGGGCGGTGATGAACGCCGAATAACTCAGAAAGGTTCCGATGCAGATCTAAAGAAAGGAAAGGAGAGGAACTCATGGATGAACTCGAGCTGCAGAGGTTCGCCGTTGATTTCTGGTCTGAGTCAGGTTGATGCAGCGGCCTGAGTCGATGAAGATGAGGGGGTCAGCGGCGGCGGCGGCTGAGCTCAAGTGGCAGAGAGGAGAGGAAGAAGACGACTGGAAGGAGAAGAATCAAAGACCTAAAGTCGTGCCTATTTATAGGGAGAGGATAACTGAGACGGCGCGGGAAATGAGGAGATAAGAATTACTGTCCAGCGGCCCCGACGCCTCGATTTTTGGGACAATCAATAAAAGCAGAGATCCGTTGAAGGATATGATGGAATAGAAAATGAATTAAAGAAAGGATGACGTCACGCCGGGTTAAGATGGATCCAGAAAATGACGTCACGGCGGGTTAAAGAAAGCCCTCTTTATAGTCGGAAGACTGAAGATTTATTCTTTAGAAGTATATTTTTAAGATTAACATGAACAGGTTCAAATCAATCTGGGGCCTAATGTTGGGGATGTAACTATTTGTGTAAGGCGCCCAGGAGGGGCCGGGTTACACAAAGAAGACTCACCAAAGGAAGCCCAAGACCAAGCATGAAGATGGCGATTCAATAAAGGGCTTAAGGCCCACAGGCGGCTTAAGGCCCGTTGTAGTAAACCGCCATGATGGCATGACTTGTAACATAAGGTAGATTTAACTAGTCACCGAGCCGGACACTGTTTATAAGCCGGCCAGGACTCTGTAAGCCACAGGGCGTCAACCCGTGTATATAAGGGGACGACCTACTGGCGGCTTAGGGCAAAAAACAACTCATCGAGAGCCGGGCATAGCGTATCTCGCTCCCTAGTCATCGAAACATCAATACCAACCCAACTAGACGTAGGGCTTACCTTCACCGTAAGGGGCCGAACTAGTATAAACCCTCTCGTGTCCTTTGTCCCGATTTAACCCCTTCAAGCTTCCTAGTTGCGATTGCTCCACAACTAAGTCCTTTCACGAGGACATCTGACGTGACTATTCCACGACATAAACCTACTGTCAAACTCAGCCCGGCCGATTTGATCTATCCAGCGCCACCGAGTTCACTTGACATAGCCATAGCCAGAAACTCTAATCAGTTCGGACTCACCGATAGGGATCTCAGTCTCACCAAGATGGGATTGCAAACTCTCTGTTTCCCTTCGTAACATTTCAGTCTAACAGAGATGAGTGATTAGTCCCATCAAGTTCGCAATGCAAACTCTCCGTTTCCTTTTCGTAATGTTTCGGTCTCATCAAAATGAGCGATCGGTCCCATAGAGTTTGCCTCACCAAGTCTCTGTTTGCTTATTACTGAAATCGGTCTCACCAAGTTCATGTGATCGGTCTCACCGAGATGAGGTTTTTACCTAACCCTAGCGCATCGGTCCCACCGAA
The DNA here is from genome assembly GCA_021437245.1 of Aegilops speltoides. Lineage (NCBI taxonomy): Eukaryota > Viridiplantae > Streptophyta > Magnoliopsida > Poales > Poaceae > Aegilops > Aegilops speltoides. The sequence goes on from CM038147.1 coordinate 391,870,611, forward strand.
TTGATATTGTCGGTCCCACCGAAAAGTCTAATGTTCACATTTTGAACCAGGTTGGTCTCACCGAGTTTCACTATTCGGTCTCACCGAGTTTGGTAAATTGTGTGTAACGGTTAGATTTTGTGTGGAGGCTATATATACCCCTCCACCCCCTTCTCCATTTGATAGAGAGCCATCAGAATGTGCCTACACTTCCATTACTCATTTTATGAGAGAGAACCACCTACTCATGTGTTGAGACCAAGACATTCCGATCCTACCACTAGAACCTTGATCTCTAGCCTTCCCCAGGTTAGTTTCCACTCAAATCATCTTTCCACCATATCCAAATCTGTGAGAGAGAGTTGAGTGTTGGGGAGACTATCATTTGAAGCACAAGAGCAAGGAGTTCATCATCATCACACCATCTATTACCTTTTGGAGAGTGGTGTCTCCTAGATTGGTTAGATGTCACTTGGGAGCCTCCGTCAAGATTGTGGAGTTGAACCAAGGAGTTTGTAAGGGCAAGGAGATCACCTACTTCGTGAAGATCTACCCAAGTGAGGCAAGTCCTTCATGCCCGATGGCCATGGTGGGATAGACAAGGTTGCTTCTTCGTGGACCCTTCATGGGCGGAGCCCTCTGTGGACTCGCGCAACCATTACCCTTCGTGGGTTGAAGTCTCCATCAACATGGATGTACAATAGCACCACCTATCGGAACCACGCCAAAAGTCTTCGTGTCTACATTGCGTTTGCTCCCTCCAAACTCCTCCCTTTTACCTTCATATGCAATGATTTACATTCCGCTGCTATACTCTTAGAATTGCATGTGTAGGTTGATTGCTTGACTTGTGTTAAGTTTCTAAAATCTACCAAGACTTAAAATTGGGAAAAGTCTAGATTTTTATTTGGTCAAGTAGTCTAATCACCCCCCCTCTAGACATACTTTCAATCCTACACATTGCCTTGTATATCATCATAACTTTTGCGCTTTTCTATCAATTGCTCGACAGTAATTTGTTCACCCACCGTATTATTTGGCTTCATGAGAGAAGCCTCTAGTGAAACCTATGGCCCCCGGGTTTATTTTCCATCATACTTGTTTCCGATCTACTTTTTTGCAGTCTTTTATTTTCAGATCTATAAACAAAAAAAATATTTAGTTACCTGTTTGTTTTATCTTTCTCTATCAGATCTCACCTTTGCAATTGACCATGAAGGGATTGACAACCCCTTTATTGCGTTGGGTGCAAATGTTTGATTGTTTGTGCAGGTGTGTCTATTGGGGACTTGCTTGTACCTCCTACTGGATTGATACCCTGGTTCTCTAACTGAGGGAAATACTTATCTCTACTTTGTTGCATCACCCTTTCCTCTTCCAGGTAAAAACGAACGCAAGCTCAAGAAGTAGCAGACGCTAGCTCGATTGCTCAATAGGCGGGTATGACACTTGTGCACAACCTATAAGAGATGGAAATGCAACGACTTCTATCCCAAGTATGCTATGTATATATGATTCTCGATGATTCCCACACGATGATCCAAAATGATCAATATTGTAGTATGATATGCAATGTGGCGATGCTATGGCTATTTCTTACGAGATCTTTGTTTCTTTTTGCTTAAAATCTTATTGTTTTTTTATATGTCCACTTATGCAAAATGCACGAACCAAGATAGCAATTGTGTATATGCGGGAACAATCTTGTGACACAAGGGATGGTACTATGATACCAAGATGATACCAATATCATATGGTATGTATGCAATGGAAGGGCGGATCGATGATCACTAATGTGCACAAGTAGCGTTGCTGGCAGTACTCAATGGTTAGTCTCGACATGCAAGTGGCGCAAAATGGGCTAGGGGTTATCAATACTATGTCAAGAATGAATGTACAATGATGGGATACCACGATACCAAGATGATATAGAGGTTACCGTTCTTGCTTACGGTTAGGGTGTCAAAATGGTGAAGGTTGTCGATGTCGAATGCTTGTCAAAGTTGAGCGGCAGTGTTGTCGATGTCTAACCATTCCTAGTTAGCCGAAACACCCTAGGAAATGGAAAAATCGCAAACTCAAAATCTCAAAGGCAAATGTCAAATGGAGGTAGCGAAATGCGGTGGTGGTTGCGAAAGTATTGGCGGAAACCCGGTCAAAATGGGTTAAGGTGGCGGAAGGGTATGTTGGGCTATACACGACGTCGGAGTTGAAGACACGGTTGTTGGGAACACGGTAATTTCAAAAAATTCCTACGATCACGCAAGATCTATCTAGGAGATGCATAGCAACGAGAGGGAGAGTGTGTCCACGTACCCTCGTAGACTGAAAGCGGAAGTGTTATGACAATGCGGTTGATGTAGTCATACGTCTTCACGATCCAACCGATCCTAGCATCGAAGATACGTCACCTCCGCGATCTGCACACGTTCAGCTCGGTGACGTCCCATGAACTCTAGATCCATCTGAGATCGAGGGAGAGTTTCGTCAGCACGACAGCTTGGTGACGGTGATGATAAAGTTACTGGCGCAGGGCTTCACCTAAGCACTACAACGATATGACCGAGGTGGAAATCTGTGGAGGGGGGCACCGCACACGGCTAAAACAATTGTCAACTTTTGTGTTCTAGGGTGCCCCCCTACCCCCGTATATAAAGGATCAAGGGGGAGGCCGGCCGGCCCTCCTAGGGCGTGCCAAGAGAGGGGAATGCTACTAGGACTCTAAGTCCTAGTAGGTTTCCACCTAAGGAAGAGGGGCAAGGAGGAAGGAAGAGGGGGGAAGGGAAGGGAAGGGGGCGCCCCTTCCCTTGTCCTATTCGGGCTCAAGGGGGCACATGGCCAGACCCTCCTAGCCCTTCCTCTTCTCCCACTAAGGACCATCTAGGCCCGTTAGTTCCCCCGGGGGGATTCTGTAACCCTTCGGCACTCCGGTTTTATCCGAAACTTCTCCGGAACACTTTTGGTGTCCGAATATAGCCGTCCAATATATCAATCTTTATGCCTTGACCATTTCAAGACTCCTCGTCATGTCCGTGATCACATCCGGGACTCCAAAAAATGTTCAGTACATCATATCACATAAACTCATAATACCAATCGTCATCAAATGTTAAGCGTGCGGACCCTACGGGTTCGAGAACTATGTAGACATGACTGAGACACATCTCTGGTCAATAACCAATAGAGGAACCTGGATGCTCATAATGGTTCCTACATATTATATGAAGATCTTTATAGGTCAAACCACATAACAACATATGTTGTTCCCTTTGTCATCGGTATGTTACTTGCCCAAGATTCGATCGTCGGTGTCATCATACCTAGCTCAATCTCATTACCGGGAAGTCTCTTTACTCATTCTGTAATACTTCATCCCGCAACTAACTCATTAGTTACAATGCTTGCAAGGCTTATAGTGATGAGTATTATCAAGAGCGCCCAGAGATACCTCTCCGAAACACGGAGTGACAAATCCTAATCTCGATATATGCCAACCCAAAAAACACCTTCGGAGACACCTGTAGAGCACCTTTATAATCACTCATTTACGTTGTGACGTTTGGTAGCACACAAAGTGTTCCTTCAGTATTCGGGAGTTGCATAATCTCATAGTCTGAGGAACTTGTATAAGTCATGAAGAAAGCAGTAGCAATGAAACTGACACCATCATAATGCTAAGCTAACATTTGGGTCATGTCCATCACATCATTCTCCTAATGATGTGATCCCGTTTATCAAATGACAACACATGTCTATGGTTAGGAAACATAACCATCTTTGATAAACGAGCTAGTCAAGTAGATGCATACTAGGGACTATATGTGTCTATGTATCCACACATGTACTAAGTTTCCGGTTAATACAATTCTAGCATGAATAATAAACATTTATCATGAATTAAGGAAATAAATAATAACTTCATTATTGCCTCTAGGGCATATTTCCTTCAGTCTCCCACTTGCACTAGAGTCAATAATCTAGATTACATTATAATGATTCTAACACCCATGGAGCTTTGGTGCTGATCATGTTTTGCTCGTGGAAGAGGCTTAGTCAATGGGTCTGCAACATTCAGATCCATGTGTATCTTGCAAATCTCTATGTCCCCTTCCGACACTTGATGACGGATGGAATTGAAGCGTCTCTTGATGTGCTTGGCTCTCTTGTGAATCTGGATGCCTTTGCCAAGGCAATTGCACCAGTATTGTCACAAAAGATTTTTATTGGACCCGATGCACTAGGTATGACACCTAGATCGGATATGAACTCCTTCATCCAAACTCCTTCTTTCGCTGCTTTCGAAGCAGCAATGTACTCCGCCTCACACGTAGATCCTGCCACGACGCTCTGCTTGGAACTGCACCAACTGACAGCTCCTCCATTCAATAAAAATATGTATCCGGTTTGAGACTTAGAGTCATCCGGATCAGTGTCAAAGCTTACATCAACGTAACTGTTTATGATGAACTCTTTTTCACCTCCATAAATGAGAAACATATCCTTAGTCCTTTTCAGGTATTTTAGGATGTTCTTGACCGCTAGTGCTCCACTCTGGGATTAATTTGGTACCTCCCTGCTATGCTTATAGCAAGACATACATCAGGTCTGGTACACAACATTGCATATATGATATAACCTATGGTTGAAGCATAGGGAATGACTTTCAATTTCTCTCTATCTTCTGCAGTGGTCGGGCATTGAGTCTGACTCAACTTCACACCTTGTAACACAGGCAAGAACCCTTTCTTTGACTGATCCATTTTGAACTTTTTCAAAACTTTATGAAGGTATGTGCTTTGTGGAAGTCCAATTAAGCATCTTGATCTATCTCTATAGATCTTGATGCCCAATATGTAAGCAGCTTCTCCGAGGTCTTTCATAGAAAAACTCTTATTCAGATATCCCTTTATGCTATCCAAAAATTCTATATCATTTCCAATAAAATATGTGTCATCTACATATAAGATTAGAAATGCTACAGAGCTCCCACTCACTTTCTTGTAAATACAGGTTCTCCAAAAGTCTGTATAAAACCATATGCTTTGATCACACTATCAAAGCATTTATTCCAACTCCGAGAGGCTTGCACCAGTCCATAAATGGATTGTTGGAGCTTGCACACTTAGTTAGCACCCTTTGGATTGACAAAACCTTCCGGTTGCATCATATACAACTGTTCTTTCAGAAATCCATTCAGGAATGCAGTTTTTTACATCCATTTGCCAAATTTCATAATGATAAAATGCAGCAATTGTCAACATGATTTGGACAGACTTAAGCATCGCTATGGGTGAGAAAGTCTCATCATAGTCAACTCCTTGAACTTGTCGAAAACTTTCGCAACAATTCAAGCTTTGTAAACAGTAACATTACCGTCTGCATCTGTCTTCTTCTTAAAGATCCATTTATTTTCTATGGCTTGCCGATCATCGGGAAAGTCCACCAAAGTCCATACTTTGTTCTCATACATGGATCCCATCTCAGATTTCATGGCCTCAAGCCATTTCGCGGAATCTGGGCTCATCATCGCTTCCTCATAGTTCGTAGGTTCATCATGGTCTAGTAACATGACTTCCAGAACAGGATTACCGAACCACTCTGGTGCGGATCTTACTCTGGACGACCTATGAAGTTTAGCAGTAACTTGATCTGAAGCTTCATGATCATCATCATTAACTTCCTCACTAATTGGTGTAGGAATCACGGGAAGTGATTTTTGTGATGAAGTACTCTCCAATAAGGGAGAAGGTACAATTACCTCATCAAGTTCTATTTTCCTCCCACTCACTTCTTTCGAGAGAAACTCCTTCTCTAGAAAGGATCCATGCTTAACAGCAAATATTTTGCCTTCGGATCTGTGATAGAAGGTGTCGTGGAAACGTCACGGCAGATGTCCTAGTGTGAGGACTTAGTCGTGAGGCCAACGCATCTAGTGGTAGCTTGAGAGGGGTTGATCGGGATGAGAGATGCAAGGCGGATCAACACACAAGACAAGGATTTAGACAGCTTCGGCCCCAGGAAACATCATCCGGTAATAGCCCTACATGTTGTTTGTGGCTAGGTCTCATTATGCTCATGAGGAAGACGTCATATATCTAGCTCTCCTCTAGTTGTGTCTAGCCTTAATGATTATTTTCCTGCTCTCCCCTCTTGGGGTGCCCCGCCCTTCTTATATAAGTTGAAGGGGCGGGTTACATGTAGAGTCAAACTCGGATTAGGACTTAACCTATTTTGACGTCTTACCATGGGCTTCTCACCATGGGCTTCTTAACGTCTTGGGCTTCTTAACGTAAGCCAGCTTACAATCTGACTTACAATCTGGCTTAACTATCTGACTTAATTGTCTGGCTTAACTGTCTACCCCGCTTAACCTGCTTAACTATCTGCCGGCTTACCACTCTTAATTGTCTGCTGGCTTAACCTGCTTAACTGTCTGCCGGCTTAACTTGCTTAACTGTCTGCCGGCTTACCACGCTTGACTGTCTGTAGGCTTAACCTGCTTAACTGTCTGCCGGCTTATAATCTGCCAGATCACCAATGAAACACCAAGTCCTAGCCGGGTCATATCTCCGACCGGGTCACACCGCGGGGTATATCCCCGACATTAGCCCCTAGTTTAATTTGGATTCATCCGTGTTAAGTTGATCCTGTAAAACAAACACAAGAACGATTTTGACAGATTATGCTTCAGGTTAAGAACTCTTGTAAGCCGGCACCTGATCATCCTTAACTCCTTGGTATTTCCTTCTTCTAGAAAATCCGGGTCAAGAGGCCATCTTCATAATCAATTTGCTGACATTGGTTTTTCACAGAAAAAACATTGGTCATGAAATACTCATCTGATTATCAGCCAGCTTGAAGATGTAAAACTTGCCGGTTTATCATTGCCAAAATATCCGGTTTGTAAATATTGATAGCACCGGGCCATAATTGTTGCTAACATCAAACTTGAAAATGTACCTCCCTTATATGCATATCACTTGTAGCCCCCAAGTGTCGGGTTGTCATGCTTGCAGCAACCTATGACTTGTAATTGCCTTATGCTCATAAAAACTTCAACCATCATAGCCCCCAAGGGCCGGGTCATTATGCAATAATGAGCAGGGACTTTGTAAATATGATCATGTATACTTGAGTAGCGACGTGTAACCTCCAAGGGCCGGCGCAGTAAAATAATACTGAGCTAGGACTTTTGTATATAATTCAATGATAATAACATCATATGATGTAATCTCCACCACGGGGCTTGAACCCACGTCCACAAGGTTAAGAGCTTTGTACTCTATCAACTAAGTAGTGGACCTTTCAGTATAATGGACTGAGGCTTGTGTGCCTTGAATTTTTGACAGGAGCAATTGGTAGCCCCCAAGGGCCGGCTCATTACAATGGGATGAGTCGGGTCTTCAATAAGTTGATCAAAACATGACTGTACATTAGCCCCCAAGTGCCATGGTGCATGCTAGCAGTGACATGGGACTTGCATATTTGATGTAATCTCAATTTTAATAATGTAGCCCCCAAGTGTCGGGTCGTAAGCCTGCAGCGACTCGGGACTATTCCCTCCATTGTAAAAATAAATCATGTCCATTAATAAAATAATAACCATTGCGCTGAAGCGACTTTGAAGACCTCCATCATAATATTAGCTATTAATAATCATAATAAAAATCCAGCCATGTTCGCTATTAAAGATTTGAATAATATAACCCGGTTTAATCACAATTAGATATAATTATAACAAAAAATATCATACCTGTGATATTGAATCGTACTGCCGGCTTATGATACCAACGTAGTAAGGGTGATAACTGATGTCTACTACACAACCTTCTTCTTGTAGATGTTGTTGGGCTTCCGAGTGCAGAGGTTTGTAGGACAGTAGAAAATTTCCCTCAAGTGGATGACCTAAGGTTTATCAATCCGTGGGAGGCATAGGATGAAGATGGTCTCTCTCAAACAACCCTGCAACCAAATAACAAAGAGTCTCTTGTGTCCCCAACACACCCAATACAATGGTAAATTGTATAGGTGCACTATTTCGGCGAAGAGATGGTGATACAAGTGCAATATGGATGGTAGACATAGGTTTTTATAATATGAAATTATAAAAACAGCAAGGTAACAGTTGGTAAAAGTGAGCGTAAACGGTATTGCAATGCTAGGAGACAAGGCCTAAGGTTCATACTTTCACTAGTGCAAGTTCTCTCAACAATAATAACATAACTGGATCATATAACTATCCCTCAACATGCAATAAAGAGTCAATCCAAAGTCACTAATAGCGGAGAACAAACGAAGAGTTATTGTAGGGTATGAAACCACCTCAAAGTTATCCTTTCTGATCAATATATTCAAGAGTCCGTAGTAAAATAACATGAAGCTATTCTTTCCGTTCAATCTATCATAGAGTTCGTACTAGAATAACACCTTAAGACACAAATCAACCAAAACCCTAATGTCACCTAGATACTCCAATGTCAAGTATCCGTGGGCATGATTATATGATATGCATCACACAATCTCAGTTTCATCTATTCAACCAACACAAAGTACTTCAAAGAGTGCCCCAAAGTTTCTACCGAAAAGTCAAGACGAAAATGTGTGCCAACCCCTATGCATAGATTCCCAAGGTCACGGAACCCGCAAGTTGATCACCAAAACATACATCAAGTGAATCACGTGATATCCCATTGTCACCACAGATAAGCACACGCAAGACATACATCAAGTGTTCTCAAATCCTTAAAGACTCAATCCGATAAGATAACTTCAAAGGGAAAACTCAACCCATTACAAGAGAGTAGAGGGGGAGAAACATCATAAGATCCAACTATAATAGCAAAGCTTGCGATACATCAAGATCGTGCCATATCAAGAACCCGAGAGAGATAGATCAAACACATAGCTACTGGTACATACCCTTAGCCTCGAGGGTGAACTACTCCCTCCTCGTCATGGAGAGCGCCGGGATGATGAAGATGGCCACCGGTGAGGGATCCCCCCTCCGGCAGGGTGCCGGAACAGGGTCCTGATAGGTTTTTCGAGGCTACAGAGGCTTGCGGCGGCGAAACTCCCGATCTATTGTGCTCCTAAATGTTTTCGGGGTATATGGATATATATAGGCGAAGAAGTCGGTCAGGGGAGCCACGAGGGGCCCACAAGGGTGGGGGCGCGCCCAGGGGGTAGGGCACGCCCTGGACCCTCTTGGCTTCCTCGAACCTTCCCTGACGTCTACTCCAAGTCTCCTGGATTGCATTTGTTCCAAAAATAACACTCCCGAAGGTTTCATTTCGTTTGGACTCCGCTTGATATTCCTTTTCTTCGAAACACTAAAATAGGCAAAAAAACAGCAATTTGGGCTGGGCCTCCGGTTAATAGGTTAGTCCCAAAAATGATATAAAAGTGTATAGTAAAGCCCAAAACATCCAAAACAGATAATATAATAGCATGGAACAATAAAAAATTATAGATATGTTGGAGACATATCAAGCATCCCCAAGCTTAATTCCTGCTCATCCTCGAGTAGGTGAATGATAAAAACAGAATTTTTGATGTGGAATGCTACCTAACATATTTATCAATGTAATATTATCTATTGTGGCATGACTATTCAGATCCAAATGATTCAAGATAAAAGTTTAATATTGACATAAGAGTAATAATACTTCAAACATACTAACAAAGTAATCATGTCTTCTCAAAATAACATGGCCAAAGAAAGTTAACCCTACAAAATCATATAGTCTGGCTATGCTCTATCTTCATCACACAAAATATTTAAATCATGCACAACCCCGGTTTTAGCCAAGCAATTGTTTCATACTATAGTATTCTCAAACTTTTTCAATCTTCACGCAATACATGAGCATGAGCCATGGACATAGCACTATATGTGGAATAGAATGGTGGTTGTGGAGAAGACAAAACGGAGGAAGATAGTTGTCGGTTTCAAAACCGGCGGATCTCGGGTAGGGGGTCCCGAACTGTGCATCTAGGCGGATGGTAACAGGAGACGAGGGACACGATGTTTTACCCAGGTTCGGGCCCTCTCGATGGAGGTAAAACCCTACGTCCTTCTTGATTAATATTGATGATATGGGTAGTACAATAGTGGATCTACCACGAGATCAAGGAGGCTAAACCCTAAAGCTAGCCTATGGTATGATTGTTGTAATGTATGTTGTCCTACGGACTAAAGCCCTCCGGTTTATATAGACACCGGAGGAGGCTAGGGTTACATAGAGTCGGTTACAATGGTAGGAGATCTACATATCCGTATTGCCAAGCTTGCCTTCCACGCCAAGGAAAGTCCCATCCGGACACGGGACGGAGTCTTCAATCTTGTATCTTCGTAGTCTTTGAGTCCGACGGACGATCATAGTCCGGCTGTCTGGACACCCCCTAGTCCAGGACTCCCTCAGTAGCCCCTGAACCAGGCTTCAATGACGATAAGTTCGGCGCGCATAATGTTCGGCATTGCAAGGCGGGTTCCTCCCTTGAATAATCCAGAGAAGATAATGAACACCAGGATAGTGTCTGGCTCTGCAAAATAAATTCCACATTCCACCGTAGAGAGAATAAAATGTAAACCAGTCCAATCTGCTGATGTATTATGCGGCGTGACATCACACCACCACCAAGCCTTTGTTTGAATCATTTTTTACTATACCACCTCAGCACGTTTAGCGAAGCGGTTTCCTTGGCACGTCTTGTGGAAGCAGAGATCATGTTCCCCTTATTCCGGGATTCTCATCAATACGTGTGTGGGTAACCCAACCGTGCCCGTCGCCACGCCTCCTCCATCGAAGGTGAATCCCGAACGGTCACGGAGACGACCCTTGGTATTTTCCCCCTTTATAAGAGGACCAAGGACCGTTCCTTTTCTTCAATCTCGCATCGAATCTCCTTCTCGCTCCTAGTTCCAGCACCCAGAGCCCTAGATTCGAGCGCTTCGGATTCTCAACCATGTCCGGCTACGACCTCCATGGTCGGTGGATGCCCTCCTCCATCACGGAGGAGGACGTGTCAAAGCTGCGGGAAGCCAAGTACCTGTCCTACGAGATTTCACACAGGTTGCCTGCCCAAGTGCAGGCCGTGCCCGCCCCCGAGCCCGGTGAGTACGTTGTCTTCGTACCCCACCTCCGTCGGGGTTTAGGCTTCCCGACGGACCCCTTCGTGAGAGGGCTCATGTTCTACTACGGGATGGATTTTCACGATTTGGCTCCGTAGTCCATCCTCCATGTCTCCACATTCATTATCGTCTGCGAGGCCTTCCTCCGCGTCACCCCCCACTTCCGCATGTGGCTGAAAACCTTCAATGTGGAGCCGAAGATGATCGGGGGGCGTCAAGCGGAGTGCGGCGGGGCGGCCATAAGCATAAGGGCCGACGCCCGTGCCCGAGGTTCCTTCAAGAGGAACTCGGATCGTGGCAACAGGAGTGGTTCTATATCACCGCTCGAAGGGCAGCAAGCAAAAGCTGCCGCCTTCATTCCGCCGGGACCTCCGCGCCGATCGATGTCGTGGGTCAACCAAGGGCTCAATTGGGGCCGTCAGAAGACGTGCCTTCACTGCAGGCAGATTCGAGACCTCCAAGCGAGGAGATCAATCTGGTCGTCTTGATCTGTAATGCTAACCAGCGTCTCCTGCCTGCAAGCGCCGTCCTCTCCGTCTATGGGAGTTTAACCGGAGGGACCTCGAATTCTCCAACACTTCATGGGTGCAACACCCGTGGAGATGTCTGAGTTGTTCTTCGGACCGCAGCGGCGTGTCCGAATTGACCGAGGACGCAGCCTAAGCCGCAATCGCCCGGATACTCAGGTAAATAGCTTAGAGTTGGACGTTTTATTTATCTGCTTTTCTAGGGTTCGCCTCCTGACCCATAACTTTTCACAGGAGTGGGTAGCGCGATCGAAGCTGATAAGGTGTCCGGCTCCCCTCCCAGAGACCGCACTGGAGCCCGTGCTGGTCAGAATGTTGGAGGTCGCGCCCGTAAAAGGGGGCGATGGAAAAGATAAAGGAGCTATTACTTCGCCCAAAGGGGTGTCTGAAGAGGGGGGAATCAAAAACTCCTCCTTCCAGGGGGAGAAGTGGACCGCCTCCGAAGATCCCGAGGCCACAGCCCCTACACGGGGGAAGAGATCTTCACCGGGGGGTCCGGCGTCCGGGGAGAATCCGGACGCACAATCATCACCAAAGGATCAACCCTCCAACGAGCCGTGAGTATGAAAAGGGGAGTTCATTAGTAAGAAAATACCTCCATTTGTGCTTCTATGGGTGACCGAAATTTTTATCTTGCAGTTCGGATTTGCGGCCTTCGCAGATGAGTTCATCTTCGGGGGACCTTCTTCCGGAGATGATGGAGAGCGAAACGCCCCCGTCTGCTGCGCCGTTAGATAGGGCAGACGAGCCTGAAGTATCGTCACGGAGGGTGTCCCCGAGTCCGGAGGGGCCGGGGAGTTCGGCGCCCGCTAGTGTCCGGCCGGGAGAACTGAAGAATCTGCTGGAGAGGCGTCCATCTCGAGAAGATCACCGTCGTTGATGCGCATGGTGATTGGAAGGATTTAAATCCGCCGAGAGCGGATTGCGTGATGCCGCTCTGAGTTTCTTTGGCGGGATTTGAGGTCTGCGAAAATGGCGACCTTTTTTTGGTCGTTTGCACATAAAAGTGCGCATACTGTATAGGTAGTAGCCCTAAGACTCGGTAGGTTGTCGAAAGCGACAACGTGCCGAGGATCGAAATCGCAAGTAATGAATGTCGCCGGTCCTATGCAGGTGGCGGATAGTCCGAGGGCTAGCTGAACTAGTGGGGTTGCCGAGTTAATGCGGCAACTTGACGTGGCAGGTGCGGACATCGCACTTGTCAACCGGCGACTTGACGAGTCGCAAGGTAAATGAGTTATCCACAATCGCTTTATTAAGGGGGTCAAAGCCCTCCTCTGATAAATTAAATGCTGTTATACAGACGGTGCTGCTGCTGTGGAGAGCCTTCGGGCCGAACTTGCTCAAGCTAAGGAGCAAGCCCGAAGGAGTGACGCGGCTGCCTCGAGGGCGGCCGAGGAGTTGAAAGCCGAAAGGGCTGCACACTGCCTAAGCTGGGAAGAGGTGGCCAAATTGGCCGTGAAAGTAAAAGATGCTGCCGACCGCAATGAGGCTCTTGAAAAGGAGCGCTTATCGGAGCGGGAAGACCTGATGAAGGCCACCGCCGAGACCAAGGATGCCCGCTCTGCAATGCGGGCCATAAAGGAGGAGCTGCGCCACGCCAGAGATATCGTGCTTGGCAAGCCTTTTCTGCTGCGTTGCCGGTTTATGGATCAAAAGTATGCTCAATTTGATCAGCTGTGGAGTCCGGAGGATCCGTATATGGACTTAGCGGCAAGTGCGGCTGATGCCGTTGAGCACTTCCGGAGCCAGAAGGATCACAAGACGGAAGAGCTATTTTGGTCTCAATTCCATAGTCCGGATCGCTCACTTCCGTTGACCGACCGGTTGGCCGAATGGGACGAGCTAAATAGATTATCCGGACTTGCCATGACTGACATCGTGGCTCATGTCTGGCCAGAGAGGCCCAAGGCGACGAGCTACTTCGGCTTACTGCAGCAATTCCTTGGAGCGGTGCCGCATATGAAGGAGATGAAGCGGTCGGCCTGCATTGAAGGCGCGCGGATGGCTCTTGCCCACGTGAAGGCGCATTGGACAGAGATGGATGCCACCGCTGTTGCTGCCCAGGGTTCGGATGAAAGCCGGCTCCCCGTCGAGCACTATTTCGGGGAAGTTATGCGTGGTGCTCGTGTAATAGAGTCGCAGTGCTCAAAAATGTCACGTTCAAATGAGCGTTTTAGCTTGTAAAGCGATGATTATGCTATAACTGCTTTTTATACTTGTGCGTCCCAAGTAGTAAAACTTCTCCTAAGCGGCCGCCACGTATACATTTGTATAACCCGAAAGATTGCAGTCTTGACTTCAACCCCCACGCACAAGGTGCGGGGTGTTATAAAAATAGCGCATGTTCAAACTTAATCCGGCGTCTCGGTCCTGTTTAGGAGGTGGTAGCATAGCAAGCGAGGCAATCCGGACTATAATGCTTTATCACTTTCACTTAGCGGTGGAGTTCGAGGGTGGGGCTATGATATAGCCCACGGGGCACCGCACTTCTCCAATTTGAAGTGCGTGTGTGCCGACCGAAGCAGTCCTTCATCAAAGCGAAATTCTAAACATTCCGGTAGTCGATCGAGTGGTTGACCAGTCTCGCTATATCATGACATCAGTTTTCAGCTTTCTCTCTTGAGGTGCTCGCCCAATTCGCCGGGGCACAATCGCGAGAGTTCTCCTAGTGCCGCGTTAGCCGATGATACGGAACTTAAGGCAGCAAAACACAGGAGCCGGGCAAACCCAACATTTGACCAAAGACATGATTCGGAGCTGATGCATATAATGCCTAACTCGAGGCGCCGAACACTCCCTAAGGTGTTCGGTCTTTATGATAATGGGCAGAATAATGCCCTAAGCCCCTAGTGTCCAGGTACGGGCATGGTCCTCTGACGCCGCCGATGCCAAAACGTCAGGCTCCGCTTTGGTTATAGGAAGAAACCAAGGGAGAATAACAACAAGAGACATAAAAAGGTTTACGCAGGTCTTAATCTAAAAGAATCCTTACAGCGGGTCCATACTGCACGTCTGCGCCTGTGTCTCCGTTGTGCCGTTATCCTGGACGGGTATGCACGTTGTTCATCTGTAAAAAGAGAGGAACGCTTAGTTTGAAAACAACTCGTGCGAAAGAAAGGTATGTGTGAAAGAAAAAATATGAATAAGCAAGGCGGGGTTTGAATGAACCCGCGGTTGTTTGTCTTGCGCAGCCCTTGTGAAGGGTGTGCGGCTAGGGAACCCTAGCCTCTCGATGCGGACTCGTCTATCCGAGTCCGGGGTCTTCAGGTGACCCTCGCCTTGAGATGATGCCACTTGGACCGGACATCTTGAGTGTAAGAGACGCGTAATGTGGTATGGCATTGAAACGGACAAAAGCCTTTCGTCCCAAGAGTGCTTGATATCCACTTTTAAATGGGACGATATGAAAAATTAGTTTTTCGCGCCGAAAGTTGTTCGGTGATCCGAACACTACTTCTAGTAATAGGGAGCCTATGCACTTGGCATAAGGGCCCGGCGTCACTCCTTTGAAGGAAGTGCGGCTGTGTCGAATTTTGGTAGGGTCTATCCCCATCTTGCGGATTGTGTTTGAATACATCAGGTTTAAGTCGCTGCCTCCGTCCATTAGGACTTTAGTAAATTGTAATCCATCGATTATGGGATTCAATGTCAGGGCAGTCCGTCCCGCGTTTCGAACGCTTCTGGAATAGCCCAGGTGGTCGAAAGTGATTGGTTTTGATATCCAATCTCTATGGTCTGCTGGGTTGGACCGTGCGAGGCTCTTTTTAGGAAGTGCCGCACTATTTTTCCGTATTATCACATGAAGTGAGTTTATTGCTTTGACCTCTTGTGGGAAAGTCTTTTGTTTTCGGTGCTCTGCTGGTGGGGTTTATCGTCTTCGCTGACGCGCCGAGCCCCTTGTGTTCGGCGTTTAGTCGGCGGACTGTTTGAAAACCCAACAGTCTCGATGGGTATGGTTTGCGGGCCTTAGAAGGGTACCGTGGATTTGACATATCCGACCCAAAATCTTGTTTAAGTTGGACAGCTCATCGCCGTCTTCCTTAAGAGGCGGTGTTTTGTTGTTTGGCCGCGAGCTTTTGAATCCGGCGTTGACTGCCGTGCTCTTTGGGATTTTCTCTTGATTCCGGCGCTGCTCTTTTCTGCGCCGTGACTTTCCGTTTCCATCTCTTATCTCGGATGTACTTGGGTCTCTGGTGCTGCGTCTTGCTAGCCAGCTATCCTCTCCCGCGCAGAAGCGGGTCATGAGGCTTGTCAGCGCGGACATTGTCCTCGGTTTATCTTGGCTGAGGTGTCTGGCGAGCCATTCGTCTCGGACGTTGTGTTTAAAAGCTGCTAAGGCTTCGGCGTCCGGACAGTCGACTATTTGGTTCTTTTTAGTGAGGAACCTGTTCCAGAATTTGCGCGCTGACTCTCCGGGCTGTTGGGTTATGTGACTTAGATCATCTGCATCCGGAGGGCGGACATAAGTCCCTTGAAAATTTGCTCTAAACGCGTCCTCGAGCTCTTCCCAACTTCCCACGGTGTTTTCTGGGAGGCCTTTTAGCCAATGACGGGCTGACCCTTTGAGCTTGAGGGGTAGGTATTTTATGGCGTGGAGATCATCTCCTCTGGCCATGTGTATATGTAGTATATAATCTTCAATCCAGACTCCAGGGTCTGTTGTTCCATCTAGGCCTCTATGTTTATTGGTTTAAATCCTGCTGGGAATTCATGGTACAGCACCTCATTGGTGAAACATAGTGGGTGTGCGGCGCCCCTGTATTTGGGTGTGCCGCTATCTTCGGACACTTGACGTGTTGCCTTGCTTCCTGGGGCCTTCTTCTTTGGCCCGTAGATGGACCTGGCTGGGCCATCTGTCCTTCCAAGTTCATTGGTTGGTTTATGTGTGGCGTCGCTTTCAGAATTTGGCCTGTCATCCGGCCATCTATCCAACCAGGCAGCCTCTTTATTTTTTGACTGTGGGGGCTCTATGGCCTCGTCGTCGAATTCTGGTAGCAGCTTGCGCTTCGGGTAGCTCTTTGATTGGTGGCCATTGCCATATTTATCCGCGGTTTTGAGTACTTTGCTCCACCTCATTCTGAGTGTGTCTTCCGCTGTTTTGAGCTTCCATTTTTCCTTCTTCAAGATTCTTGCGGTGTTGACGAGTCTTTTCCGAAAGTTTTTGCCTTCCGGCGGCGTGTCCGGCGTGAGATCGTCCGAACCGTCGTTTTCGCCGGGCCTGGACTGATTATCTGACTCATCCTGTTCGGACGGTTGCTTATCTGCATGTTCGTCGTCTACTTTTGTGCCCTACTGTAATGCGGGGTCCTTAGGAGCGTTGTTGTTGTCGAGGCGGGGCTTAGGGTGGCGTCTGCGCCGCCGTTTTGGTTGTTTATCGGTGGGGTTATCCTCTGCCGCGGCCCGTTGGTCCTTGTTATCGCTCTCTTTTGGGGTATCCACCATGTATATGTCGTATGACGAGGTGGTCCTCGCGTGCCCTATAGGCGTTGTTTCTTGTTCGTCTCCGGCGTCGTCGTCTATACCGTCGATGTCTTCGGAGCTGTAGTCTAGCATGTCGGTTAGATTGTCGACAGTGGCTACAAAGTGGGTGGTGGTTGGGCTCTGAATTTCTTCGTCGTCCGTATCCCAACCATCCTGGCCATAGTCCGGCCAGGGCTCTCCTGATAACGAGAGATGCTTTAGTGAATTCAGGATGTCGCCAAAAGGCGAGTATTGGAAGATGTCTGCAGCGGTGAATTCCATAACCGGCGCCCAATCCGATTTGGTTGGGAGGGGCGTGGGAGGTTTGGAGTCCGGCACCTCGGAATCACGAGTTTTGCGAGGGACAACATCAGTGTTCGGCTCCATCGCCGTGGAAGTTGAGGCCCCCGAGGCGGTGTCCACCCACCGATCCTCTATCTGGGCAATCGGCTCCGGACTAATGGCCGGAGCGGATTCGTGTGCGGCCACCAAGGCACTGTTCGGCGGTAGAGCTAGATCATGCCCATCGCAACAGTGCGAGGCGCTTGGCTGTGGCTCGAGTCCGTCGAATATCAAGTCTCCGCAGACATCGGCCGTGAAGTTTAGGCTTCCGAATCTGACCTGACGGCCAGGGGCGTAGCTTTCGATCTGCTCGGATGGCCAGTTAATTAGCCCATGATCTTGAAGCCGCCGAATACGAAGATCTGTCCGGGGAGAAAAGTCTCACCCTGGACAGCGTCGTTGGTTGCAGATGCCATCAAGCCTATCGGTGACGACACATAGGAACTCTCAATGAAAGCACCAACGTCGGTGTCAAAACCGGTGGATCTCGGGTAGGGGGTCCCGAACTGTGCGTCTAGGCGGATGGTAACAGGAGACGAGGGACACGATGTTTTACCCAGGTTTGGGCCCTCTCGATGGAGGTAAAACCCTACGTCCTGCTTGATTAATATTGATGATATGGGTAGTACAAGAGCGGATCTACCACGAGATCAAGGAGGCTAAAACATAAAGCTAGCCTATGGTATGATTGTTGTAATGTATGTTGTCCTACGGACTAAAGCCCTCCGGTTTATATAGACACTGGAGGAGGCTAGGGTTACACAGAGTCGGTTACAATGGTAGGAGATCTACATATCCGTATTGCCAAGCTTGCCTTCCACGCCAAGGAAAGTCCCATAAGGACACGGGACGGAGTCTTCAATCTTGTATCTTCGTAGTCTTGGAGTCTGGCGGACGATGATAGTCCGGCTGTCCGGACACCCCCTAGTCCAGGACTCCCTCAATAGTCTCACATCAACTAGGCGTATCAACGGGCTATGGATATGCCCATCAATAGATATCAATGTGAGTGAGTAGGGATTGACATGCAATGGATGCACTACAGCTATAAGTGTATGAAAGCTCAAAAAGAAACTAAGTGGGTGTGCATCCAACTCGCTTGCTCACGAAGACCTAGGGCATTTTGAGGAAGCCCATCATTGGAATATACAAGCCAAGTTCTATAATGAAAACTTCCCACTAGTATATGAAAATGACAACATAGGAGACTTCTATCATGAAGATCATGGTGCTACTTTGAAGCACATGTGTGGAAAAAAGGATAGTAACATTTTCCCTTCTCTCCTTTTCTCTCATTTACTTGGTGGGCTTCTTTGGCCTCTCTTTTTTCCGGCTTTGGCCTCTTTTATTTTTCATAAAGTCCAGAGTCTCATCCCGACTTGTGGGGGAATCATAGTCTCCATCATCCTTTCCTCACTTGGGACAATGCTCTAATAATGAAGATCATCACACTCTTATTTACTTACAACTCAATACTTAGAACAAAATATGACTCTATGTGGATGCCTCCGGTGGTGTACCGGGATATTCAATTGTAGGACTGTAGGATCGAAAGTATGTCTAGAGGGGGGGTGATTAGACTACTTGACCAAATAAAAAATTGTCCTTTTCCCAATTTTAGTCTTTGGCAGTTTTTAGCTATCTTAGCACAAGTCAAGCAATCTTAACACAATTCAAGCAAGCATGCAAAGAGTATATGAGCAGCGGAAAGTAAAGCATGCAACTTGCAAGAATGTAAAGGGAAGGGTTTGGAGAATTCAAACGCAATTTGGAGACACGACGATTTTTGAGCCCTGGTTCCGATAGGTGGAGCTATCGTACATCCACGTTGATGGAGACTTCAACCCACGAAGGGTAACGGTTACGCGAGTCCATGGAGGGCTCCACCTACGAAGGGTCCACGAAGAAGCAACCTTGTCTATCCCACCATGGTCGTCGCCCACGAAGGACTTGCCTCACTAGCGGTTGATCTTCACGAAGTAGGCGATCTCCTTGCCCTTACAAACTCCTTGGTTCAACTCCACAATCTTGCCGGAGGCTCCCAAGTGACACCTAGCCAATCTAGGAGACACCACTCTCCAAGAAGTAACAAATGGTGTGTTGATGATGAACTCCTTGCTCTTGTGCTTCAAATGATAGTCTCCCCAACACTCAACTCTCTCTCACAGGATTTGGATTTGGTGGAAAGAAGATTTGAGTGGAAAGCAACTTGGGGAAGGCTAGAGATCAAGATTCATATGGTAGGAATGGAATATCTTGGCCTCAACACATGAGTAGGTGGTTCTCTCTCAGAAATAGCAAGTTGGAAGTGTAGGTTCGTTCTGATGGCTCTCTCCACGAATGAAGAGGAGGTGGAGGGGTATATATAGCCTCCACAAAAAATCTAACCGTTACACACAACTTGCCAAACTCGGTGGGACCGAATTGGTAAACTCGGTCAGACCGATTTAGCAAATCTAGTGACCGTTAGGATTTTCGGTGGGACCGACATGCAACTCGGTAGGACCGTTATGGTTAGGGTTTAGGGCATAACGTAATCTCGGTGAGACCGATTACACAAACTCGGTGAGACCGATTTTGGTAATAAGCTAACCAGAGAGTTGGTCAGGTAAACTCGGTGGGACCGGTTCGCACATTTCGGTGGGACCGAAATGTAATGAAAAGGAAACAGGGAGTTTACATTGCAATCTTGGTGGGACCGATCGCTCATCTCGGTGGTACCTAAACGTTACGAAGGGAAACAGAGAGATTACAATCCCATCTCTGTGAGACCGAGATCCCTATCGGTGAGACCGATTTGCCTAGGGTTTGTGGCAGGGGCTATGACATCTGAACTCGGTGGCGCCTGGTAGAAAGAATCGGTAGGGCTGAGTTTGACTTTTGGTTTAGGTCATATGTGGATATGAGAAAGTAGCTGAGGGTTTTGGAGCACATCACTAAGCACTGTGGAGCAAGAAACTCATTAAGCAACACCTCATCCCTCGTTGATAGTATTGGCTTTTCCTATAGACTCAATGTGATCTTGGATCACTAAAATATAAAATGTAGAGTCTTGAGCTTTTGAGCTTGAGCCAATGCTTTTATCCTTAGCATTTTGAGGGATCCACTTTTCTCATCCATGCCATGCCATCCATTGAGCTTTTCCTGAAATATTCATCTTGGGATGATGTTAGCTCAGTGAACTATATGTTGTTAGGAATTACCAAAACCACCTAGGGATAGTTACACTTTCAGCCTCCCCCTTTTTGGTAATTGGTGACAAGATATAGATCAACGCTTTGACAATTGATAATAAGAGTGAAAAACATTGTCGCTTTGAGAAGTATGTGACAAGCAAGAGCTCCCCCTAAATTTGTGCATAGTTTAAGATTTGCTTTGGGCTGCAAATGCACAAAGAGTTAGGCTCATGGGTTACTCTTCCATGTCACATACATCTTGGTGGAGTGCTCAAAATGATAATAATTGAATACATGCACTCATCGCCAAGCAAAGTGAATGATCATATAAAGATAAACGAGATAATGTCATCTGACAAGCATAAATGTAGCATATGATCAAACACATGATCATCCAGGTATCACACAAACATAAAGTATCTCAAACAAGCGAATAAAGTTTAACCACCAAAGCAAGAGAGAACAAAAAAAGCAACACTCCCTCTCGAAGGCTATGATCTATACATTTTCTCCCCCTTTGGCAACAAGTTACCAAAAAGTTCATAGAAAATGCATAGCACTAAATCGACTCTCAGGCTTGATCTTCAGTTGGTGGTGTAGAGATGGCTCCTTGGACGAAGACTTCAGTATATGTAGATGGAGTTGGAGGTGTAGGTGCTGGAGCTGGTGCTGTAGGAGCTGTAGCTGGTGCAGATGAAGTGGCGCTGGTGTCTGTCACTGGCACTGCAGCTGATCTCTGAGCTCTAGGCACTCTGGCAAATACATCAGTGGATGTCTTGCTCTTCCTCTCCTGCATATCATCCTGGAGCTGCTCAACAACAGACTGGATCTCAGTTACCTTCACATCCAAGTCATAGAACTTCTGCTCCATGATCCTCTCCAGGCTCTCCTGGTTTTGAGTCAAGGTGGCCAGCCCCTTCTCAATCCTCAGAGTGGATGCAATCAAGTATCCTAGCTGATCTTGTTTTCTCTTCAAAAAGTACTGAGATGCCTCTTCCATTGTTGGCATCTTGGTAGCCTTCTCTGTCCTTGCCTTCTCCTTCTTTGCTTGAGCATGCACAAAAGATGGTTCATCTTCATCCATAACCACTTGGTTATCCTCAAAGTCTGGATAGATAGCAAAGTGTTCCTTGTCCGGCAAGTATGTACCTGTGCCCATCTTGGAGTTAATCAGCTCCTGGATCTATGGGGCATACCCACAACTTCTTTTCTGGTCAGCTGTTGTCCTCTTGATAGTCTCAACAATGAGGCTCATGACCTTGAATTTCTGTGGCACATCAAATAAGTGTAGCAAGTTTATTGCATGGCCTCTGATCATGTTGTGGTCACCTGACTTGGGCAAAAGAGTGTGCCTGAGGATCCAGTTGATGGTTGGCAATCCTGACAGAAGATAATGTACAGATCCAAACTTATGTGTCTCTACTGCAGCATCTGGGATCACCTTGTACATATGTGCCATATTGTTGTGATCCATCTTCTTCTTGGGATAGACATCCAAGTCATCTTCTTTCTCCTTAGGTGCATTGATCAGATTTGCCCATTCCTCAATAGTTGATTGGTACCTTGTACCTTCAGACATCCACACTATCCTGCCATCTGGATAGAAGTGTGCTGTGGAGTAGAATTGCATTATGAGCTCATCATTCCACTTTGTGAGCTTCTGCCCAACAAAGTCTGCAACTCCACAAGCACTGAAACTGTCATACACACCAGGATAGTGTTCCTCATTCTCCTTCATGTAGGTCCAGTCCACCCACCTCATGTCATAAACTATAGGCTTCTTGTCCAACAACACCATCTCATAGAAATCCTGCTGTTCCTTAGTATGGAACCTGTAGTCGACAACAGTCCTTCTCCTTATAGCATAGGGATCAGACAACCTCCACTATCTGAGTCCTGCATCCTTCCTCAGTTTCATGTTCTCAGCCACAGGATGAGCATCATTGTGGTTTGGAATCTTAGGCTTCAACTTTCTCAGGACATGCTCTTCATCTTCTTCTTCAGTAGCAGTTTCAGGCACTGGGGCCTTGTTCTTCTCAGCAGCAGATATGTTTTTGGTATTCCTCTTTGGTGCAATCTTGGGCTTGGAGGCAGCTTTGGGTGCTTCTTTGGGCTTTGATGATGCAGCCCCTGACCTTATAGCATCACCCATAAGCTTTTGAGCCTTGGGTGCTGGTGCAGCAACCTCTTCTTCCTCTTCCTCTTCCATCATGGAAGGCTTCCCAACAACTCTGGACATGGTCTTCTTGACCCTCTCCTTCCTTTTCTTTCCTTCTGCAGCAGCCTCTTTGGGTTGAGATTCCAAAGGTGCTTGAGTACAGGCTCTGACTTTAGACATGGGAGTTCTCTTTGCAAGCACTTTGATCTTCATACCAGGCTTAATGGATGCAGTTGTGCCATACTCCTTTTTGAGCACTTTCTTCTTGGAAGTGGCCTCATTCTCAACTGCCACATAGTCTTCATCCTCAGATTCTGAGGTTTTCTTCTTTCTGGTCTTGGTGGCAGCTTTGGGAAAGTTGCTTGGGGTGCTCCTGCTACCATCATCTGAGGTACTAGAGGCACTAGTGCCCTCACTCATCCGAATCTGCTCCTCTTCCCTGTTCTGGCTGTCACTTTGATCAGACATGTTGCAAACACTGACTGCTGACCCTGTAAATAGATGTAGACGAGATAGAGTGGATGAGCATCACAAAATACAGAGGTTTTTGCAAAAGAATGATTCAAAAACTTAGTTTTAGTTTTCCACAGAAAGCATTTTGGATCAACCGATTTGCAAACTCGGTGATACCAAAGCAGCTTTTGGAACCTAAACTAGTGAACTCGGTCAGACCGAGTCATAGTTCGGTGGCACCAAGACTGCTAGGGTTTCACAAGGTCCTAAACTCGGTCACACCGATTTGCAATTCTCGGTCAGACCGAGAATCACTTGTGCAATGGCCTTAGCCGAATAGGTGGAACCGAGTTCTAAAACCCGGTGGGTCCGAGATGGTTTTGGCGGAAACTTAACCCTAAATTTTCAATTCACCTCTAATCTATGGAGTGTTTAGACTGGATAGAATAGTTTCAATCATGGCAAGAATCATGATGAACACAATGTGCTAGGAATCGGACGGGGATAGCACTATGATCGAGTCCATACCCTAGCTTGGCGATGAACTCGCTACAGCGGCAACGGCGGGGATGAATTCCGTTGACGGCGGTGGAGACCAGCGACTGGAGGCGGCTGGCGATGAGGAGGACGATCCGGAGACCCTGGAGGCAGAGTGAGCTATGCACGGGCAAAGGGGTTTGGAGAAAGTTTCCAAATTTTTGCCCGTGAGTATATATAGCCCGACCCTGTCAGTGTGACCGAGTGGAACAACTCGACGGCACCGAGATACATAACTGTAGATAGTTACAGCAACTCGGTGTGACCGAAAAGTTCAAATCGGTTGCACCGATATTGAAAACCTAGATCGACTTGGTGATCTCGGTATGACCGAAATGGGTGAATCGGTCAGACTGAAACGCACAAAGAAGTTTTGGAAGTTTAAGTCTATGACGAATCGGGGACTCCGAGTGCTCCTCACATAGAGTAGTTCGAATCTGACTTGATCAATTTTGTGATGTAGCATGAATAGAGTTTGAGACGAGAAAAGCATAGATAGTTAGAGAAGGTTCTTAGGCATTCTTGTCCATCCACATGACAAAATAAAAAGAAACCAATCAATCAAACAACAAGTGGATGTCCTCGAATGAGTAAAATATGCAACCAACATGCACACACAATAAAATGGCAAATGAAATATGTGGCAAAGCATGCACAAACAATTCTAGCATCTATCAAGCAATTGGCGATGACTAGGTCATCTATATATGAGTATATTGACTTAGGAGTCAAATGAGAACATTTGATCATAGGTCATACTCATCGTTTAAGCTCAAGTGGGGTTAACACTTTTACATAATGCATTGATGTGTTCACACCATTAGAGTTGCTTTGACTCAATTCTTAGAGTTAAGCTCCCCCTATATGTGAGATCCCCCCTTAGAGGGATGAACTAACCTTGGGTTTCGTCGATGATGACTTCATGTAGGTGTTGAAGATGTGGATGCTCAATGTTGATGTAGATCATTTGGAGCAATCTCTTGGAGTGAGTTGCACTTTCAATACCTACACGGTTTAGTCCCACAAGGAACAAACAAGGATATCCATAGACATAGACTGATGCACACATAAGATAATGTCTATTAAAGCATTAGGTTACCTTGTCCCTTGTCTTACCAACAAGAGGGTTTGTGACTCCTTGAACTAGTGCAATATGTGGAAGTTGATTGCACTTGTTGTTGCCAAAATGATATGAGTGAAATATGTTGGCGGAGTCACCCTCAAGAACTCTGTAGTTCTTCTTCTTTGGGATCCACATCATCTTGATGGGAATCCTTGGAGTTGTTGTTGTACTTGATGAAGTAGAACTTGACATAGTCTTGGGAACCCACTTGACCAAGGCCTTAGGAGCTTCTTCAAATGCATCAATCTCCTCTTGAAGCTTGTCCTGGCCTTTTTGCTTGTGGTCTTGTGGTGAAAGATCATCTTGAGCTTGTGTCCCCTTGAAGGAAGTAGGATCATGCTTCTCTTGTTGAGGAACAAACTTTGTCTTGGGGTATTGATCTTCTTCCTACTCAACTCCATTGGCATTGAAC
Source organism: Aegilops speltoides (assembly GCA_021437245.1). Classification (NCBI taxonomy): domain Eukaryota; kingdom Viridiplantae; phylum Streptophyta; class Magnoliopsida; order Poales; family Poaceae; genus Aegilops; species Aegilops speltoides. Next base: position 391,895,912 of record CM038147.1, read on the forward strand.
TTTCGTTCAAAACCAACACCTTGGTTCTTCCGGTGCCTTCCTTGATTGCGTACAATTTCCTCAAATTGCTTACTCCCGGCAAGGCTTTTGTAAACACCTTTATCTATAATTCCCTTCAATAAGCTATTTTCTTGCTCAAGTGTAACTTGGCTAAGAGAATCATTAGTGGAATCAAGAGAACTACTAGAATCAACAACATTTGATTTAGCATGATTATTGCTACTACTAGAGGACGAATCCTTCTTGTTCTTGTTAATGGACTTGACTTGAGGCATGTAAGTAGATAAGAGTAAACGCTTGGCAATGTAAGAAGAACTTTTCTTACGAAGATCATCATTGATTGCCTTTAAGAACTCATGCTCTTGCTCAAGGTTGAGTTTTTCAAAGCGTAACTTCTCATGAGTCCTTAAAAGTTCTCGATAATCTTCTAAGATAGTTTCATGAGCTAACTTAAGAGTGTTTAGTTCTTTAGTTAGAAGCTCAATCTTCTCCTTATCATTGTCATTCGTTTTATCTTGATTAGCATGATTAATTGACGTTTCATCGTAGTATTCATCACTAGAGTTGTCAACAAGTAAATCATCATCACCTAGCAAGTCATCTTCATCACTATTGAAATCAACATACTCGGGGTGTGTTGCCTTTGGGCCTTTGGCCATGAAGCATCTTCCAAGTCCTTCATTTGGTGAATCAAATATGTCATAGGAGTTGGTTGACACAAGTGCTAGACCAGCAACACCTTCATCTTGAGTATATTCAGAGTCAGAGTGATAGCTTCTCTCGGAGTGATTGTCGGAGTCGGAGCCGGATACCCATTCACCAACATGAGCTTGCTGTCTTTGTTTTGTGTAGCTCCTTGATGACTTGTCCTTCCTTTCCGAATCCTTGCTTCTCTGGGATGTTCTTCGTTCATAACGATCATCTCTACTCCTCCTCTCTCTTGGTGGTGATTCTTCTCTTCTACTTCTCCTCTTGGGTGATTCTTCTCTTCTTTTGTGGGGCGCCATACACTCATTGGAATAGTGTCCGGGTCTCCCACAATTGTAGCAATTGCGCTCTCGACTAGAAGATCTTTTGTCATTGTAGGACCTTGACTTGGAGCCTCTTTCTTTGCTTCTACTCTTGTAGAACTTGTTGAAGTTCTTCACCATTAAGCTCAATTCTTCATTGAAGGTTTGTTTCTCACTTGATGATGTGGGGGCTTCACATGAGGCTTTGTAAGCACCACTTGACTTGTTGTGAAGTTCCTCCTTATCCTTGAGTGACATCTCATGAGCAACAATTCTTCCAATGACTTCCATTAGCTTGAGATCTTTGTAATTGGGCATCATTTGGATCAATGTGCACACGGTATCATATTTTATGTCCAAAGCTCTTAGGATCTTCTTGATGATGAATTTGTCGGTCATCTCTTCACTTCCTAAGCCGGCAATCTCATTTGTGATAAGAGCAAGCTTAGAGTACCTTTCAGCGACACCTTCACCATCCTTCATTTTGAACTTGCCAAGTTGACTTTGGAGCACATCCAACTTGGATTCCTTGACGGAGTCGGTACCTTCATGCATATCAATCAAAGTGTCCCAAATTTCCTTTGCATTCTCAAGACGGCTGATTTTGTTGAATTCTTCGGGGCACAATCCGTTAAAGAGGATATCGCAAGCTTGAGCGTTGTATTGTAGCATCTTCAAGTATTCCGCGGTAGCTTCACGGTTCGGTTCTCTCCCATCAAAGAATTCACCTTGCAAGCCAATACACACAATAGCCCAAACGGCAGGGTTATATCCAAGAATATGCATTCTCATCTTATGCTTCCAACTAGCAAAATTAGTACCATCAAAGTAAGGACCTCTACGGTGATAATTTCCCTCGCTAGACGCCATACTCTCCTAGGTTGTGAAACCAAGGCTATGGCCACCAAAAGCTATGGAAATCAAAGCAAATGGAGACCAAAGCTCTTATACCACTTGTATGATCGAAAGTATGTCTAGAGGGGGGGTGATTAGACTACTTGACCAAATAAAAACTTGTCCTTTTCCCAATTTTCGTCTTTGGCAGTTTTTAGCTATCTTAGCACAAGTCGAGCAATCTTAACACAATTCAAGAAAGCATGCAAAGAGTATATGAGCAGCGGAAAGTAAAGCATGCAACTTGCAAGAATGTAAAGGGAAGGGTTTGGAGAATTCAAACGCAATTTGGAGACACGGTGATTTTTGAGCCGTGGTTCCGATAGGTGGTGCTATCGTACATCCACGTTGATCGAGACTTCAACCCACGAAGGGTAACGGTTGCGCGAGTCCACGGAGGGCTCCACCCACGAAGGGTCCACGAAGAAGCAACGTTGTCTATCTCACCATGGTCGTCGCCTATGAAGGACTTGCCTCACTAGCGGTAGATCTTCACGAAGTAGGCGATATCCTTGCCCTTACAAACTCTTTGGTTCAACTCCACAATCTTGTCGGAGGCTCCCAAGTGACACCTAGCTAATCTAGGAGACATCACTCTCCAAGAAGTAACAAATGGTGTGTTGATGATGAACTCCTTGCTCTTGTGCTTCAAATGATAGTATCCCCAACACTCAACTCTCTCTCACAGGATTAGGATTTGGTGGAAAGAAGATTTGAGTGGAAAGCAACTTGGGGAAGGCTAGAGATCAAGATTCATATGGTAGGAATGGAATATCTTGGCCTCAACACATGAGTAGGTGGTTCTCTCTCAGAAATAGCAAGTTGGAAGTGTAGGTTCATTCTGATGGCTCTCTCCACGAATGAAGAGGAGGTGGAGGGGTATACATAGCCTACACAAAAAATCTAACCGTTACACACAACTTGCCAAACTCGGTGGGACCGAATTGGTAAACTCGGTCAAACCGATTTAGCAAATCTAGTGGCCGTTAGGATTTTCGGTGGGACCGACATGCAACTCGGTAGGACCGATACGGTTAGGGTTTAGGGCATAACGTAATCTCGGTGAGACCGATTACACAAACTCGGTGAGACCGATTTTGGTAATAAGCTAACCAGAGAGTTGGACAGGTAAACTCGGTGGGACTGGTTCGCTCATTTTGGTGGGACCGAAATGTAATGAAAAGGAAATAGGGAGTTTACATTGCAATCTCGGTGGGACCGATCGCTCATCTCGGTGGTACTGAAACGTTACGAAGGGAAACAAAGAGATTACAATCCCATCTCGGTGAGACCGAGATCCCTATCGGTGAGACCGATTTGCCTAGGGTTTGTGGCAGTGGCTTTGACATCTGAACTTGGTGGCGCCGGGTAGAAAGAATCGGTAGGGCCGAGTTTGACTTTTGGTTTAGGTCATATGTGGATATGAGAAAGTAGTTGAGGGTTTTTGAGCACATCACTAAGCACTGTGGAGCAAGAAACTCATTAAGCAACACCTCATCCCTCGTTGATAGTATTGGCTTTTCCTATAGACTCAATGTGATCTTGGATCACTAAAATATAAAATGTAGAGTCTTGAGCTTTTCAGCTTGAGCCAATGCTTTTATCCTTAGCATTTTGAGGGATCCATCTCATCCATGCCATGCCATCCATTGAGCTTTTCCTGAAATATTCATCTTGGAATGATGTTAGCTCAATGAGCTATATGTCGTTAGGAATTACCAAAACCACCTAGGGATAGTTGCACTTTCAAGGACCGAAAGTATGTCTAGAGGGGGGTGATTAGACTACTTGACCAAATAAAAACTTATCCTTTTCCCAATTTTAGTCTTTGGCAGATTTTAGCTATCTTAGCACAAGTCAAGCAATCTTTACACAATTCAAGCAAGCATGCAAAGAGTATCTGAGCAACGGAAAGTAAAGCATGCAACCTACAAGAATGTAAAGGGAAGGGTTTGGAGAATTCAAACGCAATTGGAGACATGGATGTTTTTGTCGTGGTTCCGATCGGTGGTGCTATCGTACATCCACGTTGATGGAGACTTCAACCCACGAATGGTAATGGTTGCGCGAGTCCACGGAGGGCTCCACCCACGAAGAGTCCACGAAGAAGCAACCTTGTCTATCCCACCATGGCCGTCGCCCACGAAGGACTTGCCTCACTAGCGGTAGATCTTCACGAAGTAGGCGATCTCCTTGCCCTTACAAACTCCTTGGTTCAACTCCACAATCTTGTCGGAGGCTCCCAAGTGACACCTAGCGAATCTAGGAGACACCACTCTCCAAGAAGTAACAAATGGTGTGTTGATGATGAACTCCTTGCTCTTGTGCTTCAAATGATAGTCTCCCCAATAGTTAATTCTCTCTCTCTCACAGGATTTGGATTTGGTGGAAAGAAGATTGGAGTGGAAAGCAACTTGGGGAAGGCTAGAGATCAAGATTCATATGGTAGGAATGGAATATCTTGGCCTCAACACATGAGTAGGTGGTTCTCTCTCAGAAACAGCAAGTGGAAGTGTAGGTTTGTTCTGATTGCTCTCTCCACGAATGAAGCGTGGGTGGAGGGGTATATATAGCCTCCAAACAAAATCTAACCGTTACACACAACTTGCCAAACTCGGTGGGACCGAATTGAGAAACTCGGTCAGACCGATTCAGCAAATCTAGTGATCGTTAGGATTTTCAGTGGGACCGACATGCAACTCGGTAGGACCGATATGGTTAGGGTTGGGGCATAACGTAATCTCGGTGAGACCGATTACACAAACTCGGTGGGACCGATTTTGGAAATAAGCTAACCAGAGAGTTGGTCAGGTAAACTCGGTGGGACCCGTTCGCTCATTTCGGTGGGACCGAAATGTTACGAAAAGGAAACAGGGAGTTTACATTCTAATCTCGGTGGGACCGATCGCTCATCTCGGTGGTACCGAAACGTTACGAAGGGAAATAGAGAGATTACAATCCGATCTCGGTGAGACCGAGATCCCTATCGGTGAGACCGATTTGCCTAGGGTTTGTGGCAGTGGCTATGACATCTGAACTCGGTGGCGCCGGATAGAAAGAATCGTTAGGGCCGTGTTTGAGTTTTGGTTTAGGTCATATGTAGATGTGAGAAAGTAGTTGAGGGCTTTGGAGCATATCACTAAGCACTATGGAGCAAGAAACTCGTTAGGCAACACCTCATCCCTCCTTGATAGTATTGGCTTTTCCTATAGACTCAATGTGATCTTGGATCACTAAAATATAAAATGTAGAGTCTTGAGCTTTTGAGCTTGAGCCAATCCTTTTGTCCTTAGCATTTTGAGGGGTCCACTTTTCTCATCCATGCCATGCCATTCATTGAGATTTTCCTGAAATATTCATCTTGGAATAATGTTAGCTCAATGACCTATATGTTGTTAGGAATTACCAAAACCACCTAGGGATAGTTGCACTTTCAATCTCCCCCTTTTTGGTGATTGATGACAACATATAGATCAAAGCTTTGACAAATGATAATAAGAGTGAAAAGCATTGTCGCTTTGAGAAGTATGCGATAAGCAAGCACTCCCCCTAAATTTGTGCATAGTTTAAGATTTGCTTTGGACTGCAGATGCACAAGGAGTAAGGCTCATGGGTTACTCTTCCATGTCACATACATCTTGGTGGATCGCTCAAAATGATAATGATTGAATACATGCACTCATCACCAAGCAAAGTGAATGATCATATAGAGATAAAAAGGATAATCTCATCCAACAAGCATAAATGTAGCATATGATCAAACACATGATCATCCAAGTATCACACAGACATAAAGTATCTCAATCAAGCAAATAAAGTTCAACCACCAAAGCAAGAGAAAAATAAAAAGCAACACTCTCTCTCTCGAAGCCTATGATCTATGCATTTTTCTCCCCCTTTGGCAACAAGTTACCAAAAAGTTCATAGAAAATGCATAGCACTAAATCGTCTCTCAGGCTTGATCTTCAGGCGGTGGTGTAGAGATGGCTCCTTGGACGAAGACTTCAGTAGATGTGGATGGAGCTGGAGGAGTAGGTGCTGGAGCTGGTTGCACTTTGGAGCTGTAGGAGCTGTAGTCAGTGCAGATGAAGTGGCTCGTGTCGCCACTCGCACCGCAGCTGATCTCTGAGCTCTAGGCACTCTGGCAAATGCATCACTGGTTGTCTTGCCCTTCCTCTCCTGCATATCATCCTGAAGCTCCTCAACAACAGACTGGATCTTAGTTACCTTCACATCCAAGTCATAGAACTTCTGCTACATGATCCTCTCCAGGCTCTCCTGGTTTTGAGTCAAGGTGGCCAGCCCCTTCTCAATCCTCAGAGTGGATGCAATCAAGTAGCCAAGTTGATCTTTTTTGCTCTTCAACAAGTACTGAGATGCCTCTTCCATTGTTGGCATCTTGGTAGCCTTCTCTGTCCTTACCTTATCCTTCTTTGCTTGAGCATGCACGGAAGATGGTTCATCTTCATCCATAACCACTTGGTTGTCCTCAAAGTCTGGATAGATAGGCATGTGATCCTTGTCCAACAAGTATGTGCCAGTGCCCATCTTGGAGTTATTCAGCTCCTGGATCTGTGGGGCACTACTGGAAAAAGGCCTATAGATAGGATTGACTTTAATGGCGCACCGTGTGTGCAGTGCGCCACTACTATATACTAATGGCGCACCAGTTCCAAATACGCCATTAGAGTGGAAGAATCTAATGGCGCACGGCCGACAGAGTGCGCCATTAGTATGAATTTCTTTTTTTTTTCATTTTCCCATACAAACTAATGGCGCATGCAGCAGCCAATGCGCCATTACTATATATAACTTCTAATGGCGCACGGGCCAGGATGTGCGCCATTATCAGATCCCCTCCATCTCGATCTCGATCCTCCATCTCGATCTCGATCCCTCCATCTCGATCTCGATCCTCCATCTCGATCGCACCGCACCTCCCGCTAGCTCTACCCATCGCAACCTCCCGCTCCACCGCCAAGCACCGGCCCGCCCCCCAGCAAGAACCCGCACATTTTGAACATGTTTTTAATTTTTTACTATTTTTATAAAAATATTACACTGTTATAATTTAAACAAGTTTGATAAACACAAATAAATATAAAAACAGTATTTAAAATGCATAAAAATATTATGTTATGATTTAAACAAGTTTGAACATATTTAAACACAAATAATATCTCGATCTCGATCCCCTCCATCTCGATCTCGATCCCCTCCATCTCGATCGCACCAAGACCTCCCGCTAGCTCTACCCATCGCAACCTCCCGCTCCACCGCCGAGCACTGCCCCCGCCCCCAGCACAAGACCAAGACATTTTGAACATATTTTTATTCTTTTTACTATTTTTATAAAAATATTACATCTGTTATAATTTAAACAAGTTTGATAAACACAAATAAATATAAAAACAGTATTTAAAATGCATAAAAATATTATTCTGTTATGATTTAAACAAGTTTGATCATATTTAAACACAAATAAATATAAAAACACCATTTAAAATGCATACAAAAATATTGGGGATCACGGGAGTCGAACCCAGACCTCCCGGTGGGAGAACTGGCACGACCGGTCGAGCTAGTAGAGGGACTTGATGTGGATCGATTCGGTGGAATATAACTTGTTGTCTCGGCAGAAATATCTAATGGCGCACCGTCCGAGGTGCGCCATTAGTGTGGATGTACTTATGGCGATCGGTGGTTGGTGCGCCATTAGTATTGTGACTCCATCCATCCATACCCTCCCGGCGGCCCACCTCTCTCCCGCGCCTCGATCCCCTCTCTCCCTCGCCCTCGCCTCGATCCGCCCGCCTCGCCGCCTGCCGCCGCCTGCCTGCCCGCCGCCTCGCCGCCGAGGTCTTGCCTCTCTCTCTCCTCGCCCCTTCCCTTAGGGCTGCTCTGCCTGTCTCTCAGGCGTCCCCATGGGTGGCCGACAGCGGCGTTGGATGCCCTCTCTCCTGCTCTGGTTCCCCTCCCCTCTCTCCACCCGATCTGTTTTTTCCTCCCGAGCTGCAGCCAAGGAGGACAGGACGAGCGGCAAGTCAGCGACCAGCAGCACCCACTCTTCTCCGTTGGTGATTCCTCCCTGTCATGTAACCCTAGCTATTCGATCTGTTTGGACAGAGATTCACTGATTGTGTGCATGCTGATCTCAAGTGCTGCCGTGTGTGATTTGTGTGTGTGCGACATTAGTTGAGAGGACAACATTAGTTCAGTTTTGTGCATGCCTTCTTCTTTTGTTTCAATTTCCATGTTTCAACATTAGTTCAGAGGACAGCAAGAGGAAGATGCTGATTTAAGCTCTTTGTGTCACATGTGCTTATTTCCATGTTTCTACTATAACTATGCTCGGCTAGAACAATAAGTATGCAAAGTGCAGACTATCTCAGAAACGAAAGTAGCCAAATGGCCTAAATCAAAATATGCACCGCTCAGTTCTTAACCACCTTAATGAGAATCAGATCAGCAAGAGCGGAAACTAGAGCACAGCGTCTGTCCAGTAGATTCACCCATGGAGCTGCTCAAGTCATATTTCCATGCCCGTCCGCATACCATTCTAACTTCTTTTGTAACCAAGTGTTCTAGTGGCCAGATTTTGATAGGTCCTACGTCAATCATGGTGTATGCTTTCTTAGGGAAATCATGGTGAATGCTTTCTTAGGGAAATCATGGTGAATGTTGATCATGATTTTGTAAGTAATATTTTGAGAGGTGAATCTTGATCATGATTTTGTTAAGGTGTTAGTGGACTTGCTATGCTTAGGGTGGCACTTTACAGTGCTTGAGGCACAAAGGCCCACACCACACCATACCATACTGCCTTGATGCCTTCTAGTACTGCCAGAGTGCTAGTCCAACATAGTAAAATGCACAATATCACAAGGAAATTAGAAGTTACAAGATTATCTTTATCTGTAAATGTAAAAATACTATTACAAGGAATTTGCATAATACAGTTCAATGATGACTCATGTTGAAGATTGTGCACCCGGTTGACATATTGTTAGCTTTACAAGGAATTTGCATAATACTATTACAAGGAATTTACAAGGAATTTGTTAGCTTTTAGATGTTGTGGTGGTTCACTTGGTGGTATATTGTTTTGAATTACACTTGTTAGCTTTTTATAAGCAAAAACATGCCAATGTATTTTCCATGCTATGATGGAGGCCTTTTTTGCTTTGTCCACCGAGAGGCCCTTGAGTTTGCGGAATGTCGATTAACTTCCGTTCCGCAAATTCGGGCACTTCATATGTCCTATTTTCAGCAAAGGTCATGCTGAAATTTTCCGTGAATTTTAGCATGACTTTGTTAAAAATAGGACATATGGGGTACTTGCGACTAATGCATGTTTTATGATCTGTTGTAAGGGTACTAATTGGTCTCTTCTGCTGCTTATCAGAGATGGCGGGAAGCAGCCACCGCCGATCTGCGACACATGACGAGGTGGATGATTCCGAGTTCTTCACTATCATACTTGAGGCTTCAGTTGGATCCATGACGCTGGTATATAAAATGAGAGAGATCTCCCTTCACCCATCTCATTATGATATCTGTTGTTTGCTACATCACTCATTTTCCCAAACTGCAGAGGCTGCCCGACAGTTTATGAACATGCTTGATGGGTGAAGATCCGCCAATAATGTGAAGCTGCGACAGCCGGCAGCGGGTTTTCGCAGCGATGGGATGTGCGATTGGCGATCAAGAAGGGCCACATGTACTTGTCTCGTGGGTGGGAGAACTTCTACCGTGCCTCACGACCTGCAGCTGGGGTACTTCCTTGTCTTCAGTACGACGACACGCCAACATGCTCATCGTGAAGGTGTACAACAAGACTATGTGTCGCATGCGATCGCTGCCGATGATGATGCCAGACGTTCGCCTCTTCTTATTCCTCTACATTTGGCTTTCTCACATCGATTGTTAACGGTCATTGTTGCATTTTGGACAGGTAGGAGCAGCAGCAGCATCAGCTACAGCCAAAGCAGCAGCGACTATGGTTGTAGCGAAAGCTGCAGCGATTCTGGTCAGAGCGACAAGAACAGCGATTCGCACCAAAGATAGACAACAAGAAGGATGATCCGGACTGGAGTGCGGGAGAAGAGGAGCAGAGTGAGGATGGGCATCAGTGAGGATGACCTAGCGCTGGTGGTGGTGACCAAGGGCAAGAGATGGTGGTGGTGACCATGGGCAAGAGATGGAGGTGGCTGAGGATGACCTAGCGATGGTCGTGCTCAAGGTGGCCTCGCGATGGTGGTGGTGCTCGACAATGACCACGCACCGGTGGTGGCGCCGGCGATCCCACAGCTGGGCAACATGACCACGCCAATTGTGGTAGAAGACTACATCCCACTACCTCCACCGCCTCCACAGCCTCGCCGCTCTAGGCGATCGAGGAGATGAAGGAGAAGAAGGAGAAGAACTGCCTACTTTGTCGGTATGTCGATCTCCTATAGGTTAGCTATCCAAAATGATATATATATACTTAGTTACCTATGTTATCTCTAATATGCTTAGTTTCCTATAGGTTAGCTTCATTTTACCTAAGTTGGCTCTAATATACTAACTTAGAGCTTATATGCTTAGTTTCCTATAGGTTAGCTCCAAAATAACTTATGTTAGCACAAAATGATCAAGTTTACATAATAAGCTTATAGTCTTTTTCTTAATCTTCTTCTTTTCCAAAATGACATAGGTTAGCTTCATTTTACCTAAGTTGGCTCTAATATACTAGCTTAGACTATGCTTAGTTTCCTATAGGTTAGCTCCAAAATAACTTATGTTAGCACAAAATGATCAAGTTTACATAATAAGCTTATAGTCTTTTCTTAATCTTCTTCTTTTCCAAAACTCTTCTTATTCTTCTTCTAGTCTTCTTCTTTTCTTCTTCTAACTTCTTGTTTATCATTTTGCAGATTTGATTTAATTGACGGAAGCTTGCGTGGATGGGGTGCTTCTTTTCCATTTCTGTTTTTATTTTGTATGAATGTGAAACTTTTGTGAATTGATGGATAACGGTGTTGGATGAACAATGTGAAACTTTTGTAACGACGGAACTATGTGTTGGCTATGTACGTATGTATATATGATGAAACTTGTGTGTTGGATATGATTGCTATATGTATGCTTGTTGTACATATATGATTGCTATATGGATGCTTGTTGTACATATATATGTGTTGAATATCTCATATGTGAAATAGTGACATGAGATTAAGAAGAAAAGAATTTAAAAGTTGTTACTAATGGCGACTACAAGATGTCTACTGTAAGTATAGCGAGATACTAGTGGCGATCAGGAGCAAAGTATTAATGGCGATCGTCGGGTGCGCCATTAGAATACCTGATTCTAATGGCGACGGGTGGTGCGCCATTAGAAAGAAATTTAATGGCGTGATGCCAGTGGCGCACCAGCCATGCGCCATTAGAAGGCAAAACTGGTGCGCCACTAGCATGCCTTTTCCTAGTAGTGGGGCATACCCACAACTTCTCTTTTGGTCAGCTATTGTCCTCTTGTTAGTTTCAACTATAAGGCTCATGACCTTGAACTTCTGTGGTACATCAAATAAGTGTAGCAGATTTATTGCGTGGCCTCTGATCATGTTGTGATCACCTGACTTGGGCAAGAGAGTGTGCCTGAGGATCCAGTTGATTGTTGGCAGTCCTGACAGAAGGTAATGTACTGATCCAAACTTATGTGTTTCAACTGCAGCATCTGGGATCTCCTTGTACATATGTGCCATAGAGTTGTGATCCATCTTCTTCTTGGCATAGACATCCTAGTCATCCTCTTTCTCCTTAGGTGCATTGATCAGATTAGCCCATTCTTCAATTGTTGATTGGTACCTAGTACCTTCAAACATCCATACTATCCTGCCATCTGGATAGAAGTGTGCTGTGGAGTAGAATTGCATTATGAGCTCATCATTCCACTTTGTGAGCTTCTGCCCAACAAAGTCTGCCACACCACTAGCACTGAAACTGTCATACACACCAAGATAGTGTTCCTCATTCCCCTTCATGTAGGTCCAGTCAACCCACCTCATGTCACACACTATTGGCTTCTCGTCCAGCAACACTGTCTCATAGAAATCATGTTATTCCTTTCTATGGAACCTATAGTCAACAACAGTCCTCCTCCTGACTGCATAAGGATCAGACAACCTCCGTTGTCTGAGGCCTACATCCTTTCTCAGCTTCATGTTCTCAGCCACAGGATGAGCATCATTATGATCTGGAATTTTTGGCTTCAACTTTCTCAAGACATGCTCTTCATCATCTTCCTCTTTAGCAACAGTTTCAGGCACTGGGGCTTTGTTCTTCTCAGTAGCAGATATGTTTCTAGTATTCCTCTTAGGTGCAGTCTTGGGCTTGGAGGCAGCTTTGGGTGCTTCTTTGGGCTTTGATGATGCAGCCCCTGACCTGAAAGCATCACCCATAAGCTTCTGAGCCTTGGGTGCTGGTGCAGCAACCTCTTCTTCTTCTTATTCTTCTTCTTCCATCATGGAAGGCTTTCCAACAACTCTAGCCATGGTCTTCTTGACCCTTTCCTTCCTCTTCTTCCCTTCTTCAGCAGCCTCTTGGGGTTGAGATTCCAAAGGTACTTGAGTAGAGGCTCTGGCCTTAGACATGGGAGTTCTCTTTGCGTGTACTTTGGTCTTCATACTGTGCTTAATGGCAGCAGCTGTGCCATACTCCTTTTGAGCACCTTCTTCTTGGAAGTGGCCTCATCCTCAATCGCCACATAGTCTTCATCCTCGATTTCGAGGTTTTCTTCTTCTCGCCCCGTGGCAGCTTTGGGTAAGTTGCTTGGGGTGCTCACCTTTCACATATCATCGAGCTGCTAGAGGGACTAGTACCCTCACTCATTTGAGCCTGCTCCTCTGACTTGTTCTGGCTATCATTTTGATCAGACATATTGCAAACACTGACTGCAGACCCTGTGAATAGATATAGATGAGATAGAGTGGATGAGCATCACAAAATACAGAGGTTTTTGCAAAAGAATGAGTCAAAAACTTAGTTTTAGTTTTCCACAGAAAGCATTTCGGATCAACAGATTTGCAAACTCGGTGATACCAAAGCAGCTTTTGTAACCTAAACTAGTGAACTCGGTCAGACCGAGTCACAGTTCGGTGGCACCGAGACTGCTAGGGTTTCACAAAGTCCTGAACTCGGACACACAGATTTGCAATTCTTGGTCAGACCGAGAATTACATGTGCAATGGCCTTAGCCGAATCGGTAGAACCGAGTTCTACAACTCGGTGGGTCCGAGATGGTTTTGGCGGAAACCTAACCCTAAATTTTTAATACATCTCTAATCTCCGGAGTGTTTTGACTAGATAGGATATTTTCAATTGTGGCAAGATTCATGGCGAACACAATGTGCTAGGAATCAGACGGGGATAGCATATTGATCGAGTCCATACCATAGTTCGGCGATGAACTCGCTATGGCGGCAACGACGGGGATGATTTCCATTGACGGCGGAGGAGACCAGCGACTGGAGGCGGTTGGCGACGAGGAGGACGATCCGGAGACCCTGGAGGCAGAGCGGGCTACGCGTGGGCGAAAAGAGCTCAGAGAAAGTTTCCAAATTTTTGCCCGTGAGTATATATAGCCTGACACTGTTGGTGTGACCGAGTGGAACAACTCGGTGGCACTGAGATGCATAACTGCTGACAGTTACAGTAACTCGGTGTGACCGAAATTTTCAAATCGGTTGCACCGAGATTGAAAACCTAGAGCGACTTAGTGATCTCGGTATGACCGAAATGGGGGAATCGGTCAGACCAAAACGCACAAAGAAGTTTTGGAAGTTTAAGTCTATGAAGAATCGGGGACTCCGAGTGCTCCTCACACGGAGTGGTTCGAATCTGACTTGATCAAATTTTGTGATGTAGCATGAATAGAGTTTGAGACTAGAAAAGCATAGATAGCTAGAGAAGGTTCTTAGGCATTCTTGTCCATCCACTTGGCAAAAGAAAAAGAAACCAATCAATCAAAGCAACAAGTGGATGTCCTCGAATGAGTAAAATATGCAACCAACATGCTCACACAATAAAATGGCAAATGAAATATGTGGCAAAGCATGCACAACCAATTATAGCATCTATCAAACAATTGGCGATGACTAGGTCATCTATATATGAGTATATTGACTTAGGAGTCAAATGAGAACATTTGATGATAGGTCATACTCATCGTCTAAGCTCAAGTGGGGTTACCACTTTTACATAATGCATTGATGTGTTCACACCATTAGAGTTGCTTTGACTCAATTCTTAGAGTAAAGCTCCCCCTAGACGTGAGATCCCCCCTTAGAGGGATGAACTAACCTTGGGTTTTGTCGATGATGACTTCATGTAGGTGTTGAAGATGTGGATGCTCAATGTTGATAAGATCATTTGGAGCAATCCTTTGGAGTGAGTTGCCCTTTCAATACCTACACGGGTTAGTCCCACAAGGAACAAACAAGGATATCCATAGACATAGAGTGATGCAGACACAAGATGATATCTATGGAAGCATTAGGTTACCTTGTCCCTTGTGTTACCAACAAGAGGGTTTGTGACTCCTTGAACTAGTGCAAGATGTGGAAGTTGATTGCACTTGTTGTTGCCAAAATGATATGAGTGAAATATGTTGGCGGAGTCACCCTCAAGAACTCTCTAGTTCTTCTTCTTCGGGATCCACAACATCTTGATGGGAATCCTTGGATTTGTAGTCGTACTTGATGAAGTAGAACTTGACGTAGTCTTGGGAACCCACTTGACCAAGGCCTTTGGAGCTTCTTCAAATGCATCAATCTCCTCTTGAAGCTTATCCTTGCCTTTTTGTTTGTGGTCTTGTGGTGGAAGATCATCTTGAGCTTGTGTCCCTTTGAAGGAAGTAGGATCATACTTCTCTTGTTGAGGAACAAACTTCGTCTTGGGGTATTGATCTTCTTCCCACTCAACTCCATTGGCATTGAACTTTTGTTCAAAACCAACACCTTGGTTCTTCCGGTGCCTTCCTTGCTTGTGTACAATTTCCTCAAATTACTTACTCCCGGCAAGGCTCTTGTAAACACCTTTCTCTATAATCCCCTTCAATAAGCTATTTTCTTGCTCAAGTGTAACTTGGCTAAGAGAATCATTAGTGGAATCAAGAGAACTACTAGAAGTAACAACATTGGATTTAACATGATTATTGTTACTACTAGAGGAAGAATCCTTCTTGTTCTTGTTAATAGACTTGACTTGAGGCATGTAAGTAGATAAGAGTAAACGCTTGGCAATGTAAGAAGAACTTTTCTTACGAAGATCATCATTGATTGCCTTTAAGAACTCATGCTCTTGCACAAGGTTGAGCTTTTCAAAGCGTAACTTCTCATGCGTCCTTAAAAGTTCTCGATGATCTTCTAAGATAGTTTCATGAGCTAACTTAAGAGTGTTTAGTTCTTTAGTTAGAAGCTCAATCTTCTCCTTATCATTGTCATTCGTTTTATCTTGATTAGCATGATTAACTGACGTTTCATCATAGTATTCATCACTAGAGTTGTCAACAAGTAAATCATCATCACCTAACAAGTCATCTTCATCACTATTGAAATCAACATACTCGGGGTCTGTTACCTTTGGGCCTTTAGCCATGAAGCATCTTCCAAGTCTTTCATTTGGTGAATCAAATATGTCGTAGGAGATGGTTGACACATGTGCTAGACCGGAAACACCTTCATCTTCATTATATTCGGAGTCGGAGTGATAGCTTCTCTCGGAGTGATTGTCAGAGTCGGAGCCGTATACCCATTCACCAACATGAGCTTGATGTCTTCGTTTTGTGTAGCTCCTTAATGATTTGTCCTTCCTTTCCGAATCCTTGCTTCTCCGGGATGTTCTTCATTCATAACGATCATCTCTACTCCTCCTCTCTCTTGGTGGTGATTCTTCTTTTCTACTTCTCCTCTTGGGTGATTCTTCTCTTCTTTTGTAGGGTGTCGTACACTCATTGGAATAGTGTCCAGGTCTCCCACAATTGTAGCAATTGCGCTCTCGACTAGAAGATCTTTTGTCATTGTAGGACCTTGACTTGGAGCTTCTCTCTTTGCTTCTATTCTTGTAGAACTTGTTGAAGTTCTTCACCATTAAGCTCAATTCTTCATTGAAGGTTTGTTTCTCACTTGATGATGTGGGGGCTTCACATGAGGCTTTGTAAGCACCACTTGACTTGTTGTGAAGTTCCTCCTTATCCTTGAGTGACATCTCATGAGCAACAATTCTTCCAATGACTTCCGTTGGCTTGAGATCTTTGTAATTGGGCATCATTTGGATCAATGTGCACACGGTATCACATTTTCCGTCCAAGGCTCTTAGGATCTTCTTGATGATGAATTTGTCGGTCATCTCTTCACTTGATAAGCCGACAATCTCATTTGTGATAAGAGCAAGCCTAGAGTACATTTCAGCGACACCTTCACCATCCTTCATTTTGAACTTGTCAAGTTGACTTTGAAGCACATCCAACTTGGATTCCTTGACGGAGTCGGTACCTTCATGCATATCAATCAAAGTATCCCAAATTTCCTTTGCATTCTCAAGACGGCTGATTTTGTTGAATTCTTCGGGGCACAATCCGTTGAAGAGGATATCACAAGCTTGAGCATTGTATTGCAACATCTTCAACTCTTCCGCGCTAGCTTCACGGTTCGGTTCTCTCCCATCAAAGAATACACCTTGTAAGCCAATACACACAATAGCCCAAACGGCGGGGTTATGTCCATGAATATGCATTTTCATCTTATGCTTCCAACTAGCAAAATTAGTACCATCAAAGTAAGGACCTCTACGGTGATAATTTCCCTCGCTAGACGCAATACTCTCCTAGGTTGTGAAACCAAGGCTATGACAACCAAAAGCTATGGAAATCAAAGCAAATGGAGACCAAAGATCTGATACCACTTGTAGGATCGAAAGTATGTCTAGAGGGGGGGGTGATTAGACTACTTGACCAAGTAAAAACTTATCCTTTTCCCAATTTTAGTCTTTGCCAGATTTTAGCTATCTTAGCACAAGTCAAGCAATCTTAACACAATTCAAGCAAGCATGCAAAGAGTATGTGAGCAGCGAAAGTAAAGCACGCAACTTGCAAGAATGTAAAGGGAAGGGTTTGGAGAATTCAAATGCAATTGGAGACACGGAAGTTTTTGTCGTGGTTCCGATAGGTGCTGCTATCGTACATCCACGTTGATGGAGACTTCAACCCACGAAGGGTAACGGTTGCGCGAGTCCATGGAGGGCTCCACCCACGAAGGGTCCACGAAGAAGCAACCTTGTCTATCCCACCATGGCCGTCGCCCACGAAGGACTTGCTTCACTAGCGGTAGATCTTCACGAAGTAGGCGATCTCCTTGCCCTTACAAACTCCTTGGTTCAACTCCACAATCTTGTCGGAGGCTCCCAAGTGACACCTAGCCAATCTAGGAGACACCACTCTCCAAGAAGTAACAAATGGTGTGTTGATGATGAACTCCTTGCTCTTGTGCTTCAAATGATAGTCTCCCCAACACTTAACTCTCTCTCACAGGATTTGGACTTGGTGGAAAGAAGATTTGAGTGGAAAGCAACTTGTGGAAGGCTAGAGATCAAGATTCATATGGTAGGAATGGAATATCTTGGCCTCAACACATGAGTAGGTGGTTCTCTCTCAGAAACAGCAAGTTGGAAGTGTAGGTTTGTTCTGATAGCTCTCTCCATGAATGAAGAGTGGGTGGAGGGGTATATATAGCCTCCACACAAAATCTAACCGTTACACACAACTTGCCAAACTCGGTGGGACCTAATTGAGAAACTCGGTCAGACCGATTCAGCAAATCTAGTGACCGTTAGGATTTTCGATGGGACTGACATGCAACTCGGTAGGACCGATATGGTTAGGGTTTAGGGCATAACGTAATCTCGGTGAGACCGATTACACAAACTCAGTGGGACCGATTTTGGTAATAAGCTAACCAGAGAGTTGGTCAGGTAAACTCGGTGGGACCGGTTCACTCATTTCGGTGGGACCGAAATGTTATGAAAAGGAAACAGGGAGTTTACATTGTAATCTCGGTGG
This sequence comes from Aegilops speltoides, assembly GCA_021437245.1. NCBI lineage: Eukaryota > Viridiplantae > Streptophyta > Magnoliopsida > Poales > Poaceae > Aegilops > Aegilops speltoides. The sequence goes on from CM038147.1 coordinate 391,913,912, forward strand.
GACCAATCGCTCATCTCGGTGGTACCGAAATATTATGAAGGGAAACAAAGAGATTACAATCCCATCTCGGTGAGACCGAGATCCCTATCGGTGAGACCTATTTGCCTAGGGTTTGTGGCAGTGGCTATGACATCTGAACTCGGTGGCGCCGGATATTAAGAATCTGTAGGGCCGAGTTTGACTTTTGGTTTAGGTCATATGTGGATGTGAGAAAGTAGTTGAGGGCTTTGGAGCATATCACTAAGCACTATGGAGCAAGAAACTCATTAAGCAACACCTCATCCCTCCTTGGTAGTATTGTCTTTTCCTATAGACTCAATGTGATCTTGGATCACTAAAATATAAAATGTATAGTCTTGAGCTTTTGAGCTTGAGCCAATCCTTTTGTCCTTAGCATTTTGAGGGGTCCACTTTTCTCATCCATGCCATGCCATTCATTGAGCTTTTCCTGAAATATTCATCTTGGAGTAATGTTAGCTCAATGAGCTATATGTTGTTAGGAATTACCAAAACCACCTAGGGATAGTTGCACTTTCATCAATGAATCAAGAGTGACCTGTGTGAAAGAATTATGAATGGTGGCTTTGCCAGGAATACAATGTCAACTACATGATCATGCAAAAGCAATATGACAATGATGATGCATGTCATAAATAACGGAACGGTGGAAAGTTGCATGGCAATATATCTCTGAATGGCTACGGAAATGCCATAACAGGGAGGTATGGTGGCTGTTTTGAGGAAGTTATATGGTGGGTGTATGGTACCGGCGAAAGTTGCGCAGCACAAGAGAGGCTAGCAATGGTGGAAGGGTGTATAATCCATGGATTCAACATTAGTCATGAAGAACTCATATACTTCTTGCAAAGATCTACAAGTTATCAAAACAAAGTACTACACGCATGCTCCTAGGGGAAGGGTTGGTAGGATTTAACCATGGCGCGATCCCAACCTCCATACATAAGGAAGATAATCAACAAATAAACCATGCTCCAACTTCATCACATGACGGTTCACCATACGTGCATGCTATGGGAATCACAAACTTTTAACACAAGTATTCCTAAAATTCACAACTACCCAACTAGCATGAGTCTAATATTACCATCCTCATATCTCAAAACAATCATCAAGCATGAAATTGATCATAGCGTTCAATGCACTATATATGATAGTTTTTATTATACCCAACTTGGATGCCCATCATATTAGGACTAATTTCATAACCAAAGAAAATTACCATGCTGTTCTAAAAGACTCTCAAAATAATATAAGTGAATCATGAGAGTTCATTAATTTCTCCAAAATAAAACCACCGTCGTGCTCTAAAAAGATATAAGTGAAGCACTAGAGCAAATGACAAACTACTCCAAAAGATATAAGTGAAGATCAATGAGTAGTCAAATAATTGTGCAACTATGTGAAGACTCTCTAACATTTAAGAATTTCAGATCTTGGTATTTTATTCAAACAGCAAGCAAAACAAAACAAAATTACATTTCAAGGATAGCACACATCATGTGAAGGAGCAAAAACTTAGGTTTAACCGATACTAACCGATAATTGTTGAAGAAGAAAGGTGGGATGCCTACCGGGCATCCCCAAGCTTGGATGCTTGAGACTTCTTGAAATATTAATTAGGGATGCCTTGGTCATCCCCAAGCTCGAGCTTTTGTGTCTCCTTAATTCCTTTTATATCACGGCTTCCCTACATCTTAAAAACTTCATCCACACAAAACTCAACAAGAACTCGTGAGATAAGTTAGTATAAATCAATGCAATAACCTTATCATTCTATACTGTAACAAATCACTAAAATTATTATTCAACATTGCATACTAAATGCCTCTGCATATTTAATACTCATATCATCAAATGGAATCATTAAACAAGCAAACATATGCAAACATAACAGCAATCTGCCAAAACAGTACAATCTGTAAAGAATGCAGGATTCATCATACTTCCCTAACTCCAAAAATTATGAGAAAAATACTACACTGTAGAAAATTTATCAGAGCTTATTTTCAAAAAAGTTTCAACAATTTATCACATTCTAACTTTTCTAGGGAATTTTGGCAACATCGATAAACTTTCTGTTTTCAAACAGCAACAAGCATACTTGCAAAATAAGCATGGTAAAGGCTATCCTTGATATTTTTATTGAAAATATAGATGCAAAACATTATTCTAAATAACAGCAAGCAAATACTAACAGAATAAAATGACGCTCCAAGCAAAACACATATCATGTGGTGAATAGAAATATAGCTCCAAGTAAAGTTACCGATGAACGAAGACGAAAGAGGGGATGCCATCCGGGGCATCCCCAAGCTTAGGCTCTTCGTTGTCCTTTAATATTACCTTGGGGTGCCTTGGGAATCGCCAAGCTTAGGCTCTTGCCAGTCCTTATTCCATAGTCCATCGAGTCTTTACCCAAAACTTGAAAACTTCACAACACAAAACTTAACAGAAAACTCGTAAGCTCCGTTAGTATAAGAAAATAAATCACCACTTAGTTACTGTTATGAACTCATTATAAATTCATATTGGTGTAATATATACTGTATTATAACTTCTCTATGGTTCATACCCTCCGATACTACTCATAGATTCATCAAAATGAGCAAACAACGCATAGAAAACAGAATCTATCAAAAACAGAACAGTCTGTAGTAATCTGTATCATTCGAATACTTCCATAACACCCAAAATTCTACTAAATTAGGAAGTCCTAGGAAATTTGTGTACCAATCCATAGCAAAAATAATCATATCAAAAGCACGTTCCTGTGAATTATCAAAACTAATTTACCGGGTGCAAAAGTTTCTGATTTTCAGCAGGATCAACACAACTATCACCGTAAGCTATCCTAAAGGTCTTAATTGGCACTTTATTGAAACAAAAGCTATAAAACATGATTACTAAAGTAGCATAATCATGTGAACACACAAAAACAGTAAAGGTAAATATTGGGTTGTCTCCCAACAAGCACTTTTCTTTAATGCCTTTTAGCTAGGCATGATGATTTCAATGATGCTCACACAAAAGATAAGAATTGAAACATAAAGAGAGCATCATGAAGAATATGACTAGCACATTTAAGTCTAACCCACTTCATATGAATAGGGATTTTGTGAGCAAGCAACTTACGGAAACAATAATCAACTAGCATAGGAAGGCAAAACAAGCATAACTTTAAGATTTTAAGCACATAGAGAGGAAACTTGATATTATTGCAATTCCTACAAGTATATGTTCCTCCCTCATAATAATTTTCAGTGGCATCATGAATGAATTCAACAATATAACCAGCACATAAAGCATTCTTTTCATGACCTACTAGCATAGAAACTTTACTACTCTCCACATAAGCAAGTTTATTCTTTATGGCATACGCATCATCACAATAATCATCATAAATAGGAATGCTTTTATCATAATAAATTTGCTCATCAAAGCTTGGGGGACAAAAAAATATCATCTTCATCAAACATAGCTTCCCCAAGCTTGTGGCTTTGCATATCATTAGCATCATAGGTATTCAAAGAATTCATACTAGCAACATGCTCATCATTCACATATTTTATGCCAAGCATTCTATGTAATTCTTCTTCTAGTACTTGAGCACAATTTTCCTTCCCATCATTTTCACGAAAGACATTAAAAAGATGAAGCGTATGAGGCAAACTCAATTCCATTTTTTTAGTTTTCTTTTATAAACTAAACTAGTGATAAAACAAGAAACTAAATGATTCGATTGCAAGATCTAAAGATATACCTTCAAGCACTCACCTCCCCGGCAACGGAGCCAGAAAAGAGCTTGATGTCTACTACACAACCTTCTTCTTATAGACGTTGTTGGGCCTCTAAGTGCAGAGGTTTGTAGGATAGTAGCAAATTTCCCTCAAGTGGATGACCTAAAGTTTATCAATCCGTGGGAGGCGTAGGATGAAGATGGTCTGTCTCAAACAACCCTGCAACCAAATAACAAAGAGTCTATTGTGTCCCCAACACACCCAATACAATGGTAAATTGGATAGGTGCACTAGTTCGGCGAAGAGATGGTGATACAAGTGCAAGATGGATGGTAGATATAGGTTTTTGTAATCTGAAATTATAAAAACAGCAAGGTAACAAGTGGTAAAAGTGAGCGTAAATGGTATTGCAATGCTAGGAAACAAGGCCTAAGGTTCATACTTTCACTAGTGCAAGTTCTCTCAACAATAATAACATAACTGGATCATATAACTATCCCTCAACATGCAACAAAGAGTCACTCCAAAGTCACTAATAGCGGAGAACAAACGAAGACATTATTGTAGGGTACGAGACCACCTCAAAGTTATCCTTTCTGATCGATCTATTCAAGAGTTCGTAGTAAAATAACACAAAGCTATTCTTTCCGTTCAATCTATCATTGAGTTCGTACTAGAATAACACCTTAAGACACAAATCAACCAAAACCCTAATGTCACATAGATACTCCAATGTCACCTCAATTATCTGTGGGCATGATTATACGATATGCATCTCACAATCTTAGTTTCATCTATTCAACCAACACAAAGTACTTCAAAGATTGCCCCAAAGTTTCTACCAAAAAGTCAAGACGAAAACGTGTGCCAACCCCTATGCATAGATTCCCAAGGTCATGGAACCTACAAGTTGATCACCAAAACATACATTAAGTGAATCACGTGATATCCCATTGTCACCACAGATAAGCACACACAAGACATACATCAAGTGTTCTCAAATCCTTAAAGACTCAATCTGATAAGATAACTTCAAAGGGAAACTCAATCCATTACAAGAGAGTAGAGGGGGAGAAACATCGTAAGATCCAACTATAATAGCAAAGCTCGCGATACATCAAGACCGTGCCATATCAAGAACACGAGAGAGAGAGAGAGAGAGAGAGAGATCAAACACATAGCTACTGGTACATACCCTCAGCCCCGAGGCTAAACTACTCCCTCCTCGTCATGGAGAGCGCCGGGATGATGAAGATGGCCACCGGTGAGGGATCCCCCCTCCGGCAGGGTGCCGGAACAGCGTCCCGATTGGTTTTTGGTGGCTACAGAGGCTTGCCGCGGCGGAACTCCCAATCTATTGTTCTCCTGAATGTTTTCGGGGTATATGGATATATATAGGTGAAAGAAGTCGGTCAGGGGAGCCACGAGGGGCCCACGAGGGTGTGGGCACGCCCAGGAGGTAGGGCGCGCCCTGGACCCTCGTGGCTTCCTCGAAGCTTCCCTGACGTATACTCCAAGTCTCCTGGATTGCGTTAGTTCCAAAAATAACTCTCCCGAAGGTTTCATTCCGTTTGGACTCCGTTTGATATTCCTTTTCTTCGAAACACTAAAATAGGCAAAAAAACAGCAATTTGGGTTGGGCCTCCGGTTAATAGGTTAGTCCCAAAAATGATATAAAAGTGTATAGTAAAGCGCATAAACATCCAAAACAGATAATATAATAGCATGGAACAATCAAAAATTATAGATACTTTGGAGACATATCAATAACCCAAATCTTAGAAGCCAATACTTCCAAGTATTTCATATTGTCATATGTTGGCAACTTATCGTTGAAAGTCAGGCCGAGTTAATAGAAACCACGAGTATGCTTCAAATATGAGCTGTGACATTGAAGGCTGCATGGCCGGAATCACTATAAACCAAAAGGCAAGATAGTATCAAGTAGAATCGGAAAAAATCTTCAAAAAATCAAGCCAAATGAGAAAAAACGAGGCTATATGGTTCGAATACGACCTGGAAGCCGGACCATAAGGGTTAATAGCTATGATTCGAATACGATCAGGAAGCCCCCAAATGGTTTGGTATTGCACCGATCAAAGGGGTACCGACAGCTATGATTCGAATACGATCAGGAAGCCCCCAGTGACCAAAATGTTTAACGGCTATGATTCAAATACGATCATGAGCCGGACCAAGAGGGGTTAATAGCTGTGATTCGAATACGATCCAGCCCCCAAGTGATCTAAGTGTTTACGGCTATGGTTCAAATACGACCAGGAAGCCAAACCAAAGGGGTTAATAGCCATGATTCGAATACGATCAAGCCCCCAATGATCAAATTGTTTAACGGCTATGATACAAATACGATCATGAGCCGGACCAAAAGGGGTTAATAGTTCTGATTCGAATACGATCCAGCCCCCAGATGATCAAAATGTTTACGGCTATTGTTGGGGATATAACTATTGGTATGACCCGCCCAGGAGGGGCCGGGTTATACTTACAAATATTATTGAAGCCCAAGACCCAGGATAGAGATGGCGGTTCAGTTAAGGGCCCAAAGCCCGGAGGCGACTTAAGGCCCGTAGTGATAAACCGCCATGTATATGTGACTTGTATTGTACGGAAAGAATAGTTAAGAGACCGAGCCGGACACTGTTTATGAGCCGGCCGGGACTCTGTAGAGCCGCTGGGCATTGACCTCTGTATATAAAGGGACGACCCAGCGGCGGTTCAGGGCAAGTAACATCAACTCGAGAGCTAGGTCAAGCGATTCGCTCTCTGGTTACCGAGACATAAGTAATCCCACTCCAAACTGGATGGTAGGCTTTTACCTTCATCGTAAGGGGCCGAACCAGTATAAATCTCGTGTCCTTTGTCCCGATTAACCCCTTTAAGCTTCCTAGTTGCGATGGCTCCACGACTAAGTCCTTTCACTAGGACATCTGCCGTGACAATTCCACAACAGTTGGCGCCCACCGTGGGGCCAGCGCACGGTGGATTTGAGTTCTTGAAGGGCAGCTTTGAAGGGCTCAAGGGATACACTATGGGCCAGATGACCAAGAGTCGTCGCGGCAAGCTCTACATCGACGATGTAGGCTGGGGCCCCGACGCCGGCTCAATTGAGTACGGGTACCGGGTCCCCTTCGGCGGAATTCACTTCTTCATTGGCAAGACCGGTGAGCTGGGCCCTAAGCCAGACATTTGCACCGACCTCGTCGAAACGGCTCAGCGTGCGAGACCCACCCGGGCTCCGCCTGCTGTGAAGCGTGCCTTCGTGGGATGCATACATGGAAGGCTCTCCGAAGGATCTACATCTGATGGTGAGACGGCCATCTACTCTGATGGCGAGTCATCCACAGGTGAGACAGATTCATTGTATCAACTGCAAGATGGTGGGCGTGGGGGCTGTTCCGATGGCAGCAGTATTCCGGATTGCCTCGAGCCGCCGAGCAGGGTTGGAATCTTCATGGCCGGCACACAACCTATCCAAGACTCCACAACTACGGCGGCCATGACCTCCGGGTCAGCAGCAGCCGTGGCAGGAGGCCCTGTGCGCTCACTGGCTCAGGTGTTGATGGATCTCATAGATAAGCTGATCGCTCTGTTAACCGCCGTGGTCAACCCGGCGGATCAAGCTCGACATGATGCGGAAGTGGCAAAGTTAAAATTGGATATGGTGCAGGCTAAGGAAGACCTAGCAGCGGAAGATGTCAGGATAATAGTAGAGCGGGCGGCTCTGGATGCTCAGGCTTAGTGGATTCAGGCATAGACATTCCGGCTCACGCAAGATCAGAACGCGTCTAATGAGGTCATGAGAAGAAGACATCAGAAGACTCAGTCTCGACTCCCTTCGGTTTATGATCGTCGAAACCTCTTTCACACACCTGGTGCAGGGCCCAGTAACCCACCGTGGCTCTCCCCGCGTACTGAGGCAGACCGGGTTGCAACACCCGGGGTCGGGGCGCCGGTTCAGCCACAGGTGATGGGGCCTCCCCGCGTGAACACTGCTCCACCTCAGTTTGTACCAACACCTCTGGGTCACTATTCTAACCCATTGGAGAACATGATAGCGGCGGCGGCACGGCTGGCGGCTCTCCCAATTGATGGCGACCCTCCGGCGGCGGTTGAGACCCGCCTAGTTAGAGAACTTCTTCAGACAGCCTTAGCACAATAGGAGGCGTACTCATACAGCCGGGACAGGATCCATTCAACCCCTCATCCAAGCCGAAGCCCGAGTTATAGCAGGCACATGGTGACTTAGCGGCTGTCTCAAGCAACGTCCGGTGTCGTAACCAGCCAGGCGGGCATGACCCGGCGCGCCATGGAGCCTTTAACTTGGTAGATCAAGACAGAATACATCAAGAGGCTGAGCGGGCGGCTCAACAGGCGGCTGAGCAGGCGGCTCAGTTGACGGCTTACCAGCCATATCTGGCTTAGCCAACGACTTCTATCTAGGCAGGTGTGGCCACCAGGACCGGAGGAGTCCCCTGTCTAGTGTCGGCTCTATGTAACGAGCGTTTGCCCAAGGATTTTAAGGGACCTAGGAAAGTGCCGAACTACACGGCCGACTTACAGCCCGGGGCATGGATTGAAAGTTGCGAGATGGCTATGGAATTATTGGAGGTCAGTGATGTTGCGATGGATAAGTACTTCACCATGATGTTGGATGGGACCGCCCGCACTTGGTTGAAAGGCCTACCACCTAATTCAATCAGTTCATGGGCAGAGCTAAAAGCCCGGTTCGTCCAGAATTTCAAGGATACATGCAATCAGCCTATGTCAATTGTGGATTTGACGAATTGCAAGTAGGAAGAGGGCGAGTCTACAACCCATTGGGTACGCCAGGTTAAAGCCATAATACATTCATCTGATAAGATGGATGCCGGCTCTGCAGTCTTAGTGTTGGAGAAAAATTGTCGTTTTTTGCCTCTAAAACAAAAGTTGGGGCGGCTCAAGCGCGATTGTAATGATATCGGCACGCTGATGGCGGCTCTAGTCAAGTACGCCGACTCTGACAGTACCAAGGATCCCGAGTCTGATGATGAAAAGACAGGGAAGGGAAAGAAGAACGCCAATGGCAAGGGCCCTCAGCATAACTCGGCAAATCAAGGAGGTAATAAACGTAAGGCTGATGGTAGTTTGGATTTTGTGGCTAACACTAGTGCGCAGGGCAACAACCAACAGAGTAATGGGAGACCACCTCCCCGGTCTGGCGGGTCAGGCCCCACACTTGAGCAGTTATTGAACGAGCCATGTCCAAGGCACGACACCCATCTATGGAAGGACTGTACGATCATGAAGTCCTTCAAAAATTCCAACATGTTCGATTGTAACAATGGGCAGGGCGGCGGCTTAGGTGGCGGCAGTTTTCATGGCCCAGGCGGCGGTTCAAACCCCAATTTTCAAAATTCTCAAGGCAATCAAGGTGGATATAACCAACAATCTAGCCAGGGTGGTCAGCAACAGCAGTAAGGTGGATACCAGAGCCATCTGAAGCAGTTGAATAGTGGGCAATATCATGTATTTACCACCAGTTTATGCAAACGAGACCAGAAGCTTCATAAGAGGGCTGTGAATGCTGTGGAGCCGGCAGTTCCTCGTTATTTGAGAGGGTCTGAGTAGCCTATTCTATGGAGTAGGGAAGATCACCCTCCTGGGTTGATAATCCGGGTCACTTAGCCTTGGTGGTGGTTCCTCAGGTGGGTGGTTATAAATTCACCAAGGTACTCATGGATGGAGGCAGCAGCATCAACATCCTCTATTTTGAGACCTTCCGTCGCATGGGGTTAACTGATAAAAGCCTTAAGCAGTCAAACACTGTCTTCCATGGCATCGTGCCCAGTAAATCGGCATATCCAGTCGGTAAGATCGAATTGGAGGTAGCCTTTGGGGATGAATATGACTCCAGGGCCGAGAAATTGACGTTTGAAGTAGTCAAGATCAAGAGCCCATATCATGCTTTGTTCGGGCAGCCGGCTTATGCCAAGTTCATGGCACGGTCGTGTTATGTGTATTTACAGCTCAAGATGTCGGGTCATAAGGGAACCATCATGGTGCATGGAAGCCGGAAGGTAGCCTTGGAATGTGAAGAAGGCGACGCGGCCTATGCTGAGTCGGTCTGTGCAACAGAAGAGTTAAAATTCTACAAGGACAATGTTGATCCGGCGGATATGACATCTTTGAAAAAGCCAACCACAGAGCATGAGCCAGTCATGAAGTTTAAGTCGGCCGATGATACTAAGCTTGTTGACTTTGTTCCAGGCGACTGCTACGTCTTGAGCTTGCGTTGGTTTTCCTCGAAGAGGAGAGGGTGATACAGCAAAGTGTAGCATAAATATTTCCCTCAGTTTTGAGAACCAAGGTATCAATCCAGTAGGAGGCTCCTCAAAAGTCCCATGCACCTACACAAACAAACTAAGAACTCGCAACCAACGCAATAAAGGGGTTGTAAATCCCTTCACGACCACTTGCGAAAGTGAGATCTAATAAAGATAGTATGATAAGATAAATATATTTTTTGGTATTTTATAATATAGATGCAAAAAGTAAAGATGCAAATAAAGGTAGATGGAAAGCAAATATGATAAGAGATAGACACGGGGGCCATAGGTTTCACTAGAGGCTTCTCTCAAGATAGCATAAGTATTACGGTGGGTGAACAAATTACTGTCGAGCAATTGATAGAAAAGCGCATAGTAATGAGATTATCTAGGCATGATCATGTATATAGGCATCACGTCCATAACAAGTAGACCGACTCCAGCCTGCATCTAGTACTATTACTCCACATATTGACCGACTCCTGCCTGCATCTAGAGTATTAAGTTCATAAGAACAGAGTAACGCATTAAGCAAGATGACATGATGTAGAGGGATAAACACATGCAATATGATATAAACCCCATCTTGTTATCCTCGATGGCAACAATACAATACGTGTCTTGCAACCCTTTCTGTCACTGGGTAAGAACACCGCAAGATTGAACCCAAAGCTAAGCACTTCTCCCATGGCAAGAAAGACCAATCTAGTAGATCAAACCAAACTAATAATTCGAAGAGACTTGCAAAGATAACTCAATCATACATAAAAGAATTCAGAGAAGATTCAAATATTATTCATAGATAAACTTGATCATAAACCCACAATTCATCGGATCTCGACAAACACACCGCAAAAAGAAATTACATCAAATAGATCTCCACAAGAGAGGGGGAGGACATTGTATTGAGATCCAAAAAGAGAGAAGAAGACATCTAGCTAATAACTATGGACCCGTAGGTCTGTGGTAAACTACTCACAACTCATCGGAGGGGCAAGGATGTTGATGTAGAGGCCCTCCGTGGTTGATTCCCCTCCGGCAGAGTGCCGGCAAGGGCTCCAAGATGGGATCTCACGGATACAGAAGGTTACGACGGTGGAAATTGTGTTTCGTGGTGCTCCTGGATGTTTTCGGGGTAAGCAGGTATATATAGGAGGAAGAAGTACGTCGGTGGCCGCCGAAGGGGCCCACGAGACAGGGGCGCCCTACAGGGGGAGCGCGCTCTCCTATCTCGTGGGGACCTTGGAGGCTTCTTGACTTGCACTCCAAGCTCTCCGGATCAGATTTGTTCCAAAAATAACGCTCCCGAAGGTTTCATTCCGTTTGGACTCCGTTTGATATTCCGTTTCTTCAAAATACTAAAATAGGCAAAAAAACAGCAATATGGGCTGGGCCTCCGGTTAGTAGGTTAGTCCCAAAAATGATATAAATGTGTAAAATAAAGCCCATAAACATCCAAAAGAGGTAATATAATAGCATGGAACAATCAAAAATTATAGATACGTTGGAAACGTATCAAGCATCCCCAAGCTTAATTCCTGCTCGTCCTCGAGTAGGTAAATGATAAAAAGAGAATTTTTGATGTGGAATGCTACCTAGCATAATTCATAATGTAATTTTCTTTATTGTGGCATGAATGTTCAGATCCAAATGAATACAAAATAAAAGTTTATATTGACATAAGAAATAGTAATACTTCAAGCATACTAATCAAAGTAATCATGTCTTCTCAAAATAACATGGCTAAAGAAAGTTATCCCTACAAAATCATATAGCCTGGCTATTGCTCTATCTTCATCACACAAAGTATTTAATCATGCACAACCCCGATGACAAGCCAAGCAATTGTTTCATACTTTAATAATCTCAAACTCTTATAACTTTCACGCAATACATGAGCGTGAGCCATGGACATAGCACTATATGTGGAATAGAAGGGTGGTTGTGGAGAAGACAAAAAGGAGAAGATAGTCTCACATCAACTAGGCGTATCAACGGGCTATGGAGATGCCCATTAATAGATATCAATGTGAGTGAGTAGGGATTGCCATACAACAAATGCACTAGAGCTATAAATATATGAAAGCTCAACAAAAGAAACTAAGTGGGGTGCATCCAACTTGCTTGCTCACGAAGACCTAGGGCACTTTTGAGGAAGCCCATCATTGGAATATACAAGCAAAGTTCTATAATGAAAAATTCCCACTAGTATATGAAAGTGACAACATATGAGACTCTCTATCATGAAGATCATGGTGCTATTTTGAAGCACAAGTGTGGAAAAAGAGATAGTAGCATTGTCCCTTCTCTCTTTTTCTCTCATTTTTACTTTTATTTTTCTTTCTTTTCTTTTCTTTTCCTTTTTTTTCTTTGGTCTATCTTTTTTTTCTTTTTGGCCTTTCTCTTTTTTTTCTTTTTTTTGTAAAGTCCGAAGTCTCATCCCGACTTGTGGGGAAATCATAGTCTTCATCATCCTTTCCTCACTAGGACAATGCTCTAATAATGAAGATCATCACACTTTTATGGATTTACAACTCAAAGCTAGAACAAGATATGGCTCTATATGAATGCCTCCGGCGGTGTACCGGGATATGCAATGAATCAAGAGCGACATGTAGGAAAATTATGAAAGTGGCCTTGCCACAAATACAATGTCAACTACATGATCATGCAAAAAGCAATATGACAAAAGTAATGCATGTCATATGAACGGAACGGTGGAAAGTTGCATGGCAATATATCTCGGAATGGCTATGGAAATTCCATAATAGGTAGGTATGGTGGCTGTTTTGAGGAAGGAGTATGGTGGGTGTATGGTACCACCAAAAATTGCACGATACAAGAGAGGCTAGCAATTGTGGAAGGGTGAAAGAGTGCGTATAATCCATGGACTCAACATTAATCAATAGAACTCATATACTTGTTGGAAAAATTTAGAAGTCATCAAAAACCAAAGTACTATGTGCATGCTCCTAGGGGGATAGATTGGTAGGAAAAGACCATCGCTCGTCCCCGACCGCCACTCATAAGGAAGACAATCAATAAATAAAATTGTGCTCCAACTTCATCACAAAGCGGTTCACCATACGTGCATGCTACGGGAATCACAAGCTTCAACACAAGCATTCTTTAAATTCATAATCACCCAACTAGCATGAATTTAATATCACTAGCTCCATATCTCAAAACAATTATCAAGCATCAAATTCATCATAGCATCCAATTCACTTTCTATGATAGTTTTTATTATACCCAACTTGGATGCTCATCATTCTAGGACCAACTTTATGATCATAGCAAATACCATGCTGTTCTAAAAGACTCTCAAAATAATATAATTGAAGCATGAGAGACTAGCAATTTCTTCAAAATTAAGACACCACCGTGCTCTAAAAGATATAAGTGAAGCACTAGAGCAAAAACAATCAAGCTCAAAAGATATAAGTAAAGCACATAGAGTATTCTAGCAAATTCTAATCAAATAGGCTTCTCCAAAAAGGTGTGTACAGCAAGGATGATTGTGGTAAACTAAAAAGCAAAGACTAATATAATACACGACGCTCCAAGCAAAACACATATCATGTGGCGAATAAAAATATAGCTCCAAGTAAAGTTACCAATGAGCGAAGATTTAAAGAGGGATGCCTTCCCGGGCATCCCTAAGCTTAGGCTTTTGGCTATCCTTGAATATCTTGGGGTGCCATGGGCATCCCCAAGCTTAGGCTCTTGCCACTCCTTATTCCATAGTCCATAAAAGCTTTACCCAAAACTTGAAAACTTCACAACACAAAACTCAACAGGAAATCTTATAAGCTCCGTTAGTGAAAGAAAACAAAACCACCACATAAGATACTGCCATGAAATCATTCTTTATTTAATTTGGTGTTAAACCTACTGTATTCCAACTTCTTTATGGTTCATAGACTGATTTACTAGCCATAGATGCATTGAAATAAGCAAACAACACACGAAAAACAGAATCTGTCAAAAACAGAATAGTCTGTAGCAATCTGTAACTAACGCAAACTTCTGGAACTCTAAAAATCCTACAAAAATAGGAAGTCCTGGACAATTTGTCTATTGAACAGCAGAAAAAAGAATCAGCGCAAAAGCATGTTCCTGTGATTTAACAAAATTATATTCGTGCGTGCAAAGTTTCTGTTTTTCAGCAGAATCAAATCAACTATCATCGTAGGTTATCCTATAGGTTCTACTTGGCACAAACACTAATTAAAAGATAAAAACACATCTAACTAGAAGGTAGATGCAAGATTTATTACTAAACAGGAGAAAAAACAAAAAAATAAAGAAAATTGGGTTGCCTCCCAACTAGCGCTATTGTTTAACGCCCCTAGCTAGGCATAAAAATAAAGATAGGTCTAACGAGTGTCATCTTTGGCACTAAATTCATAAGTAGCACACATGATAGATTAATAAGGTAATTTAACTTTATTTCTTGGAAAGTGCTCCATGCCTTTCTTTAATGGAAATTGGAATCTAATATTCCCTTCCTTCATATCAATAATCGCACCAATCGTTCTAAGGAAAGGTCTACCAAGAATAATAGGGCAAGAAAGATTGCAATCTATATCAAGAACGATAAAATCTACAGGCACCAAATTTCTATTTGCAACAATGAGAACATCATTGATCCTTCCCATAGGCTATTTAATGGTGGAAACCGCAAGGTGCAAATTTAAAGAGCAATCATCAAGATCATGGAAACCTAGAACATCACATAAAGTTTTCGGAATCGTGGAAACACTAGCACCCAAATCACACAAAGCAAAACACTCATAATCTTTAATTTTCATCTTTATAGTAGGTTCCCACTCATCATTAAGTTTTCTAGGTATATAAACTTCCAAATTAAGTTTTTCATCATAACATTGCATCAAGGCATTAACAATATGTTTGGTAAAAGCTTTGTTTTGACTATAAGCATGAGGAGAATTAACAACGGATTGAAACAAGGAAATACACCCTTTTAAAGAACAATTATCATAATCAAATTCCTTGAAATCTGAGATAGTAAGTTCAATATTATTAGAAGTTGAGGATTCTCCAATCTCACTTTTACCAAATTTAGCATCAAGATCTAAAGACTCCGAATTTTTGGGACGCCTTCTAGGCAAAGTTGGTTCATCATCACTCCCATAATAATCAAAATTCATATTGCAAAACATAGATCTAATTGGAGACGTATCAATAACTTTAAGATCCTCGTCATTATTTTCATGAAGACTAGCAGAACATGCTTTTATAAAGCTTTCTTTTTTAGCACGCAATCTAGCGGTTCTTTCCTTGCACTCGTCAATGGAAATTCTCATTACTTTGAGAGACTCATTGATATCATGCTTAGGAGAAGAAGATCCAAGTTTAAGAGAATTAACATCAAGTGAAAGTCTATCAACGTTCCTAGCCAAATCATCAACTTTGAGCAATTTTTCTTCAAGCAAGGCATTAAAATTATTTTGAGAAATCATAAATTCTTTCACACTATTCTCAAAATCAGAGGGCATATTATTAAAATTACCATAAGAATTATTGTAGGAATTTCCATAATTAATAGTGGGATTACTAGGGAACGGTCTAGCATTAAAATTTCCTCTATAAGCATTATTTCCAAAACTATTCCTACCAACAAAATTCACATCCATAGATTCATTATTATTCTCAATCAAGGAAGAGAAAGGCATATCATTGGGATCAAGAGGAATACTTTTAGTAGCAAACATCTTCATAAGTTCATCCATCTTTCCACTCAAAACATTAATTTCTTCTATAGCATGCACTTTTTTACTAGAAGATCTTTCGGTGTGCCATTGAGAATAATTAGCCATAATATTATCAAGCAATTGTAGCATCTCCTAACGTGATTTCCATAAAGGTGCCTCCCGTGGCCGAGTCTAAAAGGTTTCTAGAAGAAAAGTTCAAATCGGCATAAAGATGTTGTATGATCATCCATAAATTCAAACCATGAGTAGGGCAATTGCGAAGCATCAATTTCATTCTTTCCCAAGATTGGGCAACATGCTCATGATCAAGTTGTTTAAAATTCATAATATCGTTCCTAAGAGTGGTGATCTTAGCGGGAGGAAAATACTTAGAGATAAAAGCATCTTTGCACTTGTTCCAAGAATCAATACTATTTTTAGGCAAAGATGAAAACCAAACTTTAGCACGATCTCTAAGTGAAAACGGAAATAACTTCAATTTGACAATATTATTATCCGTATCTATCTTCTTTTGCATGTCACACAAATCAACAAAATTGTTTAGATGAGTAGAGGCATCTTTGCTAGGAAGGCCGACGAATTGATCTTTCATAACAAGATTCAACAAAGCGGTATTGATTTCACAAGACTCAACATCATTAAGAGGAGCAATCGGAGTACTAAGGAAATCATTATTATTGGTATTCGAGAAGTCACACAACTTGGTACTATCTTGTGCCATGGCAACAAGTAATCCAACACACAAGCAAACAAAAAAACGGCAAGCGAAAAGAGAGGAGGAGATTGGGAAAGAGAGGGCGAATAAAATGGCAAGGGTGAAGTGGGGGAGAGGAAAACGAGAGGCAAATGGCAAATAATGTAAATGCGAGGGAGATGGGTTTGTGATGGGTACTTGGTATGTCTTGACTTGAGCGAAGACCTCCCCGGCAACGGTGCCAGAAATCCTTCTTGCTATGTCTTGAGCTTGCGTTGGTTTTCCTCGAAGAGGAGAGGGTGATGCAGCAAAGCGTAGCGTAAGTATTTCCCTCAGTTTTGAGAACCAAGGCATCAATCTAGTAGGAGGCTCCTCAAAAGTCTCGCGCACCTACACAAACAAACTGAGAACTCGCAACCAACGCAATAAAGGGGTTGTCAATCCCTTCACGGCCACTTGCGAAAGTGAGATCTAATAAAGATAGTATGGTAAGATAAATATATTTTTGGTATTTTATAATATAGATGCAAAAAGTAAAGATGCAAATAAAGGTAGATGGAAAGCAAATATGATAAGAGATAGACCCAGGGGCCATAGGTTTCACTAGAGGCTTCTCTCAAGTTAGCATAAGTATTACGGTGGGTGAACAAATTACTGTCGAGCAATTGATAGAAAAGCGCATAATTATGAGATTATCTAGGCATGATCATGTATATAGGCATCACGTCCATAACAAGTAGACCGACTCCAGCCTGCATCTACTACTATTACTCCACACATCGACCGACTCATGCCTGCATCTAGATTATTAAGTTCATAAGAACAGAGTAACGCATTAAGCAAGATGACATGATGTAGAGGGATAAACACATGCAATATGATATAAACCCCATCTTGTTATCCTCGATGGCAACAATACAATACGTGTCTTGCAACCTTTTACATCCTTTGGGTAAGAACACCGCAAGATTGAACCCAAAGCTAAGCACTTCTCCCATGGCAAGAAAGACCAATCTAGTAGGCCAAACCAAACTGATAATTCGAAGAGACTTGCAAAGATAACTCAATCATACATAAAAGAATTCAGAGAAGATTCAAATATTATTCATAGATAAACTTGATCATAAACCCACAATTCATCGGATCTCGACAAAGACACCGCAAAAAGAAATTACATCGAATAGATCTCCACAAGAGAGGGGGAGAACATTGTATTGAGATCCAAAAAGAGAGAAGAAGCCATCTAGCTAATAACTATGGACCCGTAGGTCTGTGGTAAACTACTCACAACTCATCGGAGGGGCAAGGATGTTGATATAGAGGTCCTCCGTGGTTGATTCCCCCTCCGGCAGAGTGCCGGCAAGGGCTCCAAGATGGGATCTCGTGGATACAGAAGGTTACGGCGGTGGAAATTGTGTTTTGTGGTGCTCCTAGATGTTTTCAGGGTACGTAGGTATATATAGGAGGAAGAAGTACGTCGGTGGCCGTCCGAGGGGCCCACGAGATAGGGGGCGCGCCCTACAGGGGGGGCTCCTATCTCGTGGGGCCCTCAGAGGCTTCTTGACTTGCACTCCAAGCTCTCCGGATCAGATTTGTTCCAAAAATAACGCTCCCGAAGGTTTCATTCCGTTTGGACTCCGTTTGTTATTCCTTTTCTTCGAAATACTGAAATAGGCAAAAAAACAGCAATATGGGTTGGGCCTCTGATTAGTAGGTTAGTCCCAAAAATGATATAAATGTGTAAAATAAAGACCATAAACATACAAAAGAGGTAATATAATAGCATGGAACAATCAAAAATTATAGATACGTTGGAGACGTATCAGCGACTCATCCAAGCAGTTCAGTATCAGTGCTAATTTGGATCCCAAATAGGAAAGCGCGCTCATCAAGTTCATCCTTGAGAACCGGGACATCTTTGCATGGAAATGTTCTGACATGCCAGGTGTACCGAGAGAACTCGTTGAGCACACTCTTAATATTGATCCAAAGTTTAAGTCGGTCAAGCAGTTTCTCCGGTGGTTCAATGAGGAGAGGCGGAAGGCCATTGGTGAGGAGGTTGCCCGGCTCTTCGCAGCTGGGTTCATCATTGAATTTTTTCATCCAGAGTGGTTGGCTAACCCAGTGCTTGTGCTTAACAAAAACGACACTTGGCATATGTGTGTGGATTACACGGATTTAAACAAGGCTTGTCCAGCTGATCCCTTTGCTCTCCCTCGTATTAATCAAATCAATGATGCTACGGCGGGTTGTGAGCGTTTGAGTTTTTTGGATGCTTACTCTGGTTATCATTAGATCAAGATGGCAGTTAAGGACCAGGAGAAGACGGTGTTCATTACTCCGTTCAGAGCCTTCTGCTATGTATCAATGCCTTTTGGGCTCAAGAGTGCCCAGGCAACTTACCAGCGGTGTGTGCAGAATTGTCTTCATAATCAAATTGGGCGCAATGTTCATGCTTATGTGGACGATATAGTGGTGAAATCCAGAGAGAAGGAGACCTTGATAGATGATCTAAAGGAAACCTTTGATAATCTTCGAGTTTACAAGATGATGCTTAACCCGGCCAAGTGTGTTTTTGGTGTGCCTGCAGGCAAGCTTTTGGGTTTTCTGGTTTCTAACAGGGGCATCGAGGCTAACCCAGAGAAGATCAAGGCCATTACCTCTCTGGCTAAACCGGCGTGTATCAATGATGTTCAGCGTTTGGCGGGTCGTATCGCTGCTTTAAGCCGGTTCATAAGCCAGTTCAGTGAGAAGGCCATACCACTATATCAAATGATGAAGAAGACGGATAAGTTCGTCTGGAGTGATGCTGCCAACACTGCTTTTGAAGAATTGAAGAGGCAGCTGGCTGAGCTGCCGGTTCTTGCTGCTCCCTTTGATAAAGAGCCCTTATTATTATATGTGGCTGCTAACACGCGTGCCATCAGCGTGGCCATTGTGGTGGAATGCAAGGAGGCAGGCAAGGAACACTCGGTTCAGCTGCCGATTTACTACGTTAGCGAAGTGCTTATTGAGTCCGAGCAGCGGTATCCGCATTGGCAGAAGCTCGTTTATGGGGTGTTCATGGCAAGTCAGAAGCTTAAGCAATATTTCCTGGGCCACCCCATCACTGTGGTTAGTTCTGCTCCTTTGGGGGATATCATTCAAAACAGAGAGGCCACATGATGAGTCGCCAAGTGGGCCATTGAGCTTGGGCCTCATGGTTTAAAGTATGTGCCACGCACTACTATCAAATCTCAAGCGCTAGTGGATTTCATCAGCGATTCGACAGAGCTGCAGATGCCGGAAGAAAAGCCGGACAACACATATTGGACTATTCATTTTGACGGCCAGGCAATTGGAGGGCTCGGGGGATGGAGTAGTTTTAGCTTCCCCTCGAGGTGACAAATTTTGTTATGTGCTACGGTTGATGGTTCCCTACATTAACAATGCAGCTGAGTACAAAGCCTTACTCCATGGTCTCCGTATGGCTAAGGAGATGAGCTTAAGCCGGGTAAGGTGTTTCGGCGACTCAGATTTGGTGGCTTAGCAGGTATCAGGCAAGTGGGATTCTAAGGATCCTCTCATGGTGGCTTATCACCATGAAGTCGACGCCATTGCTGGACACTTCAAAGGTTATCAAGTGGAGCACGTTGACCACAGAAAGAACAAGGTGGCTGATGATTTAAGTCGGCTAGGCTCTCAGCGTAAGCCGGTGCCGCCTAATACTTTCTTGGATATTCTGCATAACCCTTCTATCAAGTTACCTACAGAGGAGGACTTGGCTGTTCCTGACCCGGAAGCACAATTGGTGGCGGCTCTTCATGTCATTCCAGATTGGACGGTGCCATATTTGGCTTATATGACCCGGGGCGAGTTGCTTGAGGATGAAACCTTGGCCAGACAGATAACCCGGCGGTCTAAGTCAATGATGATTGTCAGTGGCGAGTTGCATCATCGCAGCATGACATGGGCGTTTCAGCATTGCGTATCCCCTGAAGAAGGCCAAGAAATTCTACGTGAGATTCACGAAGGGGATTGTGGTCACCATGCCGGGTCAAAATCACTTGTGGCTAAGGCTTTCCGCCATGGATTCTATTGGCTGACGGCTCATGCTGATGCGGAGGACCTAGTCAGTAAATGTGACGGCTGTCAGAAGTTCTCAAGACGGGCTCATGTGCCGGCTCAAGAATTGAGGATGACTCCAATTACTTGGCTGTTTGCAGTCTGGGGGCTTGACATGGTTGGGCCTTTCAAAAGGTCAAAAGATAAAAAGACCCACCTCTTGGTGGCAGTTGATAAAATTACAAAGTGGGTTGAGGTAGAGCCAGTCAGTAAGTGTGATGCAACTACGGCGGTTCAGTTCATGAAGAAGGTGATATTTCGCTTCGGCTTTCCACACAGCATTATAACTGACAATGGCACTAATCTGTCTAAAGACGCCATGGAAGAATTTTGTCAACGTGAGCATATTCGGCTTGATGTTTCATCAGTGGCTCACCCCCAATCCAATGGTCAAGCCGAGAGAGCCAATCAGGAGATCTTGAAAGGCACCAAGCCCCGACTTTTGGTCCCCCTGCAGCGGACGCCGGGTTGTTGGGTTGAGGAGTTACACTCTGTGTTATGGAGCATCAACACTACTCCTAACAGATCTACGGGTTATACACCTTTCTTCATGGTCTACAGAGCTGAGGCGGTTCTCCCTAGTGACATCTGTCATGACTCACCTCGCGTGGCGGCTTATGTGGAGGCGGACAATGAACAGGCGCGTCAGGATGCTCTTGACCTGTTAGATCAACAGCGGGACTTGGCAGCAGCTCGTTTGGCGATTTACCAACAGGACTTGCACCGCTATCACAGCCGCCGGGTTAAGTCCAGAGCCTTTCGGGAAGGTGATTTGGTGCTCCGGCTCATCCAGGATCAAACTGATGCGCACAAGTTATCCCCACCTTGGGAAGGGCCCTTTGTTGTCAGCAAGAACTTGAACAACGGGTCATATTACCTCATTGATGTTCGAGAGCACAAAGACTCACATAAGTCGGAGGAGGAGACCCGCCGGCCGTGGAATATCGCTCATCTTCAGCAGTACTACACTTGAGCCATCGGCTCTCCTAATGTACATATTTTGACAATGTATATATTATGATAAATAATAAAGCAGGACCTCTGTCCCTTTTTCCTTCCTCAAAGGTAAATTTTTCATTGTTATTATCATTATTATCTCACATGATCACTTGGGGGCTGATCATATTTGATCTGGCTTAACCCGCCTGATCCGGCTTACAATCGTATTCGAATCTAGCCGTTAAAATTATGATCACTAGGGGGCTTCCTATTCAAACATAGGTCGTATATGAACCAAAGAGAACATAGCTGTCGGTACCCTTTTGATTGGCACACTGCTGAGCTCACTAGGGGCTTCTTGATCGTATTCGAATCATAGCTTAACCCCTTTTGGGAACCGACTTTGATCGTATTCGAATCAGAGTCGTTAAAAAACTCTCAAGGTCATTAGGGGGCTTCCTATTCAAACATAGGTCGTATTCGAACCAAAGAGAACACAGCTGTCGGTACCCTCTTGATCGGCGCAACGCCAAAGCCACTGGGGGCTACATGATCATATTCGAATCCTAGCTTAACCCCTTTGGAACGGTTTACTGATCATATTCGAATCAGCAGCCTTGAATTTTTTTCTATTTTGCTTTAAGTTTTCTTTGGAAGCACCCTTTATTTGAGACTTTTCTGAGGTTTACAAGTATAAGTGTGGGTATTTTCTAACCCGGCTTAATATTGACTGATGAGTCGCTGATATATGAGAATCATTATACCTTTGAAATTTCGGGTGCTCGAAGACTGGGTTATCACCCTTACCAACCGGGTCATATGAGTCGGCGGTGCAAATTTAAAAGGTCGCAGGTGTAAGATCATAGTTTTGTTTTTTACAACAAACTTATCTGTGACTCTTTTATGTTAAGTTATTTTTACCCGCCTGGCGGTAAGCCATCAAGGGAACTTGTGGTCTGTTTTCATATGCAGGACAGTTAACAGGTCTGGTCAAGCATACGGTAAGCAGATGAAAAGTAACACGGGTGGATATATAACACGGCAGCTTAATGACGTTAAGCGTTAAAACGTGCATGCCGGCACAGCCAAAATAAAGTTATTTCTATTCTATTACATGACTCCATGAGTCCAAATAAGTTCCATTGTTTTTTAAGTACGTCACAGGTATGAGCCGCCACGACAGGTTAGCCTTCATGATTGGCCTGAAGTGTCTGGGTTAGCCCTCTCCGCGTCTTCACCCTGCTCCCTTTCCTGGAAGGTTTACGATGACTAGTCAATGTTCTTCAAAGCTTCAAATTCAGCTTCATCATCAACTAGGCCGGCCAGGTCAACTTCAGGGGCGAAGGTGTGCTTACGGAGTGGGGGAATCAGACTGGTCACTTCATAGTGAGGCGTTGGAATTCTCCGGTTCTCTTCATCATAACCCACCTGGTACTTGGTAAGATCCACTTCGTTTGCTATCAGGGTAGCCACGAGGCGTATCTCCTTTATCCAAGTGGTAAAATCTGCCTCTTCAAAAGGAGGGCCATCTTCCTTCAAGCTTGGATAGCCGGTGGCAATGTCGGCCGGGTCTAATTCTGGTAACCAAGCCTTGGCCCGGCTTAAAGCATTTACCGCTCCAGCTCTTGCAGCTGACCATCTCAGTTCATTGAACCGTTGGGGTAGCACAAACAACTTCTTCAAGACCTCTACCAGGAGGGTGGGCACTTCATTTGATAAAGCCACCGTGGCTAATGCGCGTTGTGACCCGGTGTACAGTTGCTCCACCAGTGTGTATACTGCCTTCAGTTTGATCAGCATGTCTTGGTTTAAATTGGAGCTTTTGGGGCCTGCATAAACATGATCAGGTGAGTCAATTCCAAATTATATGATCAACTGAAAGGATCAAATGTTTAAATGCTTGCAGGGCGACTTACCAAAGATCGCCGAGACCATCTGAGAGACATGGCGCTTTAAGCCGGTTAGTTCACCGGTTGCTTCTTCCAGAGCCGCCTCTGCCTTCTCAGCTCGGCTGATCAACGCAGTTTTCTCATCAGCCCAAGCTTTCTTTTCAGTTTCAAATTCTTTCTTCAATTTTTCTTGCTCAGAAATGCTGAATTTGAATTTGGTGTCGGCCTTTTGGAGTTCCATCTCTTGGGAATCCAGGCGGCTCTTCAGATCATTCACCTCTGATTCAAGTTGACTTGTGGAGGCCTATACGGGTCAAAATCAAGCCAATTTTAGTACAATGTTAAAGTCCCAAGCCTTTTGCAAGCAACAACGCTTGGCACTTGGGGGCTAATGTTTACCAAACAAATTCTATTTCAGTGGCGGTTCATAACATGGCGGTTCATAACAGTAAGTCCCAAGCATTTTGCAAGCAATAATACTTGGCACTTCGGGGCTAATGTGTATTGCTATTCAAAGCTATGTAAGTGCTTTTTATCTATATTTTAAGAACCGGCACAACCATGTTGGTTAAGCCGCCCCTTGGGGACTACAGAGTAAGCCGGATTTCTTCCATGTTTTGTCCATCTATGCTACTAATGTCGCTAAATTTGTTTCTAAGTCTACAGCATATTAATCATAAGCAATAGACTTGGGGGCTGGCACAGTAAAGATAAATGAATACAGAGAAAGGATTGTACCTCAAATTTTTGGTGCATTTGCTTCACCATGTCAACTTCAAGGTTCCGGCTATTCTGCACTTGGCTCATGTAGTGTAACGCCCCGGATCCGTTGCGCCAGATGTCTGCCAGTTATTCGTCGTCTTTGCCATGTCATCATTTGCATTTTATCATGTCATCATGTGCATTTCATTTTGCATACGTGTTCGTCTCATGCATCCGAGCCTTTTCCCCGTTGTCCGTTTTGCAATCCGGCACTCCTATGCCCTCCGGCGTTCCCCTTCTTCTCTCTCGTTGTGAGCGGGTATTAAACTTTCTCGGAATGGCCCGAGGTTTGCCAAGCGGCCTTGGTATAACACCGTGAACCGCTGTCAAGTTTCGTGCCATTTGGAGGTCGTTTGGTACTCAACAGTTAACGGTAACCGTGAAAGCCTCTTTTGTTGCAGCCCAGCACCCCTTCCAAAGTGGCCCAAAACCCACCAAACTCCCCTCCATGCTCTCGGTCGTTCGATCACGATCGCGTGGCCGAAAACCGCACCTCATTTGGTCACTCCTAGCTCCCTCTACCTCTACATATAGACCCTCCCCCGAATTCCCACAGATCATACCCTAAAATTCGCCCCCGCGCTCGCCGGACACGTCCGACCCGCCCGGACGTGTCCACCCCCGCCCGTCGCCCGGCCAATCGGGGAGCGACACGTCAGCGCCGCCGCCCCCTCCTCCTCACTCACGCGCCGCCACGTCACCGCGCGCCCGCCCGCCCGCCGCCCGGCCAGCAGGGCCAGCTGCGACCCGCGAGGCCATCGCCGCCCGCCCGTCCCAGCGCCCGCCGCCTCACCGCCCGCCGCCCGCCGCTTCGCTTCGCCGCCGCCCGCCCGTGACCGCCGCCGGGCCTCCCTTCGCCGCCCGGCGCCCAGCCGCCGCCGCCGCAGCCTCGCGCCCGTGCTTGCCGCCGCGCGCCGCCTCCGTCCGCGCTGGCGCTCCCTCGCGGTGTCGCCGCCACCACCACCTGCCGTCGCCGCCCGATGAGTTCGGCGCCGCCCGGCCAGCCGGATCCCGCCGCCGGACTCACTTTGAACCGCGCCGCCTCGCCCGTCGGCCTCCCTCGGCCGGATCGGCGGCGCTGCCAGATCCGCCGCCCCGACCCACCGGCGCCCTTCCCCGCCATCTCCGGCGAAAAGCTCCGGCGAGCTCGCGCCCCTCATCGATTTCCGTGCATCCCGAAGGTTGAACCCCCCCGGAAATCTCTAAGTCCCCGATTCTGCATAATTTTCATGCCATGTTCATGCCATCACATCTCTGCATCCGTAGCTCCGTTTCGCGCGTGTAATAGGTCAAATTGTTCGTCTCGACGAGTACATCATTTCATCTCATTGCATCATTTTCATTTGAGCTCATCTTGGTGCCCGAAATGCTGTTAGAAAAGTGCTTCAGGATGTTAATCTACTGAAACTGTTATAACTTGCTGTTTTATCATTTTTGCCATGATTGATGTGTGCATCCTTTGAGTATGAGGTCTACATGAATGTTGAAATATGTCATGCCATCTTTCCAGAGGTGTTGACCATGTATTTTTGTGAGTTGTGTGCTGAGTGCATCGAGCTTGTAAAGTAGGGTAGTTGCTGTTGCTGTTTTCCTGACAGATTCTATTATATTTGTTGCTATGTTAACATGCTTCTAGTAATCATTCTATGCATAATCTGGAGATGCTCTATAAACATGTTTTGATATACATGTCATGCTCTATGCATTCATGCCCTTGGTTGCAATTATAGCCTGCTGGAACATGTTCATTTCTTGCTCCAAAGTTGCTTGAAAATGTTTCCTGACAGATTGTTTGCATGAGATACAATTTTCACGAGGTCGTTGTAGTTGATCCGTGTATGCTATGAACTTGCTCTTGCCATGCTTAGCTTCATAAACATGCCTTCTTACTGTTGGTTGCCTTGCCATGCCATGTATTGCTCTGTAGTGATTGGTTCGAGCTCACGAACATGCCTACTAATCGTTGTTCCTGCCATGTTTAAATCTGTAATAAAACTTGCCATGTTTACATGGGTGCCATCATATTTTCCGTGCCTTTTTGGCTCATGGTCAGTAAGGGTCTTTTGATATATGCAATTAGTAGATTCATGCCATGCCTTTGTTTGCCATGATAAGTTCCTGTAACATGTTGTTTGATAGCTCTATTGCAACCTGATGTTATTTCTGCTAAAGTCTGATATTGTTATTATTTGCAATATCTCCATGTCTTTTTGAGCATGTTCTAGTTGTTTCTAGAGATAGCTCAGTGTTCATGTATTGTTATGCTTTATGTGTACTTCATGCCCATGCCTTTTGTTATTATGTTGGTGTGCTGTAGCATGTTGTTTTGATGCTTGCAATATGCCTAGTTGTTGTTTTGGGCAGATTGTTGTTATGACTTGTATAGAGTGCATGTGTTACACCGTTGCTCCGTTTTGAGTGTGCTCTATATGAAACTTGCTTGTTTTTGCATGTAGTTCCATATTATCATGTTGCATCCTTGTTTTGGTGTGTTTGCTTGATGTTTGGGTGCATTTTGCATCAATGCCATGTTTAACTTGTGTTGCTCATATCTTCTAGCCCGTAGCTCCGAATCTAATGAACTTTATATGTAACTTGACTAGAATTTCGTGTAGATCATCTTGGTGATCTTTAACTTGCTGTTTAACAACTTCAACATAAGGTTTATTCAGTTCTGAACCCATTTCGAAATATGCATATGAGGACTTACCGGAATTGTTATATGTTGTTTCCGGCCTCATTTAAACTTGCCTTGATGTGTTGTTCTTGTTTGCATCATCTCTTGCCATGAGTAGCTTCATGTAGCTTGGTCATGCATCATGCTTGTTGTGCATCATGCCTTGTTCATGTGTGGTGTGTTTACCTTTGTTGTGTGCTTCTTCTTGTTAGTTCCTGTTTCGTTGCGATCGTGAGGATTCGTTCGTCTACGATTGGTTTCGCTTCATCCGTTCGTCTTCTTCATGGACTCGTTCTTATTCCTTGCGGTATTTCAGGCAAGATGACTGCTACCTTGGATCTCACTACTATCATTGCTATGCTAGTTGCCTCGTACTTTCGCTATGCTGCGCTACCTATTACCTGTTTATCAAGCCATCCCATATTGCCATGAACCCCTAACCTTTGACACCTTTCCTATGCAAACCGTTGTTTGGCTATGTTACCGCTTTTCTCAGCCCCTCTTATAGCATTGCTAGTTGCAGGTGAAGTTGAAGATTTCTCCATGGTGGACAGGATTTTTGGTTGGGATATCACAATATCTCTTATATTGTTAATGCATCTATATACTTGGTAAAGGGTGGAAGGCTCAGCCTTATGCCTGGTGTTTTGTTCCACTCTTGCCGCCCTAGTTTCCGTCATACCGGTGTTATGTTCCCGGATTTTGCGTCCCTTACGCGGTCGGGTGATTTATGGGACCCCCTTGACAGTTCGCTTTGAATAAAACTTGTCCAGCAAGGCCCAACATTGACTTTTACCATTTGCCTCACCACCACCTACTTTTCCCTTGGGAGTCGCTCTCTCGAGGTCATCTTTATTTTAGCCCCCGGGCGGTGCTTGTCTAAGTGCTGGTCCAAACCGAAGCGATGTCCGGCGCCCCTGGCAACGGGGTCTATGCCAACCCGACGTCTTGCTCATCCGGTGTGCCCTGAGAACGAGATATGTGCAGCTCCTATCGGGATTTGTCGGCACGGGAGGCTTTGCTGGTCTTGTTTTACCATTGTCGAAATGTCTTGATGTACCGGGATTCCGAGACTGATCGGGTCTTCCTGGGTGAAGGTCTATTCCTTCGATGATCGCGAGAGCTTGTCATGGGCTAAGTTGGGACACCCCTGCAGGGTTTAAACTTTCAAGAGCCGTGCCCGCGGTTATGTGGCAGATGGGAATTTGTTAATGTCCGGTTGTAGACAACTTGACACTTGATCCGAATTAAAACGCATCAACCGAGTGTGTAGCCGTGATGGTCTCTTCTCGGCGAGTCCGGAAGTGAACACGGTTTACGTGTTATGTTTGGCGTAAGTAGGTGTTCGGGATCACCTCTTGATCATTGCTAGTTGACGACCGTTCCGCTTGTTCTCTTCTCGCTCTTATTTGCGTATGTTAGCCACCATATCATGCTTAGCGCTCTGCAACCTCACCACTTTACCCCTTCTTTACCCATTAAGCTTTGCTAGTCTTGATACCCATGGTAGCAGGATTCTTTGAGTCCTCGTGACTCACGGATACTTCAAAAACCAGTTTGCGGTGCCTATGTTACCGGCGGTGATTTAATCAAGCTCAAGGAGGAGCTCGATGAAGATCTTGCCCTTTGTGTTGTTTCGTTCTAGTTGATCCGTAGTGGAGCCCAGTTGGGGACGATCGTGGACCTTTGTCGCATTTGGGGTTCTTCTTTTATTTTGGTTCCGTAGTCGGACCTTGTTTGTATCTGGATGATGTAATGCTTTATTCATGTAATTGTGTGAAGTGGCGATTGTAAGCCAACTATGTATCTCTTTCCCTTATGTATTACTTGGGTTGTGTGAAGATTACCTCACTTGCGACATTGCTTTCAATGTGGTTATGCCTCTAAGTCGTGCTTCGACACGTGGGAGATATAGCCGCATCGAGGGCGTTATATGTAGCCAGAAAAGATGTCCCCGATACTCATGTGAGCATAATTCGCAACATCAAGCTTGACCCGGCGGTGGTCCAGAAGTTCTTCCTTGGCAGGGCACTTAGCCAATACAGTCGGCCTTCCCGGCTCAACAAAGCCGATCCTGGTGATCCCAACGTCAGTATTTTGAGGGTCATCAGTCCTGACCGGGCTAGGGGCTTCTGGATTTTCTGATTCATCGGTGGCTCGTTCAGCGGGCAGGGCCAGTAGTGGGAGTTGGTAAGTCTTGAACTAGCTCAGATGGCGGCTCATGAGTTGACGAGTCCAGCACAGCTGTTTCAACAACCGGCTCAGTCACGACCGTGTCTTCAGCTGGCTTGTTTTTCCTAACCCGTTTGCTAGGCTTGGCTTGTCTACTGCGTGAAAATAAAGGTTAGTACAGAGGCAAGGGGTTAAAGTAAAAACAAGATAAGCAGATTATTATACCCTGGAGCAGTCTTGAAAGCCGGCAGGTTGGACTGCATTGAGTCACCGGAGGCACTACAAAAAAAATACACTTCCGTGATGATACGTGTTTGTCACAGTAGGTCGCGTTTTTTGTCATGCATGTACATCCATGACAAATTTATGACAGAATCAAGATAGTCATTGTTGACACACGAACACGTCACGTGTACCCTCGACGTCGAGGGTGATGCACCGCAGCTCACGTCGAAGGAGACCCGACCGACAGCGCGATACGCAAGACAGTCAGTGGGTGCTTTTGCAGACCCGAAACCCCGCAGCTCTCAAACACGAAGAACAGCGAAGAACGAGAGAGAAAAACGGTGGACAGATAAAAAGTAGACAGGAAAAGTAGTATATTGATTTGTTCGATTGTGTGTTGTTCAATCGGTCGTCACCCCCAACATATATAAGAGGCGGCTGGACTTCCCGTACAAGCAAAGGATTCATCTAGGCTTTCCTTACAAGAAAAATTACATCAATTCGCGTCCTAGAGTCCTAGTTCTATTCAACTCGGATTCGATCTGAAACTGGCCCAACTTCTGTCTTCCTCCTTGTGCAGGCCGCGAGCCTCCATATGACCTCCGATCAAGATGGCCCAAATATCAAACTTGTGCGCCTCGACGATACGAACAACTCTCATGTTGATCACTTTTTCAAATAAGGCCATCTTGAATACTTTTCGAGGTCGTCTTTACCTTCCAGTCGGACTCAGTCTTGCGGTAGACTGAATTATCCGAGTCTTGTAGTGAATTTGCAGGTCATATACTATCTCTGATGACAATGACTCCAAAACCAAAGTTTACCGTCTTGATGATCGCACAACTTCTGTATTGAACACTTCTTCATCGAAATCATCTTGATAAACTTTTGGGCATATGTTCAGTTTCACTCGATTTGAGCTCATCCACTCGGATATTAGAGTCTTTCACTCGGATGGTCCATTGGACTTTTCACTCGGATGACTATATTTTCTTTCGGAAAACAAACGATGACCACATTTTCAGTCGGAAGACAACCGATCGGTAGGTTTTCACTCGACCTTTTACTCGATCGGTAGGTTTTCACTCGGCCTTTTACTCGATCGGTAGGTTTTCACTCGACCTTTTACTCGATCGGTAGGCTTTCACTCGACCTTTTACTCGATCAGTAGGTTTTCACTCGACCTTTTACTCGATCGGTAGGTTTTCACTCGACCTTTTACTCGATTGGTAGGTTTTACCCGAAAGGTAAACTTTCACTCGACCGATGAGTTTTCACTCGGATGATAAGCTTTTCACTCGACCAAAAACATAGCCTGATCTTGATTTGTCTCCCCAAGTCTCATACGACCTCGGATTGAGACGAATTAGATATGAAAATCGATCGGCTCGATGAGACGAAACTTTTTCGTGTTGATGGTTTTTTCGATTCAAGGACTTCTTAAGGGCCTAATTGCTCGCGCGACCCATCAGACATGGCGTCTGGTACTTTGCGCCAGATTTCCACTCAGCTTCGGCCTGCAGTGTATTGCCTCTAACTTTTGCATATGAACTCGGATTGAGATGATTTATATATCAAAATCGATTGCCTCAACGAGACGAAAAAAATTCCTTTAGAATACTCCTTCATCCGAGGTCATCTTGAAGGCAAGATTGGCCGAAAACCACTCGGAATGTTTGAATTTTGTCACTCGGAGTACAACTTCGGCCACCGATATAAGGTCGAATGGCAATAAATTAAACATCAAAGTTATTCCACTCGTCGACCTGAAACTTTGCATGCTGAAAACTCTTTCACTTGAGGCCATCTTACTTGCCTTTTGTACCTTGCCAAAATCCGATGTCAACACATGTCCCCTGTTTTTCGGCAAAGCTTGCGCGAAAAATAATATGCACGATGTTTTTCTAAGGGCGATGTCAACACTCCATCGGCCATTTATTTTCCTCGAGGCGATAATTATGTATCGGCCATGTTTGTGCTAAGGGCGATAATCGTATATCGGCCATTGCCTACTCGGGCTTCTGCCACACACTCGGGTGGTACTTCTTCAAATATTTTCCGTTGAGAGCTCGAGGTAACAATGCCCTTGTATTGATTCTACCAAATATGAATTTCAGGAACAACCCTTGTAATCCTAAAGGACCTTCCCAACTTGGAGACCACTTCTCGAATTTTCTATCTCTTGAACCAATCGGAGAATCACTTTCGAGACGAGTTCACCAACTTGAAAATTCTTCAACTTAACTTTCTTATTGTAAGCTCTTGCAACCCTCAACTTGTCTCTCTCTATGGACTCCAAAGCAACCAAACGTTTATCGGCAACTTCATCAATATTGTCCATCATCAAATTATAAAAGTCTACTGCCGATAAATCATTTTGTTTGGCTATTCTCAAAGCATTCAAGTTTACTTCTACTGGTAAAACGGCCTCTTGACCATATACTAGCTCATATGGAGTCACCTTCGTAGCACCATGCCTTGAAATTCTGTGTGCCCATAAAGCTTCAGACAACAACTCATGCCATCTCCTCGGATTATCCTTAATCTTCTTCTTGATGAGCTTGATTAGAATTTTATTGCTAGACTCAGCTTGTCCATTAGCTTGGGCATAATATGGAGAGGAATTGAGCAACTTTATATTATAAGATTTGGCAAACTCTCTGACTTGGTGTGACATAAAAGATGAACCTTGATCTGTAGTTAACGTTTGAGGAATACCGAATCTATGAATAATGTGCTCGGTTATGAATTGAATTACCTCCGTATGTGTCATGTTCTTGAGAGGTACTGCTTCAGACCATTTAGTGAAATAATCAGTTGCCACCAACACGAACCGATGCCCTTTTGAGGAAGACGGGTGAATTTGTCCAATGAAATCTAAACCCCAACCTCTGAAAGGCCACGGTTTGATAATAGGATGTAGCATAGCAGCAGGAGCCAATTGAATATCACCAAACTTTTGACAAGCTTCACACCCTTTATAATATCTGAAGCAATCATTAATCATAGTCGGCCAATAAAACCCAGCACGTCGCAATAACCATTTCATCTTGGGAGCCGACTGGTGAGTGCCACAAATACCTTCATGTACTTCTCCCATAGCAACTCTTTCCTGGTCCTCATCCAAACACTTTAGAAGAACATCATCGACTGTTCGGCGATAAAGACCATCGTCTCTCATTGTATACTTGAAAGCCATACGCCGAACAGCCCTGTCCACCCTTTCACTCGGATTGCACAAGTAATCAACAATGGGCTTTCTCAATGGAATTATCACCTGCACTAGATTTTTTGTTAATGGCGAATCGGTGGGTTCAGGTTGGCCTCTCCCATATTGGCAAGACAAGACATCGGTCTTTGAGAGATATGAAACATGCCATGATCAACATGATATCCGGATGCTTCTGTGCCAACTCATTTGCTTTCCATTGTCATGTCTAGATATATGTGCAATGCTAAAACAATCCAAAGTAGAAATTATATCTAGACATTTATCAAGATAAACATTAAGTGATTAGTCAAAACACCGAAAGACTACGGATATTTGCTGCACCACTAGTAACGAATCACCGTAAGCCTCAATATGTGTAACACCTATAGCAAGTAACATCTCTAGACCGAATAACAATGCTTCATATTAGACGATTGTTTGTGCAAAAATATTCTAAGCGGCATGAGGCTTCAAAAACAGCACCATGAGGAGATATATAAACAATACCAACACCTTGGCCATTGCTACAAACTGAACCATCAAAGTACAATCTCCATGGCACCAATGAAACAAGGTTCATATCAACATCATGCTTGTCATTAATCCGATGTTCAACAATGAAATTAGCAACAATTTGGCCTTTCATGGATTTTAGAGATTCATAAGCCAAATCATACTCAATCAAAGTGTAAGCCCACTTGCCAATTCTACCACTAAGAATTGGCCTATGCAACATGTACTTAATGACATCGGTTTGACAAGCTACTACACAAGCACTCGGTACTAGGTAATGTCTCAATTTTGTGCAAGCGTAATATAAGCATAGACATAGTTTTTCAATAAATGTATACCTTGTCTCGGTGTCCAATAAACGTCTGCTCAAATATGTAATGGCATGCTCCTTTCCTTCGGTATCTTGAGTCAAAACAGCACCAATAACACCTTCCTCTGCTGCGATATAAAGTTTAAAAGGCTCTCTATGTTTGGGTGCTTTCATCACCGGAGGAGTGAACAAATAACTCTTGATCATATCAAAGGCTTCTTGCTGTTTTGCCCCCCAAGTGAAATCAACATCATTCTTTAACCGAAGGATAGGAGTAAATGCATCAACTTTCCCTGATAGATTAGCTATGAACCTTCTCAAATAATTGACCTTGCCAAGGAACTTTTGCATATCTCTCTTGCATGTTGGAGCCTCCACTTTCTGTATGGCTTCTATCTTTTTGGGATCGATTTCGATGCCATCTTCATGAATAATGAAACCCAAAAATTTGCCAGCTGACCGAATGCACACTTCAAAGGATTCATCTTCAGTCCATACTTTTTCATTTTTCAAAAGCTAAACGCAAATCGGCCAAGTGAGATTCAAAAGCATCCGATTTGACAACAATATCATCAATATAAACTTCAAGTATGACACCGAGTAAATCATGAAAAATCAAATTCATAGCCCTCTGATATGTAGCATTTTTCAATCCGAATGTCATCACTGTCCACTCGAATAAACCAAGGAAACTAGGACATCGGAAAGCTGTTTTGTACATGTCCTCTTCGGCCATAAAAATTTGATTGTATCCGGCATTACCATCTAGAAAGCTAATAACCTTATGTCCAGAAGCATCATTAATAAGCATATCGGCTATTGGCATGGGATACTCATCTTTGGGTGTAGCCCTATTCACATCTCTGAAGTCAATGCACACCCTCAACTTGCGGATCCCTTCTTCTCCTTTGGGACAATGTTAGAAATCCACTCGGCATACACGCAAGGTCGAATGAATTTAGCTTCAAGCAGTCGATCGATCTCTTCCTTGATCCGGTCATATGTTTTCGGATTAAACTTTCTGGCCGACTGTTTATAAGGTCTAAAACCGGCCTTTATAGGCAACCGATGCTCCACTAGCTCTCGGCTCAACCCTGGCATCTCATGATATTCCCATGCAAAGCAACAAACATATTCTTTCAATAGCTCGATTAGTCTAGCTTTACAATCGGCTTTCAAATTTTTGTTTATAAATGTCGGTCGAGCGACTGAACCATCTCCAATATCTATCTCTTCTAATGGATCAGCCGATGTAAAACCTTGTCCAAGTTTATCCATGTCATCCAACTCCTCTATAGACTCATACATATCGTCCTCCTTTGGATCGATATTTTACAAAACGTTTTGTAACCACTCGAATTAGAATCCATTTAAACCTATCATACCTTGGAGCCGATTGCATTCAGTCGGCTTTAAAGACACGGGCACAAAACCATTCTTGGTCGCGCTGAGAAAATCAAACTCTGATAAGTCACGTCCCATCAAGCAAGTAGCATTGGGATGTTGCCAATCCACCGATGCATCGGCCAAAGCAACACAGGCCGAGTTATCCGCATGAATGACTTCCACTTCATCATCAACCTTTGAATCAAAAACTGGTGCATAGTGGATGGCACACACTTTGGTTTGCATGAACCCAATCACGGCCTAGTATAACGTTGTAGTTACCTTGCACCTCAGCGACAAAGAATGCAGTGGCCAAAGTTTTGCTTCCGACTGTAAGCTCCACATACATTACACCTTTGGCTTCAGTTTTCTCTTTGCCTTCAAACCCGTTGAGCACCATATTGGTCTTGATCAATTCTTCATTAGGAAAACCCAATTTCTTGAAGACCGAATAGGGCATAAGATTTACCACAACACCTCCATCCACAAGCATCCGAGTGAGCGGTGACCCATTGATATGACCTCTGAGATATAACGGTTTCAGATGCGTTACTGGTTCTTTTGGCTTCTCGAATATTGCATTTTTAGGGCCAAAATCCAGCTGAGCCACCTCCCCTTCCTCATCTACAGCACGAAACTCAGCATGTAAGTAATACACCATATTGATATCCATACCTTCATGAACCGGCGTAGACTCATAGTCCAACATATCAACCTCCTCCTCGAGTGCATCCACCGATTCTGAAATTTGCCCGAGTGAAGAGGAAGCAATAGGTAATGTAGACGATGCAATGATTGCATCGTCCTCTTTTGGTAGTGTGGGTGCTGCTATGATAGGTGTAGAAGCCACTGCATCTTGTATTTGTTTGGGCCTCCACACTTGTTTTGTAGGTACCATAGGCCGAGTGTCATTGAACAACTTATCTCTTTGCTTCTCGGCCTCTTGTTCTGCCATCTCTTGATTCCTTAACCTCTGTAGTTTTCTTTTTGTGTCTTTGTTATACGGAGGACACCACTTTGGCTGAGTGTATTTAGGATCTCTCGTTTTTACTCGGCTGGTGCTTGCTTCATGGTCATTAGCCGAGTGCTTTGGCGCGATAGAAAGTATCGGCTCAGTCGGATTGCTATGCACAATAGGCTGCTGTATGGCAAATGTTTTGGTACCCAAGATAAGTGAGTCAGCATCCATTTTCTCCTTACCTTTTCCCGACTCAACTGCAGCAACACTCGGTGACTTAACACGCCATTCTTTTCGACTTTCCAGATGCATGAAATTTCCACTCGGGCGCACCTTTTTACTTGGATAGAATCCACTCGGATTGATGTCACTCGGATGGTATCCACTCGGATGGAACTCAGTCGGATGGAATCTACCCATCCGCATTTTTTCACTCGGATAACTTCCACCTGGGTGCATTCTTACACTTGGATAATTTCCATCCGGTCGCATATTTTGACCAGCCGACTGATAGTCACCGATGTTGAGTCGGCCATTATATGAGTAATCAAGTCGATCCCACACAGATTGCCTCTGCTCTTCTGAAAACTGCGCCCTTGGTCCACTCGGTTTTGTATACCGACTGAACATATCAACTGATGGTGACCTTGGTCGTTTCAGATGAGTCGGTCGATTGAAACTAGAACCGGTCGACTGGTTAGCATACTTGGACAGCAACATATCAAAAGTTGGCTTGATCCGCTTGCATTGCACTTTAACACTACTAGGGAAAAGCCTATACACAGAATCTTAGCAGCAGCGCGGTTCAAAATAGAGCGCTGCTGGTAAGTAGTTGTAGCGCTCTTTGCGTAAACTCGCTGCTGCTAAATATTTAGCGATGGCGGCAACAACTTAAAACACGCTGCTACAAATATCGACCGGCGGTGTTCCCCACCTCTAAGTAGCGATGATGGCGATCGCGAAACAGCGCTCTTGCTAAGTGCATAGTAATAGTAGCGGTTTCCTCGAGATCGCTCTTTGGTAAGTTTCAAATTGCCGCCATTTTTGTCCCGATTAGCGATGGCGCCTTACGAAAGCGTTGCTGCTAAGTTTTAGCAGCAGCACGGTTTCTCACCAGCGCCTCTGCTAACCCCACCAACCCCAAACCGTCCCTCCCTCCCCTTGCTTTTTTCCCTTCCCCTACCTCCCCTCTCCTCTCTTCCCTCCACCACATGCTCCCCTCTCACTTTTTCCCTTCCCCTACCTCCCCTCTCCTCTCTTCCCTCCACCACATGCTCCCACTCTCACTCTTCTTCTTCTCAATACTTCTCCCCATTACTCCCTCTCTTCTCTATCCACCTTCTCTCTCTTCATTACTCCTACATAACTACACCACCTCCATTAATGCATCTCCTTTCTCTTTTCCTTCCCCCTCCACTAGTTGAAGTTGTCTCCTTCCAAATTAGGTAGCTAGGTAGATGTAGGATTTAGTTAAGTGACCTATTTGCCCCTAACTAGATCTATCTTTGTCAAGAAGAGCTTAATTTGTGCACTTTTGATCTCCCTACAACATCATCTTGACCATCAAGATAGAGGTGATGAAACTTTCATGCTTTTGCAAAATGGAAATGTGTTTATGTGTGTGTGATATGTTTGTGGAAATTGTGTGTGTGGCATGAGTTGGCCTTGTAAATTGTGCTTTTGAGTTGCCTATGTTTTGCGAAATGTCGATTTATTTCCGTTTGGTGAATTCGGGCAAACTCTAGATCCATATATGTCCTATTTTTAGGGAAGGTCATGCCAAATTTTTTATGACTTTGATGCATGCATGCATTTTTACAATCAATTTTTTATTATTACCGTGCGAGTTGGCGATGGTCGATTGGAGCGATGGTGGACAGGTGGTTGCGATCGGCGGTGCAAGACATGAAAGAAAATAACCGGACGAGAGGTTTTATGTCCGTGTCGAAAATGCAAAGGAATAGTTTGGCTCGACCCCCATGGCGATGGTCGTGTCGGCGCACCTGCTCATGGCTGGTTTCATGGATGGCTATACTAGGTGGATAATTGAAGATGAGGATAGCGATGTTGAGGATGCCGACGGGCAGGAAATGATGACACGGGCAAGGCGAAGAGATGATCGATAATGGCGGCGGGGAAGAGGCGGACATGGCGGCGGAGAAGGGGCGGACATGGCGGAGGAGAAGGGGCGGACATGGCGGCGGAGAGAATGACATGGACTCCACGCAGCAGAGTTAAATCGGTACTAAGTTCAATTGTGCGGGACCCTCATGTTCAAGCATTGCTTCGCAAGGAGGCAATCTTGAGAGAGCTGCTTCTAGAGAGGAGGCTAAGCTGGAGCAAGCGGTGGTAGACTCGAACACTCCATTGTATGATGGTTGCAATCTGAGGTGACCGGTTGAGTTTCACGCTCCAACTCCTCGAAGGCGAAGGCTAAAACAAATGGACCGACACTAGCCTCGATGAGCATCTCAAGTACCTAAAGGATGTTCTTCCCTTGGGTAATCTATGTCCTACTAGTGTTGATGAGGCCAAGAAGATCGTGTGCCCTCTTGATCGCCACACATTAGATACCATGCATGCATCAGCGATTGCATAATTTATCGGAAGGAGCACGCGGAAAAACAAGCTGTCCGGTGTGCAATGCTTCTCGATACAAGAAGGCCGGAAGAAATGTCCCCGAGAAAGTCGTATGGTACTTACCGATCACTCCCGTCTCAGAGGTATTTTGTAGATCCCAAGGAAGCAAAGCTAATCGCCGCACGCGGAGAGGAAGAAGCCCGGCGATGGAGATGATCCGAAGCTGAGACACGTGAAGGATGGAAGCCGGTGGACAGCGTTGAACAGCTTCTATCGGTATTTTGAATGTGATGCAAGGAACATCGTGCTCGTGGCGTGTACCGATGGCATGAATCCGTTTGGCAACGAACACCAACCATAGTACATGGCCCGTGTTTGTATGGATGTACAACCCCCCCGGTTGTGCATGAAATCGAAATACATTCACATGAGCATGCTTATTCAAGGGCCAAAACAACCAGGAAATAATATTAATTTGTATCGGGGCTACTTCAAGAGGAGTTAGACACGTTATGAAAAACACCGGCCAAGACATGGGGCGCTTGACAAAGGTGAGTATTTCAACATGAGAGCGCGCTGATCACGGCGATCTGAGGACTATCTCGATTACGGATATGTGGCGGGCCGGTGTGCCATGGATATTGCGGATGCACACGGTGCATGGATGATACAACGTCTCGGCAGCTAACGTCAAGGAAAGATGGCGGTGCAGGAAAATCGTGTACATGGGGCATCGAAGATGGCTTGAACAGGGCGACCCGTGGAGAAACCGTGGAGATCTATTCAATGGTCACGCTGAGCATCGAGGACCTCGTAAGCGGGCGGTGCGAAATCGATGAGCTGTTGAAAAAGCTGGAATGAGTGCCCCCGCCGAAAGATGATGAGAAAGGCGCGAGCCGCTGCTGAAGGTATGGAAGGCGAGGTCTATGTTACGGGACTTGGAGTATGGCACAAACTCGATACACCTCATTGCCTAGATCAAATGCATATCTGTAAGAATGTCCTTGAGAGCTTGCTCGCAACAACGATGAACATGCGGATAAGACCAAGGATGGGCGAAGGCAAGAAAAGACTTGCAAGATTTGAAAATCAGGGAAGATCTGCACATGCCGCCCGTAAAATGTCGACGAGACAGAGCGGAGCAGAGGCACGGCGAGAAGAAGGGCAAGAAATTAAAGAAAGAAGATTATTGCCCCCCTCTTGCTTCACCTTAAGTCAGCTGAGATCAATCAATTCTTTAAGTGCCTTACGGGAGTGAAAGTTAGTTCGATTCTTGTGGCAAGATAAGCGAGATATCTAGACACGGACAAGAAAAGGTTCAGCGGGATGAAGTCTCATGACTGTCATGTGATGATGACGCAGATACTACTGTTGCCCTTAGAGGATAATGGACAAGCACGTCCGTGACACGCTTATTGGTCTCTGCAACTTTTTGGCGTCATCTCTCGAAAGTCGATCGGTGTGAAGCAGCTCAAAGGCTACGAGGAAGAGATCGTTGTGATCTTGAATGAGCTTGAGATGTACTTCCGCCGCGTTCTTGACGTGATGGTGCATCTGTGTGTCCATATTGTGGATGACATAATAGACTGGGGCCGTCATTCCTGCACAACATGATGCCGTTTGAGAGGATGAATGGGATCATCAAAGGATTCGTTCGTAACATGTCCCGTCCGGATGGAAGCATCGTCCAGGGCTATTTGGCACAAGAGTGCATCTCTTTCTGTGAGAATTTTCTATATGGTGCAGACCAGCCGCCCTGGTGTTAGTGTTGGTTTGCCCGTTAACAAGCACGATGGGAGGCTCGAAGGAGATGGTCCTCAGAAGCGGTCGCGAGGAACTGCGTGGCATACTCGAGATCAGCGCAGCGATTTTGTGAGCAAACTTGGTAGTGCTACAACACCTAGGCGAGGTAGATCCTTTCGTAGCCTTTGCACAAAGAAATTATCGCAAAGAAGTATCGTGACCGGGGGTATGCGGGGCCGGACGCCGAAGTTACTAGAGAGCACAACTCCACTTTCTTGCATTGGTTCAAAGAGCATATTATTGCTAATCCCGGAGGAGGGCTCTAAGGACGGATTGCTCATATCGCCTTAGCACATGGCCCTCGCCCAACCTCGTAACCTATCGGGCATATGATATCAGCGGATACACGTTCTACGGAGGCAAAAGATATGGGCAAGTGATGATCGAACTCGGGGTGACGATGGAATGCATGACCGCGGCGACAACGGCACTGGCGAGCGATTTTATGGAAGGTCGAGGAGATGCGGGAGCTTGACTACTCGGACTGCACAACACGACGATGTTCCGTGTCGGATGGGCTAAGAATGTCGAAAAGAAAGCGGATGTTCACTACCATGACTATACCCGGCGCCAAGAGCGCTACCGTCAACGCTTATCGCAAAAAGCGAGCCATGGGTACATGCTAAGCACGTGACACAATGCTTCTTCATAATCGACCCGCGCAATCCCAGCCGTGTTGTCGTGAGGAGAGGCAAAAGGAACATCATTGTAATGGATGGAGTCGCCAATGAGGAAGACTATGATCGATCGGCAACCCAATGAGGAAGATGGCGATGATGATGAAGTATCGTCAAAGAAGAATCAATACTACATTACCTAAGAAAAATAGCACTCCATGGAAAAGGCAAAGTCACAATGAGGGGCTCAATTATTCTTGACGAACAAGAAGGAAAGAAGCTGACTCAAAAAGAAAACGCAAAGACCGAGGAAGCGTATGTTATGGGTCCAATGATGTGTAATATATATATGTTCCTATTTTGTATACACACTTAGCCATATGATGTGTAATATATATGTTCCTATTTTGCATACATATTTAACCGTCAAATGATGCAATATATATCGCCCTCCCTTAGTTCACACGCCCTCGGAAATAAAAGTGGGATAAAATAAAGGAAAAGAAAAATGAAAACTGGCGTAGCGGCGGCGATGTAGCAGCGTTTCCACAAAACCGCTGCTGCTACATACCATAGTAGTAGCGCGTTTCTTATAAACCGCTGCCCTTCGCACCATAGTAGTAGCGTGTTTACCATAAAGCGCTGCAGCTACAGATCATAGTACTAGCGTTTCGACATAGCGCTCTTGCTACATCCACTTAACCCAAAATTCTCACTCGCCCAGCTTCATCCGCCACATTTCCCCAAATCCCCTCTCTCTCCGGCCCCGTCGCTCGCGCGCCCGACCGGCCCGGCGCTAGCCCCGACTCCGGGCCGGGCGCTAGCCCAGCTTCGCCCGTCGACCCTCGACCCGACTCGGCGCGCTTCGCCCCGACTCCAGCGCTCGACCCGACTCAGGCTTCGCCGCCGACCCAGCCTTCGCCCCGACCCAGCGCGCTCGCCCCCGACCCGTCGGCCCTCGCCTCCCTCCTCGCCCCTGCACTCTCTGTAACCCCCCCTCTCTGCTAGGGTTCTTCATGTTAATTAAT
This sequence comes from Aegilops speltoides, assembly GCA_021437245.1. Classification (NCBI taxonomy): domain Eukaryota; kingdom Viridiplantae; phylum Streptophyta; class Magnoliopsida; order Poales; family Poaceae; genus Aegilops; species Aegilops speltoides. The sequence goes on from CM038147.1 coordinate 391,955,602, forward strand.
TAGGTTATCTATTTAGTTATGAATTTAGCTAGGTTTCAAAATTAGCTGAATTTATATGGAAATTTGAACTGGACATGTGATATGTGCATATGTCATGTTTTGGACATGTCATGTTTGGAAAATGATCCGAGTGGCCTATATTACCGAAATGTTGATTCATTTCCGTTTGGTGAATTCAGCGCTCGATATGTCCATTTTTAGCAAAGGTCATGCGAAATTTCCGTGAATAAAGGCATGATTTGTGCTACATAGTTGGCATATCAGTCTTGGCACATAGATTTCTTTTCGTCATTTCTCATTTATTCATACTTTTAGAAATAAATGAGGCCACTTAATCATAGGAAACATGTCGAACAACGAAGAAACTGGGCCTTGACCAAGATGCGAGCGAGATGGATTATGATGGTGAACAAGAGTACCTCGACTATTTGTTGCTAAGCAAGGTTTGCGGTCGGCCTCGATGATGAATGCGGCGCCGACATCGACACGACGGGCCGGCACCGATGGCGGCGCCGAGACCGTTGGGGAAGGTACCGGCGGGAAGGTACCGCCCGATGCCGATACCGAAAAGAGGAAGCATAAGAAGCGAGAGGATCGAAAACCTAACAAACTAGGGATTGGACGACTTGTGATCACAAAGATGGCACTGGCAAGTTTGAGTCGTTAGAGCGGAAGAACCTCGCAAGTGCTATGGGAACCAAGTAGGATGCATCCTACGGGAATCTTGTGACATCAAGCAGCGATGACTTAAGGAGTAAAGAACATTTGACGCAGATTGCTCCTAACGAAGTTGCACAAGAGATTCAAGTTCCCGACCGGGATGATAACATAGAACAACCGTGGGATGATCCGAAGATGAAAAAGATTAACAATCACGCCATGGGCATGTTCAGCAATGATTTGGCCTCTGGAAAGGGAGGGTGAAACGAGCTATTGAGGCTGATGAACCCCTGTCCAAGATTACGGAAGAAAATCCGACACTTACGGAAGAGGAGTTGAAAAGTTCAAGGACACTTGAGCTATCGAGGCAGCCAAGGCTAAGGCTGCAAAATTCAAAAGCCTTCAGCTCGGAACAGGGAAGCATCGCCTCGGAAGCCGTGGCTACCTCGGTAAAAGGCCCATATGGGATAAGGAGGGCGCGAGCGTGAAGCCGCTGGTCTCCCAGACCCCTTCGCGAAGTTCACCAACCCCTTGGAGCATGACTTCATCAGGCCCGCTACAAGTGGGACAAGGAGAAAAAGGTTTTTACGGACAAGATCACGAGGAAATTGATTAGACTCTTGGAGAAGCAACACCGCTTGCAGCCGAAAGCCCTACTTCTCGATGAGGCCCAAGTGGGACACCCCTCTCAACCGGCCTTGAGCGAACTTAAGGGACTCCCGTTGGACCAGCGGCCGCAATATGGTCGTGTGCACGGCGCCGGAGAGCGGCGCCACGTGGAAGGTGTTTTACAACGACGGCCCAGAGGCCAAGCGAAAAAAGAAGTTTAGTCGGCGGACATCGGCGCAAAGGTGAAGCTTGCGGTCGAGAAAAAGCAGTGAGGGCGAAAAAAGCAGCCGAGGACAAATATGAGTTGCTACTGATGGCGATCAATGCAGTTATGGCGCTGCGAAATGATTTCGCTACTAACTTGGTTCGATTATCATCAAGCTGGCGAAGGAAAATCCGAGACAAGGCGGTACATGATTTCCCGATGCCCGGTTTAAATCATGAAAGCAACTCCATGAACAACAACACCATCGCACCATCACTTGCTCAAGCAACGGGCCTCCTCTCGCAGCGCGCTCCGCTCATAGCCCGTCCTCGGTCTCGGTAGCGCTAGGTGGGCCTTCGTCTTTAGCTGAGCTCGGCGCCGTCCACGGTAATTACATGTCGCACCAACATATATATATATAGATAATATTCCATTTTGTTGCCTTTTGGTTGTTTTACACCACAGACATATGTGTTTGCGGCGAAAAAACCCCATGCACCATACTCTACTTGATCAAAGGCGGAAGGTGGGCGTGGGAAAGGGATGATAATGGACCCTCTCAGCGCACATTCCACAACCACCCGATCCCGCTGGGCACTTGAGGTTAGCTTGACCGGTGTGAAGCGGGGCACGAGGTTGCCTCCTCAATACAGCATGTGGGGGCGCACGGCGAGACCCGCCGCGGATTGGACGATGCAAGGGTTGGGTGCTGCTATGGCGAAGAATCTTATTAAATGCAGGAGCGGCCGAGAGCACACCAATAACTACCACACATCAACAAGCATGTGCGGAGACCACCACCCCACCCACGCAATTACCAGCTCTGTAGTAGTGCGGGTGAGGCGGCGGACGACATGATGAAGGGGTGCAATAATCTTGGCTGATGTACACAGAGAGCAGAGAATGGATGATGAGGCGGAGGTCGACCCTATGGATTACCTCAATACAAGCGCGTATGGTGTGACATAGATATGATGAGTCAACCATATGACGAATCGGGCTATCGACTTGCTAATGAGGATATGGATGATATGCCGGGCAGGGCCGTACCATGGAATGCAAAAGTCTCTCTTCATGAAATCCTCACAGGACACGCTGAAGATGCCGCCTCAACACAGGCTCAACTAGCGGGCGCGAGGTCGTCTGATGATTTAGCCGGGAACACTTGGGCAGGGGTTAAGGAAGGGTGCGGAAGGTGTGCCCAAGAAAAAGGAGAGGAAGAGATCGGGAAGGTAGCGCCTCCAAACAAGCGAGCACACAGCAGCAGACGATGCATTACGAAGGCGTGTACCCGTGAAAGGTGCGGTCATGTTCCATCTCACAGGCGAGCCGATGCTACCGCCCGAAACCGCTGGAGGCACTATCGAGGATCTCGGAGACTGCACGACCATGTGTTGTCGTGAGAAAAGCCTACTAGCCTCAAAGGATCCGGGATATCCGACATCTGCGGCTCGTGTGCACGAGGGAAGTGCTACGTCGACACACGGCCCGCGGAGGTGTTCTTCTGCGGTTTGACCATATCTTTGAGATGTTTCTAACACGGCGGCTTGATTTTACTATCGTCCGCCTTTTTGCGCTACATATGAGCTCCGTCGTGAAGAGTGAAGAAGTCTCGCAAATCTGTGTGGCGGATCCGTACTACATGCACGAGTCTTTCTTGAGTCTCGGCGACTTTGGCGTGAAACTACTAGGGAGTACCTCCAAAACTTCATAGTACAGAATAAGGACCGGAAATTGTCCTCGTGCCTTATCATCCAAAGTAAGTCAGTTCGGACAACCCTTTCGTACATTTCAATCATTCCTTCTCTCTCATATGGGGAATAATTTGAGGTGTCTTTTCCCTTGACAACGGTAGCGCCGTTCTTATCGTTCTTTACCATAAGTCTCCCCACCGTGTATTTTGACCCTTGAGAGACTACGAGAAAAGGACTACACCCACATAATGAATATTCAAGATGATGCTCTCAAGGCTTGACTATAGAGGTGGCCATGTGCATATCAGAAACAAAGGAACAAGAAGATGGGTTTAGCGCATAAAACTAACTTCTCCTGCATCCATGTCCCAAAACCAAGCAAGAAGGATGGATTCTACATCGTCCATCTCATGATTCAGTTCAACGGGGATCACCAAAGCTTCGCATTAACAGCGAAATGATGATCATATCCACAAGTGGCTAGAATCTCATGGAGAAGCGAATTATAAACTTAGAGATGACTTCTTTCGCATCCAAAGCGACATTGCGGCGATCATCATGAAAGAAGTCGTCGATGAGAAGGGATGTTCCACCACGGCCCTATATCGCGGTGACGTCCGAACTCGCATAGGCATGCAACGTCTAGACCTCACGCCGTTCAAGCAGCTAGGGTTCGTCCTCGATGATATGGAAGGATGGAACTTCTAGTGAGTTATGATGCCGATGATGATGATATGTGTCGGTTGAACTTGTTTACTTTTGTAGCGATGAAACTTTGTGATGTCCACGGTCCTGCCAAACTTGCGTAGCGCTACTTTGTTAGTTGGCGTCACGATGACCTGCGTACCTCTAGTTAATTAATTTGCGTCTTGTATATGTTGCATCTAGTTGGTAACCTTTCTTTTTGGTGTTGCTCTAGTATATTTTTTGCATATATATGATTGTACATCCTCTTCATGAACATGCATCTCTAACGGTACCTAGTTTCTTGATGGCGAGATGGAAATGCTATGTCGTGTACAAAGGGAAGGTTCGGGGTGTACAACGAGTGGCATGAGTGTCGGCGCAAGTGAATGGGTTCACAGGCGCCAGCCATAAAAACTTCAAAAGCGCAGACAAGAAGGAGAAGCTAGTTACTTGAGGTTCACGCTAGCGAGAGAGGACTCGTAACCGCCACCTCATGTCTTGCATGGTTCGCTCTCACTCATAGTGATAGCACTTCTTGCGTATGCCTTTGTTTAGATGGATAGCGTTGTTGTAGTTGCAAGTATTGAGACTTGCATGTATTGCTATTTTCGAGATGATAACAAGATATCACTTTGTGTTGGATGATGATTATGAAGAGACTATTTGTATGTACATGCTATGATTACATTTGTGGTCTCATGAGCATTTGTATGTGTATCATGATGAAATTTCTATGTGCTAAAGATTCTTCTACAAAGCGGTTCAAATACAAAACAAATATGCCAAAAAACTACTTAAATTAGCGATGGCGAGTGTACAAAAGTTAGCAGCAGCGCCGTTATAGCGATGGCGTCGCCAAAAAGCGCTAAGCGCTAATAGCGATAGCGAGCTTCCGGCAACAGTATTTCTTTGCTACACTTGTATAGCGATGGCGGAGGGGGCACGCAGCGCTCTTGCTATGAGTTAGCTGTAGCGCCGTATTAGTAGCGCGGGTACCCGCGCTACTGATACATGTAAAACCCGCGCTGCTGCTAGCCTTTTCCCTAGTAGTGTAACTTCATTCTTCTTCCACTTGCCAACTTCTGGACTCTTGGGCTTGACAAATTTAACACGAGTATTTTCTTGCACTTGCGGTTGCCCCCCGAGTGTAGGATTCTTGATGGTGATTTTGATCACTTCCTTGCCACCGGGTTGCTTATCAAGCACAACCTGTCTCCCCAAGACCTTGTCGCCCTCCTTGTCTTTCCTGGGCTCACCAACAATGACATTAGCTTTATTAGCAGACTCGGCTACCTCCGGCCGAATGAGCAGCTTCTGCCCTTCTAAATCCATGGTGTTCATTGGAAAAGGTTGTTTATCAACTTGCATATCAGAAAAGTTCAATCGTCCGTCATTAATGGCCGATTGTATCTGTCGTCGAAAAACATTGCAATCGTTAGTAGCATGAGAAAAAGAGTTATGATACTTGCACTAAGCACGCCGTTTTAGCTCTTCAAACGGCGGTAAAGTATGAGATATTCTAATAATCTTAGCCTGCAGCAAAGCATCAAATATTCTATCACATTTAGCAATGTTAGAAGTAAACTTCATCTCTTCATCACGATTCTTATGAATCGGTTTCAGATCATTGCAAGTAAAGGGTTTGGCCTTAGATGGCCAAACAAATTCAGTAGCAAAAACATCACCCTCATCGTCCGAGTGATCACTATCATATTCCACCATATTCATCTTCGGACGATCGGTTTTGTATCTATGCACTTCTTTGAGATCTTTGCTTCGGCTTTCCTGAGCCAAAGCCCTTTGTAAGACTTGGTTGATATTTAAGAACTCATAGCCTTCTAGCTTTTCTCTAATGGGAGTTCTCAAACCACTCAGCACTAGGTCTGCCAAGTCTCTCTCGGTTATCACCAAACTAAAACACGGTTTTCGTTTCTCTGAATCTCTTGGCGTAATCGGAGACCGATTCATCATGCTTACCTTAACCGATGTTAGATGTGACAACTTGAGTTCATTATCACCGCTATAAAAGTGATCATGAAATTTCTGCTCTAGCTGCGACCAAACTCGAATGGAACCATGTGGTAAAGAAGAAAACCATGAGAATGCGGTACCGATTAATGACAAAGGAAATAAGCACTTTCAACTCATTGGTGAGCCTGCCTCACCCAATTGTGCTAAGTATTGACTAACATGCTCCCATGTGGTTTTTGTGCCTTCTCCATTAAACTTAACAAAATCTGGAATTTTATATCCTGGAGGACACTGGATGGCATCAAAGTACTCGGGGTACGGCTTTTGGTAAATCCGATTCCAAGGTAGCTCAACTCCAAAATTCTCTCGAAGCATCTTAGCCATCTCTTCTCTAAGATTAGCTAGACCATCGTCCATAGTGGACGATGGAGCTTGTGGCAGTGGCATAGGAGGAGTAGGGTTACTAGCTGTAGGTAGGAATTGTGGTATGTATGTCGACCCATAATTTGGTAGTGGTCGAGTGGTTGTAGCTGTAGGTAGGGTTTGGTTCGGCGTCACCACCGAACCTGGCATGCTCATAATAGGATTAATGGGTGCAGCCACAATCTGATTTGTTTGGGTAGGATAATAAGTCATTGGCACGGGAGGCGCCGATGAGATAGGTAAAGCCAGATTAGGGTTTTGCACACTAGCAGCTACACCATAATTACCACTAGTCGATTGAGATGTATTCTTACGAGCATTAGTATTTTCTATGAAAGTTTGATAGACTAGATTGTTACCATCAGCAATCGACTTTCAATCTCCGCCCACTACTCCGGAGAAAAGGTAGTACTTAACAGAGGGTCTAACCTGCTTGGCTTGCAAAGGAGGAACTTGATTTCTTCAATCGAGTGATGTTGCCTTGGCGATCCTTCTTGAACTTTGCAAGGAACTCCTGCAAGTCCTTCTCCTCGCGCCTTCTTGTACTCCTCATAGACTTGGCGATGATCGGCCGATATCTCATCAAGGCGGGCTTAATGATGTTATCGGCGTCTACCTCGATGGCTTGGGAAGATCGGACATGGTGGATGATGATGATTGATCTTGATCCCCAGCCGAGTCACCAAAAGTGTGTTGACACACGAACCGTCCGTGTTCGATCCCAGTAGTCGCCAAAAGTGTGTTGACACACAAACCGTCACGTGTACCCTCGGCGTCGGGGTGATGCACGCAGCTCACGTCGAAGGAGACCCGACCGACAGTAGCGATCGCAAGGCGATCGGTGGGTGCTTTTGCGAGACCGAAACCCAGCGCACCGGGAGGGACCCGTCGGGATTGCGGCGGCTATGGGCTGCCCTAGGTCGATCGCTCGCCCCTAGAGCCTCGGGATTCGCAGCTCTCAAACACGAAGAACAGCGAAGAACGAGAGAGAAAAGCGGTGGACGAGATAAAAAGTAGCGGGAAAAGTAGTATATTGATTTGTTCGATTGTGTGTTGTTCAATCGGCCGTCACCCCAACATATATAAGAGGCAGCTGGACTTCCCTTACAAGCAAAGGATTCATCTAGGCTTTCCTTACAAGAAAAATTACATCAATTCGCGTCCTAGAGTCCTAGTTCTATTCAACTCGGATTGATCGGCTGGCCCAACTTCGTATTCCTCCTTGTGCAGGCCGCGAGCCTCCATATGACCTCCGATCAAGATGGCCCAAATATCAAACTTGTGCGCCTCGATGATCTGAACAACTCTCATGTTGATCACTTTTTCAAATAAGGCCATCTTGAATACTTTTTGAGGTCGTCTTTACCTTCGGTCGGACTCGGTCTTGCGGTAGACTGAATTATCCGAGTCTTGTAGTGAATTTGCAGGTCATATACTATCTCTGATGACAATGACTCCAAAACCAAAGTTTACCGTCTTGATGATACGCACAACTTCTGTATTGAACACTTCTTCATCCGAAATCATCTTGATAAACTTTTGGGCATATGTTCAGTTTCACTCGGATTTGAGCTCATCCACTTGGATATTAGAGTCTTTCACTCGGATGGTCCGACTAGACTTTTTCACTCGGATGACTATATTTTCACTCGGAAAACAAACGATGACCACATTTTCAGTCGGAAGACAACCGATCGGTAGGTTTTCACTCGACCTTTTACTCGATCGGTAGGTTTTCACTCGACCTTTTACTCGATCGGTAGGTTTTCACTCGACCTTTTACTCGATCGGTAGGCTTTCACTCGACCTTTTACTCGATCAGTAGGTTTTCACTCGACCTTTTAATCGATCGGTAGGTTTTCACTCGACCTTTTACTCGATTGGTAGGTTTTACCCGAAAGGTAAACTTTCACTCGGCCGGTGAGTTTTCACTCGGATGATAAGCTTTTCACTCGACCAAAAACATAGCCTGATCTTGATTTGTCTCCCCAAGTCTCATACGACCTCGGATTGAGGCGAATTATATATAATCGATCGGCTCGGCGAGGCGAAACTTTTTCGTGTCGAAGGTTTTTCGATTCAAGGACTTCTTAAGGGCCTAATTGCTCGCGCGACCCATCGGACATGGCGTCGGTACTTTGCGCCCGATTTCCACTCGGCTTGACTGCGGTGTATTGCCTCTAACTTTTGCATATGAACTCGGATTGAGATGATTTATATATCAAAATCGATTGCCTCAACGAGACGAAAACAATTCCTTTAGAATACTCCTTCATCCGAGGTCATCTTGAAGGCAAAATTGGCCAAAAACCACTCGGAATGTTTGAATTTTGTCACTCGGAGTACAACTTCGGCCACTGATATAAGGTCGAATGGCAATAAATTAAACATCAAAGTTATTCCACTCGTCGACCTGAAACTTTGCATGCTGAAAACTCTTTCACTTGAGGCCATCTTACTTGCCTTTTGTACCTTGCCAAAATCCGATGTCAACAGTCATACCTGTGCTGTCGTAGAAGTGTTCCATGACATTACCAAAATTATCATCACAGAAGTGTCCACTTCCATGACGATAAATCGCGCGTCACAGAACTGCTTTCGTCAAGGGTGACCGACACGTGGCATCCACCGTAACGGAACACCGTTAAGCTATCGGGTCGGGTTTTGGATCCGATAACCCGTTAACAGCCCGACCAATGGGGATTTTCCGTGTAATTGGTGGAGGAAACACGTGTACGCTCACCGTTGGGGCAGATGCCATCCACTCATTGGACAGAAGGCGCCTATGATACGTCGACACGTGGCATGGCCCAACAGAGGCCCATTCCTGTGAAAAGGCCGGCCCATTTGACTTGGTCAAAAGGTGGCGGGCCGGCCATGGAAAGCCTGTTAACGGCATGTTCGCATATAGCCCATTTACAGCCCGCTAACCCAAGGCCCGTTACGCCCTATCCAAATTAGGCCTAGTAGCTTCATCTGGGCCATCCAATATGATTTCAGCCCATTTTCACTTCTGGCCCATGTATGGCCCATGACGTCTTTCGGCCCATATGAGGCCCTATGTAACTCTTGGCCTATTAACGGCCCGTGGTGAAACTGGCCCGCAATGAATAGTGTATCACTTTACACCCACTAATGGCCTATGGTGAAACTGGCCCGCAATGAACAGTGTATCACTTTACACCCACTAACGGCCCGTGGTGGCGGCCCGTAATGAGCGATGTATCACTTTATACCCATTAAGGGCCCGTTATTGATTGGGCGTTTCCGGCAAATGTTATCTTTTGGTCTTATCGAGCCCATTTATTCTTGGGCTCATTTCGGCGATTCGTTTACTTACGGCCCGTTCTTGTCATTTTCTGCTTGTGGGCCAAATTCTACCCGTGGTTACATCGGCCCGTTTTGGTCCGTTAATCGTTGGGCGTTTTCATAGCGTCATCAAATCGGCCTATTAATGATGGTCCGTTATGGTCATCTGCCCGTATAAGGCCCATTGATGATCTGACCCGTAGAAGGCCCATTGTTTCTCGACCCGTAGAAGGCCCATTGTTTCTCTGCCCGTAGAAGGCCCATTGTTTCTCTGCCCGTAGAAAGCCCATTGTTTCTGACCCGTAGAAGGCCTCATGTTTTCTGACCCGTAGAAGGCCCTTGTTTCTACAGACCGTAGGAGGCCCGATATCACCACTGATAAATATTAGCACATGGTTATTGTGGCCTAGTTTTAAAAAGAAGCGCTTGCGACTACAAGCAAACAAATAAATAAGACAACAAGGAAATAAATAAGCAAGCAACTTATGCTAGCCTATCATGGCTGTTACACATATTACATCCACTGGGCATCAAAGTTCGCCACCGATTGCAAATATAGGGAACAAAGCAGCATATCATATACTTTGGTTGTCAAAGTTGGCGACCAGCGCAAATAAACGCCCATGACAAAACAAATCTAGAACTGAAACCACTTGAAGATCTCAAGAAACAATATCACAGGTACCCATAATTTGGCAAGATGCTTAGCAAGCTTATTAACTTTCTCTTGTTTGGTGCTTAAATCCTCCAGTAACTTGTTGTTGCACGAAAATATGCATCTGAATTCTGCGAGGACTTCCTCGGTCCTTGACTTCTGTCATGAGACATCGATCGATGTCTTTCAACTTGAAGTTGAGACTCAAGAAGACGAACTGATTGAGCAATGAGTTGAAGAGCTTGTGCCGCGATAGTGGCGATAACTCGAACACTACATCAAGACAGGACTTTTGGGTTCCCTCACCGTCGTCAAGATAGTTTTATCAGCTTTCTTGGAGACCAACAGGATGTCTCACTATCTTGAACCTTATCGCATTACTTCCTTTACCATTGGATAACGCAGATCTTGTTCTCCAATATTTTGTCCGCATTCTAAAAGAGAAACAAGCAGACACATCACATGTTTACCATGTTGTATATGAAACTCATTTTGGTAAATGAATTCAGTAGTAAAGTGGACAGGATAACAGCATGAAACAAACATACATCTATGTGCGATGGTCATTTTATGGTCTATATCATTCTAGTTTTTGTTGCCAAATCAAGATAGAGACACAGTTCAAATAATATTTGTTCAAGACAAAGCAGAATAGATAGAATATAAGTGTGGGTAACTATAGAGCAATAACAACACTTGTAATGTGCATGACATGAGAACATAATTGTTTATTCAATTGAAACTGAAATCAACATAGAGCAAGTTACAACAGCAAACCAGTTAAAGAAACAGGTTTCAAACATACATGTTGCGCCATTGGAGTTTCAATTCCATCCTTTAAATTTGAAAATAGTTGGTATGAGTAAATACAGTAATGCAAGAGCAAAGGAGTATGAACCATAGCTCTGAACGACACGAGAACAAATCTTCTTCTCCTTTAAGCGCTGAGTTGGGATTCAGGGTGGTTGTCCTCATGCTTTGGGCACTGCAGTTCCCTTACTAACCGCTCGTGTTTGGATGCTCTGTGGTGGAGACGGTCTTTGTGTCAAGCTGGGCTGGGTTACTATCTGCGGGGTTGGGGTTAAAGGGGTGTAGCTGGTTCTCTGTCCAAGCTGGGTAGGGTACAATCTGCGAGTCAGGGTTATGTGTGGTGGATCTGGTCCTTGGGCAAGTACAACCGTGGTTCTATCTGCATCAGCTGGTAGCACTATCTTTTACGAAGATCGTGTTGTTACTCCCTTAGATCTGCCATCACGCTCTCCAATTCAAATGGCTGATAAACAAGAAAAGTAATTGAAAGTATAGAAATTGTATGATGAGCAGGTGCAATGGATAGTGGGGAATAAAGAGGGCATGAAATAATTCATATTTATGTTGTCTAGCCAAGCAGGATAGCATGACACAATTTCACATATATGATGGCTAACTAAGCAGGATAGCATGACACAATTTCACATTATGATGGCTAACTAAAAAAGATGAAAACACATAGTTCAAAATATGAGACTATGTAAATAGGATGACATGACATAACTATATAATGTGTTTATTAAATAGGTTGGCATGCCATAATTCACATACATTCATGGATAGAATGCCATAATTCTAAATATGATGTTGTAAACACTAAACAGGATGAGATGATATAACTATATGATGTCTTTATTAAATGGGTTGCCATGCCATAATTGAGATAGATGATGTGTATGTACTATGTAAACATGATGGCATGATATAATTCAAATATATGATTTATATAGTAAGCAAGTAAGTAGATGGCAATCTATATATGATGTAAAAACTAAGCAATGCCAGACAACATGCATGACATGAGTAATATAACCCTGCCAAGTTTGAGCATAGACCCCAGGGGGAAAATAGGACTGGTCATCAGTCTCTGAATCCTCCTCTGAGGAGCTCTCTGTAGCAGACAAGATGTCGCTTGGCGAGTAGCATTGTCTGCTCCGAATACCATGTTTTCACTCCAGATACTTCCATCACCGCTTCAAATGGCTGATGCACAGGAAGAGTAGTTGAATATACAAACGTTGTGGACAAATGGAACACGTAATACAAAAAAATGATAGCATGATATAATTCACATACATGATGATTGGCTAAACAGCATGGCATTGCATAATTCACATATATAATGCCTTTGCAACAAGATAGCATTGTATAATTCACATATATAATGTCTTGCAACAAGATGGCAATGCATAATTCACATATATGGTAATTAGACACTGAACATGTGGCATTCACACAAAGCATGTCTAAACTAATCAAATGGCATAGCAATGCAAGACACCATAAGCACGATATGAGCAACATAACCCTGCCAAGTTAGAGCATACACCTCGGGGGGGATAGGACTGGTCATCTGTCTCTGAATCCTCCTCTGAGGAGCTATCCGTAACCGGCGAGATATGCGCTTCGTCAGATAGCATAGTCTGCTTTCGAAGACCTTGTTTTCACTCCAGAATTTGCCATCACCGTGTCAAATGGCTGATGCACACGAAGAGCGATTGAATGTACTAACATTGTTGACGAATGTAATATGTAACAAAAAAAAGATGGCTGATATAATTTACATATAAGATGGTGGCTAAGCGGGATGGCATTGCAAAATTCACATATATGATGCTGGCTAAACAAGGTGGCGTTGCATAATTCACATAAGCGATGAATAAACTAAGCAGATGGCATTCGCACAAAGGATGTCTAAACTAAGCAGATGACATATTTGATGTATAAAGTAAGCAATGCAAGACACCATATGCATGATATAACCAACATCAGCATGCCAAGTTAGAGCGAAGACCTCAGGGGGTAAATAGGAGTTATCTTCTCCATCTGAATCCCCCTCAAAACAGATATCTTCCTCTCGATTACAATCTGAAATGCTTGGAGGGGGGCTACCTTTGCGCCTACCATGGAGCGACGTCTGCATGAAATTATATTGCCACGCAAGGCTCATCTATTTTGCTCTGCATGTTCAGTTCCATTGTTTACAATAACTGTCATGCATAGGAATAAAACATAGTGAGATTATTTAAGGAGTGCATGTAGAAATCTAGAGTGATGGTAGCAACCTGTGGATAGACCCAAAACCAATAATAGCAGGCAGATAATGGCTTGATTAATAAATCCGATAATGGCTTCTTTACTGTTTGTTTCCCACCCAACATGAAACTCATAGTAGACATCGGAGATTAACCAGATAGTAGATAGATACTATTGATAGCGGCCCCGATATGTACCCCACAACCATTTAAAAACTCAAGTTTGACCATTAGTTTGGAGCCGACTCAGAGTCTAATCGGTGAACAGGACGATAAAGTAGGATGTAATATTAGCGATGCATAGCGAAGGAACACGAAAGAGTGTGACCTCTCTTGCGGACCGTGTAGTCCTCGAGGTCATCTGCTCGGTTGATGATGGTAATGCAGTTTTCATGGCTGCCGGTAAGGGAAGAAGATCTCGAGGCGGCGAAGAGCGATCTGGAGGCGGATCCTCTCTGCTGGACCCTACATCGTTGGAGCGGTGAGCTGGGGTGGACGACGGCAAAGAGGACCGGAAAAACCACGCAAGGTTTTATTTGACAACTATCTGTAAGAGAAGTAATTCTGTAAGGCCTCGTTTGAATTTGAGGATTCCAACAATGCAGGGATAGGAAATAGACAGGAATAGGATAGGAATGCACGTGCAAAGCAGATAATTTAAAAACACGAGTTTACGCTAATCTGGGTGTTTGATTCACAACAATTGGAAGATCACAGGATGCAAAGAAGCATGGTGAGATTAAGTCAAACCATAAGAAAATGTACGGTTATAATGCTATTATGCTACTAACTCTTAGTCTTGTGCTTCATGAACAGGAATTTGAAAAGGAGGACAAGTGAAAATTAAAATTCCTACGTTTTTTCTTTCAAGGAGACACTAAAGAAGAAATCCATGTGCTTAGTGGACAATATATATAACATGTGAGTAAAAAAGAGATGCAACAAGTGTACAACCTCTTTGGCGAAGCCATGTCGATCTCAGCGTGATTGGGTTGGCCGGTGAGGATGCTCGGTGACTTTCTTTGTCGGAGGAGGGAAGAAGATTTTAGGCGTCTGGAGATGGAGCCGAGTATTGCTCATTTGTGATGGAGGGTTTCGTCGTTGGAGCAGCTCCGGTGAGTTGTACGACGCCGAGTGTCAGGGATATACCCCGCGGTATGACTCGGCTGGATGTATAACCCAGCCAGACTTGGCGACTCACTAATAACCCGCCCTGGCTGGACGACACACTAAGTGACCCGCCCGATCTGGCGACTTATGGATGACCGGCAAGCGGATCGGAGGAGCGACAAGACCGGGGCCCAGGAGGCTCAAGGCCCGTAAGGCGGCTTACGTTATGATAGGCCGGCTTAAGAGAAAAGGGATGACGAATATTTCCGTCACGAGGAAGCAAGACCCGGACTTGTATTCAACTTGTAAGAGAAGATAGACTAGTCCTAGTCCTACTAGGACTCCACATTTAACCCGCCCCTCTAACTTATATAAGGAGGCGGGGCTCCCAAAACGAGAGAAGAAACAAGAAACAATATCTGGGGCTAGACACAAAGGGGAAGCCGGCTTATGCGGCGACTCTCTCATGAGCATAATGAGATCTAGCCACAAACAGCATGTAGGGCTATTACCGGATGATGTTTTCCGGGGCCCAAAGCTGTCTAAATCCTTGTCTTATGTTGCGTCTCTCGATTCCGCCCAACCCCTCTCAAGCTACCACATAGATGCGTTGGCCTCGCGACTAAGTCCTCGTACTAAGGACATCTGCTGTGACAAATCCACGACAGTTGGCGCCCACCGTGGGGCTATCGCACAATGGTGTTGAGTTCTTGAAGGGATCGCTTCCAGGGATCGAGAAGTTTGCAACCGTCCAATATGAGTTTTGAGTTCAAGGGAATTTAGGGTTTGGCGTTCCTGTATCTATCGCCGATAAAACGTGATCCGTCAAATCCGGATAGAAGATCAATATTTTGCTGCTAGTCGCATGTCGCCAAGGCCGACAGGAATTGTGCTCCAGCTGCCGCACACCGCGTCAGATCAATCTACGTCAACATACGCGTGAGGAGGCGGCAGAAATGACAAATCTGACCTATGGACAAAATCAATTCACAAACTGAACTGTGTTTGAAAAAATTTCACCCAGCTGACCCTTTTGTGTAGCGCCCGACATCTAGGTGTCACACTACATTATACAGCGCCTAGCTCTCAGGCGCTACACACCTAGCCAGGATCGCACCCCAGACTGCTCGAAAAATGCTAAGTCAGTGTGCAACGCCTGAGAGCTAGGCGCTACACTGTATAGTGTAGCGCCTAGACACCAGGCGCTGCATGACTTGGATTACAAGAGCTGCAGCAACTCGCACTCTTATCATCTCGTAGGTTGTACATCACAGCTTTATGTTTATGCTTATGTCCGAGGGAGGAAGACGACACACACGGAGCATAAATTACTAGCCACACACGGAGTAATTTATATGCATAGCACGTGGCTAGGTAGTAGTGCTAGGGTTGCTAGGTTTATTTCCAACACGGTTAATCACCAAACAACCAACTTGGCCAGCTGCGCTGTTCCATTTGATGATAAAAGTACATCGTGAATCCCTATTTATTGACTCGCCTCGCTCGTGCAAATACTATTGCCACCTGCCGCAGCTGCTGTGATCCGAATAGTGCAGCGCCTACTGTCTAGGCGCTACACTGTATAGTGTAGCGCCTAGCTCTCAGGCGTTGCACATTGACTTAGTATTTTTCGGGCATTCTAGGTGCGACGCTGGCTAGGCGTGTAGCGCCTGAAAGCTAGGCGCTGCACAGTGTAGTGTGACGTCTAGATGTCGGGCGCTACATAAAAAGGTCAGTTGAGTGAAATTTTTTCAAACACAGTTTAATTTGTGAAATAAATTTGTCCATAGGTCAGATTTGTGGATTTTGCCTGAGGAGGCAAGGGTCAAGACCCGAGGCAGTTTCATAAAATCGATCTGCTAAAGACTGCTAGTACTACGGTGCTACTCTTTCCGGCGTCAGGACCGAGTAAAATCCAAAGGATATGTCGAAGGCTGCTACTGCTGAGTGCTAGCAAATCATTTGATTGGTACGAGCAAACCGAGGCTACCAGGAAAAAGAACGAGGCGGCAATCTTTCAAGAAGGAAGAGTTTTTCTGGCAACGCTCGTCTACAGATCTGGCAAGCCGAGTACAACCAGTACTCGCGTACATCATAAAAAAACGGCAATGATTAAAAAAAACAGGAGGCAGTCGCAGACACGGACTCGCCTACGCCGCTGTCGCTTTGCTTCGCCGGCTGAGAGCAAAGCTAATAGAAGAGCCGGTTTCCATGCGAGTCCTCGCTCCCGCGCAGCAGCCGCACCGGCCGTGCTGCCTCTACAGAGAGCTGCTTCGCCGGTTTCCACCTCCCCGGCTCACCTCGACGCTGTGACCTGCCGCTTTGGCATCTCTCCGCCTCCGCATCGCTACTACTTCTACAGCAGTGGCCTCCGAGCCGCGGCGACGACCCGCCACGAGCTGCTACAACTCTGCTGAGCCGTCACCGAACAAATCGCCATGGCCCCAGGGTCAAGCCGTTTTAACCGCAGGCCGTGCTGTATTAAACCGCCGTGCTCGCCTCCTAGACTGCAGGCCTGCACTGCATCTAAGCCGCCCGTCTGCTGAGAGCTGCCGTTATTTCAGTCAACCGTACCAACCAACTCAGTCTCAAACCGAGCCGTCTTCCACTGCTGGGCTGCTTCAAGGACCGTCTGCGAGTCGCCGCCTGGCCTTAACCGCGGTCGAAGCTGCTGTCCCATCTTTCCTTGCGCTGTTCCAGCTGCTGCGGTCTACCTCTGCCTTGGGCTGGCTTCAGTCGTGCCACGACGCGCTGCTAGCTCACCACCACTGCCGGATCAAATCCCAGGAAAAAAATTCGCCTACAGCCGTACATCAACAGGTTGCTGCTACCTGCGAATATGTGGTTGTGGCAGCAACAAGAACTGCGCTGTACAGCCACATGTGCTCAGACAGAAATTGCAAGGAAGGCTATGTGGGGCGGCAGCATGCTGTCAAAAGCTGCAAGCTCGACGCTACGTGGCGAACAATCAACAGTGGGAATCTAATGACAGAAGTATCCATGAAACCAAGCCTAATAATGTGCTAATAGCTGACGTGGAGAACCAAATCCAAGGTCCACTACTAATAGTACTTCTCACGAGAGTACTACATGAGGACCATTAGTATCACGTACATCAGAAAAATCATCAGGACGCGCACCAAGCGTTATACATCATCAGTGTCCGCCTTTAGGGCATGTACAATGGTGGCATATGGATACATATGCCCCATGACAAAAAGTAATTTGAGGCACCTGCATTTATTTTTTCTTCCCAATGCAAGCTACCATTAGTAGGCCTCATTAAGAAACAGAAAATAAAGACTTTAGTACACATGCATCTCTGCTTTTCACTTCAACCTTTTTAGATTTTGTCACCGGACCACACTTTTTCTCTTCAAGCACCCGTCTCCTGGAGAGGATCCCGCTTCCCTATCCGAACCTACTTTACGTCATATCCGATCCTACATGGCATGCGAGGCATCACCTTGAGGCTATGCATTGTACATGCCCTTATCAGACAAAATATATCAGGACCATTATTCCTTACAAGGGTGTCGCATAAAGGGTGCGTGCCAGCATTATTTGTGCAAGTCGCTGTCCCCGCTACATCCGCACGCGTGACTGACTCATCGTCTGCGTTCACGTTTGTCTCGCCCGGGTCCGGGCCGTTTCCAA
The DNA here is from genome assembly GCA_021437245.1 of Aegilops speltoides. Lineage (NCBI taxonomy): Eukaryota > Viridiplantae > Streptophyta > Magnoliopsida > Poales > Poaceae > Aegilops > Aegilops speltoides. The sequence goes on from CM038147.1 coordinate 391,973,647, forward strand.
CGCTGTGGCCGTTTCTCGCGACTGCACCGGCTTACAACGCCTCGGACAACTCGTCCGTCCACTCTCGCGGCCGGATCACGCGCTTGCGCCGGTTTATAACACGGAGGACAACTTGCTCGTCCGCACCGGTTTACAACACCGCGGCCGGATCATCCGTCTGCTCGTCTGGCCAACTTGTCCATGATTGATTTCAGCTTCACCGCGATGATCATCAACTCCGCGGTGGATAATTCCGACCTAACATATCAGGTGATATCCATATAAAGCCTATTTTATTAGCACATATTGTTTTTGTCAAAAAACAGTTTATCTTTGCCTTGGTCTGCAATATTGTTTATGCAGGGCAATTATTTATGACAAAAAGTGATATTATACCAAGGAGATGGAGGCACGCCAACATCTTTTGGCACGGGTGGTCGTCGTTACTCAATGGACTCTCGCACCGGCTTACAACGTTGTGGCCGTCTCTCGCGACCACGCCGGCTTACAATGACGTGGCCGTCTCTCGCGACCACGCCGGCTTACAACGAGGACAACTTGCCCGTCCGCACTGGCTTACAACGCCACGGCCGGTTCATCTGTCTGTGCTGCCTCAGATGTTGCGGTCGTCTTCACCGTCCGTCTCTCGCGGCCTGGTCTACATCAACACACCGGGCCGCACCTGTCTGCATGAGCTGTTTATTGAGTATGAGCAAGTCACTGCTTGGGAAGCCCGGTTCTCTCTCAACAAAATGGAGGCAAATTATCACCTACTATCAACCGTCGTCTGCACTGGGTGGCTCAATGGGCAGGCGCAGGAGTCACCGCCACTACAGTTTGGTTAACTTCAAATCGCCAGTTGGAAGGAACCATTGGCCGAGTTGCTGACACGGTTCATACGGGAACATTTATAACCCGCCGCGGTCGCCTCAACCTTCTGTGGGTTCACATCATACCATCAACACCAATGATATACAACTTATGCCGGTTTATATCACGGTCAAATATGGAGAATCTCAAGCCAACTCCTCGAGTCGCCATGAGACTCGGGGGGCTACAATGATATGACTCAGCAAAATGTTGCCGGTTTTCAGTGAAGTCAACAACCTCGGGACGTTGGAGGGGAAGATAACCCGGTCCCGGAGGATACTACCGCTATATTGGTGAAAAATTTAAAGGCCGTCAGAAAATTTCCTGTTTAAAAAGAAGGATTCCGGTTTAAAATCCGGTTCAAGAGACATCTCTCTCTCCCACAAAGCACTGAAGCTCTTAATATCCGGTGTAAAAACCGGTTCAAGGGAAATTTATTTACCACAAGGCTTTGAAGCTCTCAAACCCGGTTCAAATCTGGCTCATGGTAAATTTATCTCTCACAAAGGTTTGAAGCTTTCACATCCGGTTTAAACTTCCGGTTCAAAAAATTAATCTCTCCCAAGTTCGAGTAAGCAGAAAAAATTAAAGGTTGCCAAAGAACTTGCTGCCATGATGCGTGGTTCAAACTTGGGTATCCTGCCTTACAGCTTATCTTATTATGATCACTAGGGGGCTTCCTGCTCATCGGGCATAGCTATCTGTATCTTCTTGATCGGCGCAATGCCAAAACTTATATGGTCACTTGGGGGCTTCCTGTTCAAACATAGGTCGTATTCGAACCAAAGAGAACATAGATGTCGATACCCTTTTGATTAGCAAACTGCTGAACCTACTTGGGGGCTTCTTGATCGTATCCAAATCATAGCTCAACCCCTTTGGGAATCGACGTGGATCGTATTTGAATCAGCGTCATTAAACAACTTTTAAGGTCATTTGCGGGCTTCCTATTCAAACATAGGTCATATTCGAACCAAAGAGAACATAGCTGTCGATACCCACTTTGATCGGCAACGCCAACGCCACTAGGGGCTATATGATCGTATTCGAATCTTAGCTTAACCCCTTTGGAACGGTTTACTGATCGTATTCGAATCAGAAGCCTCAATTTTTTTAATCTATTTTTATACAATCACAAGTATTTGAGTTGTCACAAATATCTTATGTGCCGGCTTTTACAGAGTTGAGTTATCAACTTCCTTTGTCCGGTCACATAAACGGCGGTATCATTCAAAGGATCATAGGGATCTTGTGATCTACTTGTGTGCGTGATAAGACTACAGATTGGGTGGTTACCATACGGCTTTTGACGTTAAGTCGCCAGTATGCGTATGTTGTTTAAACTCTGTGCAGGATTTGCAGAACTATGACTTATATAAATGCTTCAGTCCAAGCTTATCACTGAAATTGGTGTCTCAAAAGGGTATCAATGATTGATTTTCTCAAGGGCTATAGGCCACCGGGTTACAAAAATTCCGGCTTACAATGAATGCGCATTAAGTCGTCATCGGCCAAGAGCCGCCAGGCATTTAAACTCTGGATTTACTTGTCAACCGACGAGGTATTCAAATCTTTAATAGCCAAAACTGGCTGGATTCTCATGATGATATTGAATGATTGAGGTTTTCAAACCGGGTTATTCAAATCTTTAATAGCCAACATGGCTGGATTTCCATGATGATATTGAATGGTTGAGGTTTTCATACCGGATTATATTATTCAAATCTTGAATAGCCAACATGGCTGGATTTCTATTATGATTATCAATAACCAGTATTATGATTGAAGTTTTCAAAGTCACTTTAGCGCAACAGCTATTATCTTTATCAATGGGCATGATTTATTTTACAATGGAGGAAATAGTCCTGAGTCGCTGCAGGCTTACGACCCGACACTTGGGGGCTACATTATTCAAGTTGAGGTTATATCAAATATGCAAGTCTCATGTCGCTGCAAGCATGCACCATGACACTTGGGGGCTAATGCAAAGTCATTTTTGTTGGCCTTATTGAAGACCCGACTCATCCCGTTGTAATGAGCCGGCCCTTGGGGGTTACCAATTGCTCCTATTAAAATTCAAGATACACAAGCCTTATTCCATTATATATTGAAGGATCCACTGCTCAGTTGGTAAAGCACAAAGCTCTTAACCTTGTGGACGTGGGTTCAAGCCCCAGGATGGGGGTAACATCATATGATATTATTTTCAATGAAAAGTCCCAACTCAGTATTATCTTACTAAGCCGACCCTTGGGGGCTACACGTTACTACTCAAATTTACATCATCATATTTACAAAGTCCCTGCTCATTATTACATAATGACCCGACACTTGGCGGCTAATGCATATTGCTCTTTGCTGAAGACAATTCTAGGATGACCCGGCTACACTACTATGACTATAGCCGGCTCATGGGGGCTACACAGCTGGATTTTATTTAAAGCCATGGTGATAAGTCCCGGCTTATTCATGCTGATTAAACCGGCCCTTGGGGGCTACAGGTAATATGGATATAAGGGAGAAATATGTTCAAATTCTCAGTTTTGAGCAGATCGGATTGATCCGGTGTTTGCAACAATCATGATCCGGTGTCACCAATAATTATGACCCGGCGTCGGCTACAGTTATGACCCGGTGCTATCAATATTTACAAGCCGGCAATTTTGGTTATGATAAACCGGCAAGTTTTACCTCTTCAAGCCGGCTGAAAGTCAGATGAGTATTTCAAGACCAATATGTTTTAAGCCGGCTCTTTCGAAGCCGATTCAAGTGGATTATTTCTTACAATATTTCTCTACAAGAGACCAATGCCAGCAAATTGACTCTGAAGCTGGCCTATTTACCCGGATTTCTCAAAAGAAGTATCTGGATTTTTTGCATTCACAAAGTTTGAACATATCTACTAAAGGAGATTTGCTATGAGTACATGGGCATGTATCAAGAAGGAAATGACAAGGATTTAAAAATGATCAGGTGCCGGCTTACAAGAATATTTAACCCGGAGTACAACCTGTCAGTTTGTTCTTGAGTTTATGTTGCAGATCAGTTTAACATGAATAAATCCAACTCAAACTTGGGGGCTAATGTCGGGGATATACCCAGCGGTATGACCCGGCTGGATGTATAACCCAGCCAGACTTGGCGACTCACTAATAACCCGCCCTGGCTGGACGACACACTAAGTGACCCGCCCGATCCTGGTGACTTATGGGTGACCTGGCAAGCGGATCAGAGGAGCGACAAGACCCGGGGGCCCAGGAGGCTCAAGGCCCAGAAGGCTCAAGGGATGACGAATATTTCCTTTACGAGGAAGCAAGACCCGGACTTGTATTCAACTTGTAAGAGAAGATAGACTAGTCCTAGTCCTACTAGGACTCCACATGTAACCCACCCCTCTAACTTATATAAGGAGGGGCAGGGCTCCCCAAAGGCAGAGAAGAAACAAGAAACAATATCTAGGGCTAGACACAAAGGGGAAGCCGGCTTATGCGGCGACTCTCTCATGAGCATAATGAGATCTAGCCACAAACAGCATGTAGGGCTATTACCGGATGATGTTTCCCGGGGCCCGAAGCTGTCTAAATCCTTGTCTTATGTTGCGTCTCTCGATTACGCCCAACCCCTCTCAAGCTACCACCTAGATGCGTTGGCCTCGCGACTAAGTCCTCGTACTAAGGACATCTGCCGTGACAAATCCACGACACCAAGGCTGAAGCAGGACAAGAGAGACAACGAACAACGTTAACCTGAGTGGAATTCTAATAGCATCTCCAACACATGACGTAAAGTACATAACCACAAAGTGCTAGATGTAAAATACATCAGCCGCTCATCTCTGAACTTAACTATCGAAACTGAACTTAAGCGTTAAATCGAACCTAACTGTCAAAACAGAATTTTGCTATCGAAACTGAATTTTGCTGCCGAAACTGAATGCACTAGCAAGGTGAGGCTACACGTCAGTCGATTTTGCAGCCGCTGGATACGAAATCAAGGGCCTGCGGTTCATCTTCAACCTCCACCCCACGAGCCGCCACCACGACCGGCCAAACAAAGCCCCGTCGCGCTGACTAGCATGTCGCCGCCCTTCGACCAAAACACTCTCCACCGCCGGTCCGCGCCGCCCGGCCATCCTCTAGGCCCCCCATGCCGAAGCTTTTTCTCCGCGATCCCCGCCACCATCCGCCACCGCCCGCCACCGGCGACCACCGCCCCATCCCGAACCCTAAGATAGATAGTGGGGTACCTCTCCGTGAGCCCCCCCCGCAGCTGGCTGGTTCTTCCTTCACCCATGAGCCCACCCCTTGAAATCGATGACCCAAAAGTCGATTCGGTCGATCAAGTGTAGCCAATCGAGCAGCATCGCAAGCAAGAGCAAGAGCGAGCGAGCAGCCTTGAGCAAAGCAATAGCAAGCAGACCAGGCGGGGGACCGAGAGCAAGAGCAGACCGCAGCATGGCGAAGCTAAAGCAGCAGCAGCTCCTCTCGATGTGGGCGTCGCCGCCGAGGGAGCGGCTGTGGAGGAAGTGGCGGCGACGCCGCCGTGGATGGAGCAGCGCCGTGTCGGCTCGGGACCGCGCGCCGGCAGCACCGTGAGATCGAATCAAGAAGAAAATGCGGCGATTAGTGTACAACCTCTTTGGTGGCGCCGATTAGGCGCGGCTTCATCGAGGAAGCGGTGATGATGATGCTCTTCGGTAGTGTAGGTGAAGAAGGCGGTGTGGGAATGGAGGTGGCGCAAAAGACGAGGGGAACATCGGGGCGGCTCCTTGGAGGTGGAGGACGGGGTGGCTGAACCAGCGGGATGATGAGATCGACGACGGATCCTCATCGATGCGGTGGATGAGGATGTCGAGTGTTCTTTGTGGACGACGTCGTCGGGGAAGAAGCTCCGGCTGGGTGGCGGACGGAGCAGGGTGTGGGGTTTCATCGCGGGTTTTCGCGGCCTCGGTGTATGAATGGGTGGGCTGATGGGATGGCAGTGGGGAACCATGGCTTAGAGACCCGCTTGTCCGAAATGTGGGGTAAGTTACGAAAGTACCCCCCCACCGATTTGAGGCGGTTCTTTCGGTTCAGGGGTACCACGGGCATTTTGCGTGTAGGGATTTCACAGGAGGTGGGAGTTTTCGCGCGCGTTGTAATTTCGGAATAGCAAGGCGCGGGTTGAGATGGAGGGAGTTGTCAGAGCACAACGAGACAAAGATATATCTTAAATATTTCGGGCTAACAAGGCGCGGGTTGAAATTTCCGGACAAGCCTAACGTGTACTGTACCAAATCAATGCGCACTACAAATGTCATTCAAAACTTTGAATTCATGTTATGTTCAATTAAAATATTTCGCTACGTGTATAATGCATGCAACCTACTACTGAAATGAACGTTTTAGTGCATTCCAAACGTATATACTACCGCTTAAATATGAACTAAATTTGAATAAGATCTACAGTAATGATTGTTGTGAAGTCAAAGCATTTGAATTCGTTTCTCTGTTTTAATAAGATCTACAATCATCATTATTGGCAAGTTAAACCATCGTTTGTGTGTTATCTTCACAGCACACTACATGATCAGTATCGAGTTACATATGAACTATGTGTACTATATGAACTCGAACTAGATTTTTTGAATCCACTTTATTTTGATTTCAAATCACATTACATTTCTAGCTCTAGCTAGATCTTCATAATCTAAACCATGTCTCATATGTATAATGTGTTTATCACATTATGTATGGTGCCCCGCCCCCTACGCCTACAAGTATTTAGATGTGAGTTGCAAACACCACACATTACCACAAATTCAAATAAAATGTGAGAATGTTCGATATATAGTATTGTTTAGATTGCTTGATATTTAGTTGTAAGCTGCAAACGCCACACATTATCACAAATTCAAATAAGATGTGAGATTGTTTGATGTATAGTATGGTTTAGATTGTTCAGCATTTAGCTGTGAGTTGCAAACGCCATGCATTATCACATTATGGTATAAATGTGCACAACACGTGTATCACCGCTATATTCATGCATGCAATGTTTAAAACACTATGATCTCCTATTCAAATATATGAATCCGCTTTCATATCAAATTATGATCTTTGTTAGTCTCTTACACCCGCACAGTCCTCTAACCTTTGTAGCTACCACTAACTTTCTCTCGTGCATGCACACGCCCTCCTCGCCCTCCCCCTCCCTCGGCATTCTATCCACCGGGCACATTCATTTTTTCCTTTAGGTCATTCTCCCGAGTCTCCACAACTCCTTTTCGACACACACCGATCGATAAACCTCTCCAATGATGCTCGCCTACAGATACACACACATCTTCAATCTCCTCCTTTATGTGTCCTTGCCTCATGTCTCTCATATGGTCAGACACACATGTAAACTCTCACCCCTCTTTTAATCAATCTCACAACCGCACACTCCTCCCCATATCCAGCTAGTAGTTGGGACTCTCGCACCACCTCCTAGCTCCATTCTCTCTGTCTATCCGTCTCGCTGGGCCTTATTTGCCTCTAACAAATGGATGTACACCGACCAATCTATCGCTATACATATAGCCAGCTAGGTCCTTATAACTCGTTTTTACCCACACATCGATCGATCTACCTCATTGGTTGTGTCTCTCCCATCCTCCAACAAACAACAATTGATCTACCGATCTAGTTAGGTTTGCTTACCAAACACATGGTTCCCCTTCATCATCCATGGATGTGTCCCGACAGATCTATCACGCACATGCACACACAGAAACACATCCCCACTTTTATTGATAGCATTGCAGTTTCACCCTCAGTTTGTCTAGTAGGCCTCTCCCAACATCTCCGAGAAGCAACTCCATCACCCATCCAGCACTCTACCCCTCTCCCTCCCTCTCCCTTCCTCTCTCTCTCCTCTCTCTCTCTGTCCCATCATATTTCCTGTCCTTCATTTATGTATGGATGTCGACCGATCTCCCTCATGACATAGCTGGGTCTCTCCTTCTCAACACATATACGAGTCGTTCTACCTCTATAGTTAGGCCTCTGCCTACCCCTCCCCTACTCCCTCCCCCCACCTTTGATACATCAAGCGCTCTAGTCATGTCTCCACGCCACACACAAACTTGACATGTGCCCTCTAACGTTCCAGTGAGGCAGTCGCCCTATATCTTTGACTTGCACACACACACACACACGCATAATTTGATGGTTCTCTTCATCGATCTCGCACCCACCCGTACTTGATCCTCTCTTTGACTCTATCGATAGCTATGACCCCTCCCTCTCTTCTCGTGGATTGATCGACCCTCTATGTATGATATGGATATGCCTCCATTTCACACACATTGCATGCAAAATTTTGTTTGAGATGTCATCGACACATATTCCGACAAATAATTCACGAAATCAACCCCCACCCCACCCCCACCCCCACCACAAAACAAATAACACTCACGAATGCGGTTTGTATCTCTCACCCACACCCACGTAGGTGGGGGACGTGCACGATGAAAGTGCGTTATATCGACTAGAGGGGGGGGGGGTGAATAGGCGATTTTTATGAATTCTTCATCGAGGAATTTCTTTGGTGAGAAATTCTTAGCGAAGAACTACTTGCGGCGGAATAAGTACTCGAAGTAATTATAACAGGATACAAACATAGTCATCATGTTGAAATGAGGACTAGCACAGTCTGTAAAGCGTAAACACGGGATAACAAGATGAAGACAAAGCGGTGAAGAAATTGAGCGAGGAATTTGTGAAAGTCTTGATCAAAGTCTTCAAACACAGATATGAACAACATTCAACACAAGTAATGAGGAAATGAATGAGTTGAGGAAATAGAACCGATCGGTTGGTGAAGACAATGATTTGGTAGACCAGTTCAAGCTGTTTGTCTTAGTTATGCGTCTGGTTGGAGCGGTGACTATTTAAACTCGAGGACACACAGTCCGGACACCCGATCTCGAGTCGCAACTCAGGACACCCGATCCTCACCGTATTCTCCTTGAACTAAGACCACGCAGGCCTCGTCCAATCACTCGTGGTAAGTCTTGGTGACTTCCAAACCTTCCGAGACTTGGTCACCCGGCGATCCACAATTCGTCTTGGATGCTCTAGACCATGGCTTTGACCGTCTGGAAGAAGCACAGTCTTCAAAGGTAACAAGCGTCGGATCCACGCAGATCAATTTCTTGATGATGCTCAATCACTTTGGGTTTGTGGGGGTTTGGTTTTGGGATTTTCCTCACTCGATGATTTTCTCTCAAAGTCCTCGGAGGATGGGTTGCTCTCGGATGACAAGTGTCAAGTTCTCTCGGGCAGCCAACCAGCTAGTGGTTGTAGGGGGCGGCTATTCATAGCCTAGGAGCAGCCCGACATGATAAGACATAAATGCCCTTCAATGATATGACCGTTAGGTGGATAAGATATTTTGGACAGCCGGTAGAAGACAAAGAACGGTCGGAAATTTGACTCTCAAATTCCTCGGGGCTATCATGTTCCTCATTTGTGTAGGCAATTCGCCTTTGGCGAATTCCAGCTCCTCGATTAGAGCAAAGTCATCGGTGACTGGAAGAACTGCGTCTCATCATTGAAGAATTTGACTAAAGCTGTATGAGATTTCAATGGCTTCACTCGAAGGATTGGTAGGTGTAGGATTTTGAGTTGAGCATCACATGGAAATTTTTCCTTAGTATTTCCTCGACCCCTTTAACGATGACAGTGTTTCCTATGACTCAAGAAAGAGAAAATGAAACTACGAAAACAAAAGTCTTCACGCTTCATGTTCCTCAAATGAATACCAAGTCTTCAAGGTCACACCAATTTCTTCACTTTCAAAGTCTTGAAAGTCTTGAGAATATCAAAGTCTTGAGTTGAAGAACTTCATTTTTAGGGTCGACTTTCTCTGTAAATATCAAACTCCTCATAGCCTTATAGACACTGTGTACACTCACAAGCGCATCGGTTACTTAACCTATAAGTCTTCAATACACCAAAATCACTAAGGGGCACTAGATGCACTTACAGTCTCCCCCTTTTTGGTGATTGATGACAACATAGGTTAAGTTTTCAACGGGGATAAACATATGAAGTGTAGATACTGATATTGAGGAATTTGATTGCAAGATATAGAAGAACTCCCCCTGAATATGTTCATAGTGAGGAATTTGCTTTTGAGGCAATGCACATTTGAAGAATTGAATCATGGAGATCTCCCCCTATATCTTGTAATTCATACACGCATTTGATATATAATATGAAGAATTTGAAATGCATGATGAAATATGGTGCCTGATGAGATTCAGCATGCGTGCAATAATATTAGAGAGGAATAAGCATGCAGAATAGCACATCAAAAATATCAGAGCTCAGTGCATCAAAAGCATCAGAGCATGCCCAAAAGTATCAAGGCACCATCAGATTTAAGATTACAACTCGATCCAATAAAAAGTTTCGGAAGAACGAGAGTTGTAACTTAATAAAACACCCATAATATAAACCCGCTTGAAGACTAACTCAGATTTCTCCCCCTTTGTCATCAAATGACCACAAGGATTGGCGACCGGACTAACGCATACAAGATTTTCAAGTCGATGGAGGCGCCCGGCGTTGTCGGGGTTGTTTGTTGAAGTAGGGCTGCCGCTTTGTCGCCCAAATCTTCATGTTCATCAGTTTCCGCGATGAAGAATAAGAGCCAGCCACGGATCAGGAACTTTGACTCTCTTGAATTTTATTGGAGGTGGTGCAGACCAGTCAAATGCTTCTGGAGACCCATAGTCTTGATTCTTCGCGGAATATACATGAGTGAGAACAGCCCAGGTGCGGTTGAGGGTTTCATGAAGGTGATACTGATTTTCTTCTTTGCATTATGTGTTGAGGTCATGTTGTGAAGAATTGCAGCAAATTGGCGCTTCACCCATTTGTGATTGCGATCAACCTTCCGATGAAGGCGAGGAGTAACTCACGGTCGGTCATCACCACAGGTCTTTGTGGCTTGAGGATTTTGCTTAGCTAAGGTATTTGCTTGGCGGTGTCATGTGTTGCAGAATCGTCATTGGTGGAGTAAGAAGTAGCTAGATGGAATTGACCATCCAATGGGCGAGTGCCTTCATTGATCACATCACTGCCTTGCCCTTATCATCGATGATGAAACCGGTCGCGAGGACTTCAATGGGCGGCAAGTAGCTACCATGGTTGAGTGTCATCCTTGTAATTGGTGAAGATCTTGCCCTTATGAATCTCATAATCCAAAGGCGCATAGGGCTTGACTCAAAAGGTGACGATGCAACATTAGCGAGTCCTCATGAAGAAATCATGGAAGTTGGCCGGAGCGCCATGAATGATGTTGAAAAGCATGTTCTTCATGATGCCAGCGACATCTTCTTCATTTGAGTCGTGGCCTTTGATAGGACTCATGGTCTTCGTCGAGATTCGATAGGCGGTCCGAGGCACATCTGACAATTCCTTGATGAGGAATTTGGTTCGAGGGCTGCCACGGCTTCAAAGGCTTCATGAGCACTTGCATATAATGATCGGTCGGTTCGTGGTCATTGTAGATGCAATGTGCCTTTGTCATGGGAGGATCAAGAGGAAGGACACGAAGCAATTCATTCTTTGGTGCCTTATAGTGAGTGTTTTCGTCATCAATCCAGCACCCATGAATTGACATCTTGACATCTCGGTGATATGCAAAGTGGCATAGAATGGAAGAATGAGTTCTTCATTCCAATCAGCATGCAAGTTAGGCGAAGACCTCGGGGGTAAATAGGAGTTATCTTCTCCATGAATCCCCTCAAAGCAGATATCTTCCTCTCGATTACAATCCGAAATGCGTGGAGGGGGCTGCTGCGCCTACCATGGAGCGGCGTCTGCATGAAATTTTATTGCCACATAAGCTCATCTCTTTGCTCTGTTCAGTTCCATTGTTTACAATAACTGTCATGCATAGGAATAAAACATAGTGAGATTATGTAAGGAGTGCATGCAGAAATCTAGAGTGATGGTAGCAAACTGTGGATAGACCCAAAACCAATAATAGCGAGGATAATGGCTTGATTAAAAATACGATAATGGCTTTTCTTGTTTGTTTCCCCAACATGAAACTCATAGTAGACACCGAGATTAACCAGATAGTAGATAGATACTATTGATAGCGGCCCGATATGTACCCCACAACCATTTAAAACTCAAGTTTGACCATTAGTTTGGAGTGACTCGAGAGTCTAATCGGTGAACAGGGCGATAAAGTAGCATGTAATATTAAGCGATGCATAACGTGGCGGAACACGAAAGAGTGCGACCTCTCTTGCGGACCGTGTAGTCCTCGAGGTCATCTGCTCGGTTGATGATGGTAATGGTTTTCATGATTGCCGGTAAGAGAAGAAGATACGAGGCGAAGAGCGGTCAGGCGGATCCTGCTCTCTTTGGACCCTTCATCGTTGGAGCAGGTGAGGTGGGGTGGACGACAATGACGCGAGGACGGGACAAACCGCAAGGTTTTCTTTGACAACTATCGTAAGAAAGAATTCTGTAAGGCCGTTTGAATTGGAGGATTCCAACAATGCGGGGATAGGAAATAGCAGAATAGGATAGGAATGCACGTGCAAAGCAGAAATTTAAAAACACGAGTTTACGCCAATCGGGTGTTTGATTCACAACAATTGGAAGATCACGGGATGCAAAGAAGCATGGTGAGATTAAGTCAAACCACAAGAAAATGTACGGTTATAATGCTATTATGCTACTATCTCTTAGTCTTGTGCTTCATGAATAGGAATTTGAAAAGGAGGACAAGTGAAAATTAAAATTCCTACGTTTTTCTTTCAAGGAGACACTAAAGAACAAATCCATGTGCTTAGTGGACAATATATATATGTGAGTAAAAAAGAATGCAACAAGTGTACAACCTCTTTGGCGAAGCCATGTCGATCTCAGTACGTGATTGGGTTGGCGGTGAGGTCTCCGGTGACTTCTTTATCGGAGGAAGAAGATTTTAGGCGTCTCGGAGATGGGCCAGTCTTTCATTGTGATGGAGGTTTAGGCGTCGTTGGAACCTCCCGTTGAGTTAATACGGCCTTGAGTGTAGGATATACCCAGCGGTATATTAATTTGGATGTATAACCCGACGGACTTAGCGACTCACTAATAACCCGCTGGTGGGCGACACACTAAGTGACCCGCCCGATCTGGCGACTTATGGATGACACAGCAAGCGGATCGGGAAGCGACAAGACCGGGGGAGCCCGAAATCAAGGCCCGAGAAGGAAGACTACGTTATGATAGGCGGCAGAGAAAGGATGACGAATATTTCCGTCACGAGGAAGCAAGACCGGACTTGTATTCAACATGAAGATGAACTAGTCCTAGTCCTACTAGGACTCCACATTAACCGCCTCTAACTTATATAAGGAGGCGGGCTCTAAAACGAGAGAAGAAACAAGAAACAATATACGGGGCTAGACACAAAGGGCCCGGCTTATCGGCGACTCTCTCATGAGCATAATGAGATCTAGCCACAAACAGCATATGGGGCTATTAAGGATGATGTTTTCGGGGCCAAAGCTGTCTAAATCCTTGTCTTATGTTGCGTCTCTCGATTCCGCCCAACCTCTCAAGCTACCACATAGATCGTTGGCCTGCGACTAAGTCCTCGTACTAAGGACATCTCTTGTGACAAATCCTGACGGTTAAGCGCCCAGTGGGGCTGCTCGCACAATGGTGTTGAGTTCTTGAAGGATCGCTTCGAGGATCGAAGTTTGCAACCGTCAATATGAGTTTGAGTTCAAGGAATTTAGGGTTTGGCGTTCTGTATCTATCGCCGATAAAAGTGATCCGTCGAATCCGGATAGAAGATCAATATTTCTTTGCTAATCGCATGTCGCCAAAGTAGCCAGGAATTGTGCTCAATTTGCCGCTTTTACGTCGAGATCAATCTCGTCGACATCACTGCGTGAGGAGGCGGCGAAATAACCGTCGACCTATGGACAAAATCAATTCTAAGCTGAGCTGTGTTTGAAAAAATTTCACCAGGTGACCCTTTTTGTGGCGCTTGGAGCATCTAGGTGTCACACTACATTATCTGACGCCTAGCTCTCGCGCTACACACCTAACCGGATCGCTTTTGAATGCTCGAAAAATGCTAAGTCGATGTCTGGCCTTTGAGAGCTAGGCGCTACTACTTGTATAGTGTAGCGCCTAGACTGGTATTTGCATGGATTACAAGAGCTGCGACAACTTCGCCTCTTATCATCTCGTGGGTTGTACATCACGACTTTATGTTTATGCTTATGTCAGGGAGGAAGGCGACACACCACGGGCATAAATTACTAGCCACACCTGCAGATAATTTATATGCATATGCGTGGCTGGGTAGTAGTGCTAGGGTTGCTAGGTTTATTTCCAACACGGTTAATCGCAAACAACCAACGGCGGCTGACTTTCCATTTGATGATAAAAGTACATCGTGAATCCCTATTTATTGACTTCGCCTCGCTTCGTTGCAAATACTATTGCCTTACTGCAGCCTTGCTGTGATCCGAATAGTGCAGCGCCTCTTGTCTAAGTGCTACAATGTATGTATAGCCTAGCTCTCGAGGCGTTGCACATTGACTTAGTACGGACATTCTAGGTGCGACGGCTAGGCGTGTGGCAGCGCGAAATTAAGCGCTACGATGTGTAGTGACGTCCCCAGATGTCGGGCTACATAAAAAGGTCGATTAGTGAAATTTTTCAAACACAGTTTAATTTGTGAAATAAATTTGTCCATAGGTCAGATTTGTGGATTTTGCCTGAGGAGGCAGGGTCAAGACCCGAGGCAGTTTCATAAAATCGATCTGCTAAGACTGCTAGTACTACGGTGCTACTCTTTCCGGCGTCAGGACCGAGTAAAATCAAAGGATATGTCGAAGGCTGCTACTGCTGAGTGCTAGCAAATCATTTGATTGGTACGAGCAAACCGAGGCTACCAGGAAAAAGAACGAGGCGGCAATCTTTCAAGAAGGAAGAGTTTTCTGGCAACGCTCGTCTACAGATCTGGCAAGCCGAGTACAACCAGTACTCGCGTACATCATAAAAAACGGCAATGATTAAAAAAACAGGAGGCAGTCGCAGACACGGACTCGCCTACGCCGCTGTCTTTGCTTCGCCGGCTGAGAGCAAAGCTAATAGAAAACCGGTTTCCATGCGAGTCCTCGCTCCCGCGCAGCAACCGCACCAGCCGTGCTGCCTCTACAGAAACTGCTTCGCCGGTTTCCACCTCCCAGCTCACCTCGACGCTGTGACCTGCCGCTGGCATCTCTCCGCCTCCGCATCGCTACTACTTCTACAGCAGTGGCCTCCGAGCCGCGGCGACGACCCGCCACGAGCTGCTACAACTCTGCTGAGCCGTCACCGAACAAATCGCCATGGCCCCAGGGTCAAGCCGTTTTAACCGCAGGCCGTGCTGTATTAAACCGCCGTGCTCGCCTCCTAGACTGCAGGCCTGCACTGCATCTAAGCCGCCCGTCTGCTGAGAGCTGCCGTTATTTCAGTCAACCGTACCAACCAACTCAGTCTCAAACCAGGCCGTCTTCCACTGCTGGGCTGCTTCAAGGACCGTCTGCGAGTCGCCGCCTGGCCTTAACCGCGGTCGAAGCTGCTGTCCCATCTTTCCTTGCGCTGTTCCAGCTGCTGCGGTCTACCTCTGCCTTGGGCTGGCTTCAGTCGTGCCACGACGCGCTGCTAGCTCACCACCACTGCCGGATCAAATCCAGGAAAAAAATTCGCCTACAGCCGTACATCAACAGGTTGCTGCTACCTGCGAATATGTGGTTGTGGCAGCAACAAAACTGCGCTGTACAGCCACATGTGCTCAGACAGAAATTGCAAGGAAGGCTATGTGGGGCGGCAGCATGCTGTCAAAAGCTGCAAGCTCGACGCTACGTGGCGAACAATCAACAGTGGGAATCTAATGACAGAAGTATCCATGAAACCAAGCCTAATAATGTGCTAATAGCTGACGTGGAGAACCAAATCAAGGTCCACTACTAATAGTACTTCTCACGAGTACTACATGAGGACCATTAGTATCACGTACATCAGAAAAATCATCAGGACGCGCACCAAGCGTTATACATCATCAGTGTCCGCCTTTAGGGCATGTACAATGGTGGCGTATGGATGTATCTTGCGTAAAGTAATTTGAGGCGCTGCGTTTATTTTTCCCGTCAACGAAATTACCATTAGTAGGCCTCGTTAAGAAGCAGAAAATAAAGACTTTAAATGGCATGCATCTCGCTTTTCGCTTGACCTTTTAGATTTTGTCACGGACCACACTTTTTCTCTTCACCGCGTCTCGCAGAGGATCAATTTCACTATCAGACCTACTTTCGTCATATCCGATCCTACATGGCATGGGCATCACCTTGAGGCTATGCATTGTACACATGCTATCGAACAAAATATATCGGGACCATTATTCCTTACAAGGGTGTCGCATAAAGGGTGCGTGCATTATTATTTGTGCAAATCATTTCCCGCTTCATCATTGCGTGGTGACTCATCGTCTGCGTTCACGTTTGTCTCGCCGGGTCGGAGCGTTTCATATTGTGGCGTTTCTCGCGGCTGCCGGCTTCTAGCGCCTCGAACGACTCGTCCGTCCACTCTCATGGCGGATCACAGCGCTTGCGCCGGTTTATAACACGGAGGACAACTTGCTTTCGTCGCGGTTTACAACACGGCGGATCATCCAAATGCGCGTCGTAACTTGTCCATGATTGATTTAACTTCACGCGATGATCATCAACTCGCGGTGGATAATTCCGACCCTAACATATCGGGTGATATCCATATAAAGCCTATTTTATTAGCACATATTGTTTTTGTCAAAAACGGTTTATCTTCTGCCAGTACGCAATATATGTTTATGCGGGGCAATTATTTATGACAAAAGTGATATTATACCAAGGAGATGGAGCCGCCAACATCTTTTGCGCGAATTGGTCGTCGTTACTCAATGGACTCTCGCCGGCTTACAGCGTTGTGGCGTCTCTCTCGCGACCACGGCTTACACGTGGCGTGGCGTCTCGCGACCACGCAG
Source organism: Aegilops speltoides (assembly GCA_021437245.1). NCBI lineage: Eukaryota > Viridiplantae > Streptophyta > Magnoliopsida > Poales > Poaceae > Aegilops > Aegilops speltoides. Next base: position 391,990,558 of record CM038147.1, read on the forward strand.
AACTTCTTGAGGACAACTTGCCCGTCATGGCGGCTTCTGCATACGGCGGTTCATCTGTCTGTCTTTGCCTCGGATGTTGCGGTCGTCTTCAAATCCGTCTCTCGCGGCTGGTCTACATCATCTTGACACGGGCACTTTTTGTCACGCATAATTTGTTTATTGAGTATGAGCAAGTCCTTTGCTTGGGAAGCAGTTCTCTCTCACAAAATGGAAGCAAATTATCACCTACTATCAGCAGTAAATGCGCCTTGGGTGGCTCAATGGGCGGTAGCGAAGTCACCGCCACTACAGTTTGGTTAACTTCAAATACGCGATTGGAAGGAACCATTGGCGAAATTCGACACGGTTCATACGGGAACATTTATAACCCATTGCGATCGCCTCAACCTACGTGGGTTCACATCATACCATCACACCAATGATATACAACTTATGCGGTTTATATCACGGTCGAATATGGAGAATCTCAAGCCAACTCCTCGAGTCGCCATGAGACTCGGGGCTAATGATATGACTCAGCAAAATGTTGCGGTTTTCGGTGAAGTCGACAACCTCGGGGCGTTGGAGGAAGATAACGGTCGGGAGGATACTACCGCTATATTGGTGAAAAATTTAAAGGCCGTCGAGAAAATTTCTGTTTAAAAGAAGGATTCGGTTTAAATCCGGTTCAAGACATCTCTCTCTCCACAAAGCAAAGCTCTTAATATCCGGTGTAAAACGGTTCAAGGAAATTTATTTACCACAAGGCTTTGAAGCTCTCAAACCCGGTTCAAATCGGCTCATGGTAAATTTATCTCTCAAAAGGTTTGAAGCTTTCACATCGGTTTAAACTTCCGGTTCAAAAATTAATCTCTCCCAAGTTGAGTAGCGAGAAAAAATTAAAGGTTGCCAAGAACTTGCTGCCATGATCGTGGTTCAAACTTGGGTATCACGCCTTCTGACTTATCTTATTATGATCACTAGGGGCTTCTGCTCATCGGGCATAGCTATCATATCTTCTTGATCGGTATAATGCCAAAACTTATATAGTCACTTGGGGCTTCTGTTCAAACATAGGTGGTATTGAACCAAAGAGAACATAGATGTCGATACCCTTTTGATTAGCAAGCTCTTGAACCTACTTGGGGGCTTCTTGATGGTATCAAATCATAGCTCAATTTGTTGACCTCTGCCGCGTGCAATTGAGGTCGAGGTATTGAAGACCTTGGCGGTCGAACAAGAGCTCGGCCATGCCAGAGGTAGCTCGAGGAAAAAGAAGGTGAATAACACCACTTTAAATAAGTACCTTCTGAGAAAAGGGTTTTGGTTGCAAACAAAATTAATAAGGATAATATGTGTCTGAGGGGCCACTACAGGGTGGCAGCCACGAAGGATGCGTGTCAAGTGGCGAGCATAATCTGACCCGCAGGCAGGCTGGCGAGAAAAGCAAGCGGCATGGCGGAAGTTCGGCAAAGCTCGGGCTCTCATGGAAAAGCATGAGAGTTTGGGCGTGACTCAAGACTTCGAGTCAGAGCTTGCCTCGGCTCGAAAGTGCAAATCCGTAAGGCCGAGGCCAGAAGGCCCTTCAAGAGGTAGAGGACATCAAGAAGATAGCGGCGGGTAAGGCCTTTTCATGCGAGGCGAGCGCGTTAATGTAAATTCGGATACTTACGGTCGGAGCTCTCGAGGCGTTTGCGGATCTGCGCGTAGTGCGTCGATGCGCCGCATTCTATCGTGGCGAGGAGGAGCTCAGCGGAGAAGGTCTTACGGTCTCGGTATCTTGAGGCGGCCATCCGGTGCCCCCAAGCGACCAGTGAAGCAGTGGTCGAACTCCTAAGGTAGGTGAGGAGGCCATGAAGGGCCTCCTGGTCCGTGTGGCACTGGACGAGCCATGCACGCAGCTACTACTGGCCTAGTCTTGGCGGCTGGTGGATGCATGCCCCAGCTGGATGTGATCAAGCGCTCCGCTTTTGCATTGAAAGCGCTTCGTCGGGCCCTTGCCCGCATAAAAGTGCAATGGGGAAAGCTGGATGCGGAGGCTTCTCGCGGATCCGCCGCGGCCGAGCAAGGAGCATCGCCGCCGGGCGATATTATAAAGTTGTCTGAAGGAGCTGCGATATTGAGATGAGTGCCCCGAAATGTAATCTTTGAATGAACTTCATTGTATTTTTATCACAAGCGCTGAAAACTTCGTTCATCGCGGCGCCATGAGCAACTCTGTTTAATTTAAAATATTACCTACATGCGGCCGTTTTAAATCGAGAGATGGCAAGTCGTTGGCTTGACCCCCAAGCCACAGTCTTTGGGGTGTTGGTGATAAACTTGAGCACTCTTGTTCCCATTTTGGGTCCATCTAGAGGGCGCTCAACCTGACGAACAAAGCGACCGGACTTATAATGCTTGAACACTCTCACTTAGCCATAGAATTCTATAATTTTAAATTTGGTGAAGCCCTTGGTATCGGAAGACCGAATCGAGGCGCTATCACGCCTTCATCGGACATCATCTGGAACTTAGCTAAAGCGGCATGAGTCTTTAAGGACCGAAAAAACCTCTCGTCATTGACCGAGTCTCTCGCCACATCATGCGGTCAGTTTAGCTTTCTCCTTTGAGGCGTTAACCCGGCTCAGCGGGGCCTTGTCATGATGGTTCTCCAGTGCTACCTTAGCCGGCGGGCGGGCGTAAGGCACCAAAACATGAGAGCAGGCAAGCCCAACTATTGACCCAAGACATGATTGAACCGATTCATATAATGCTATAAGTTGAGGTGCGCACTTGTGAAAGTGTTCGGACTTCATCACGCCATAATCTGGGGAACATAAGCCTGGCGTATTCGGTCGTACCAAGATGTCGAGTGCAAGATGTCATATAGTGAACATATATAAAATATAGCATAATTGCAATCAAAAAGTAATGTACTTGCAAAAAGAAGTGCTGCGTTATTTATGAAAGAGCGTCTGCTAATAAAGCGGTGATACAAATAGTGTGGTAGGCAAGGGATTTGGACTAAATTAACATGTCCCCCTCGAGGATAAGCTTGCAGACTTGGTGTATGTAATCGAATTTAATGCTCGTAATGGAGACCACACGAGTGTTAAATCCGGCCTTCTTTAGTCCACGACTGTTGCATCGTGAGTTGGCAAGTGTGCCGTCGAACAAAACTTCGATTAACGAGTCATGTATACATAAAAGAAGAAAAGATAAAAATAAAACCAAGGGGCTTTCGTATGAGCCCTGGTGTGTCGAGCCGCACTCTTGGTTCCTTGTGATCAAGCCCCTCCCTAGCCCATGGTATCTCCAAAGCGTAATGGTGTCTGTGAGTGTTGCTCTTGTGACCATCTTGGCGAGGCGGGTTGAGGGCGAATACTCTGGCGTGCTCGATCGCACCGGTGGTCTTGGTGAGTGTTGTTACGGGCGCTTTGATGTATCGGCTTTTTAATTGCGGATGGAGAATGCCGTAGAAGGCTACTCTGTACTTCTGCTTTGTGAGCATTGTATGTTCCTTCGTTCGGAGGGCGTTCCGTATTCCCATTGACCGTAATGACTCACGAGGCCTGGCATCTTGAGCTTTAGGTATGCATAATGTGGCACGCGTTGAATTTTACAAGCGGTTCGTCAAAGCGGGCATGATAGCCGCTTCTGAGCAGGACTATATCGAAGATTAACTCTTCGCTCGGAAATTATCCGGGGATCCGAAGACCACTTCGGTGTGGTGAGCTTTGTACAGGTTGGCTTCCTCACAGGATGACACCTTTAAAGGTTGTCTTTGTAGGTTTGATCTGGATGGGTCTATGCCCATTTGCGCCTTGTGTCTGATAAAGCGAGTTGAGCTTCTTGCGCCGTCCATCGGGACTCTTGTGAGTGAAATCCATCGACGATTGGGTCTAAGACCAATGTGGCGAATCCGCCATGGCGTATGCTGGTCGGATGGTCTCTTGATCGAAAGTGATCGGACGGAGGACCATGGATTGAACTTTGAGGCGGCGGCTCCATCGCATAGGCGTCCGTAGTGCGCTTCCTCTCCCTCTTGGGTATATGGGTCGGCGTAAATCATATTCACCATCTGTGCTTGTGGGGAAAACCCATACATCCTCTATTGTTCGTGGCGGGTCTCTTCCTCGTCATCGCTATTTAGCCCCTTGTCATTGTGTTGACAATTAACTTGACGGCCTGCTTGAACACCCAACAATCTCTATTGGTGTGATTAGCTGGCTTTTCGAAGTGCCATGTATCGGCATGGCGATCAGTATTCGGTCAGTTGGGACGGACCGGAGTAGTTCTTTTAAATGGCTTCTTCCGTTGGCGGGTTTGGAGCCTCGGAATCCGGCATTGACTGCCGTATCCTCCTTGTCTTCGCCGTTAATCTGGCGCTTGTTTTCGATTCGGCGTGGCCTGCCATTGTTGTCCTTAGTGTCCGGACTGCGGGATTTTGCGGAGATTATTCTGCGGGCTAGCCGCTGTCCTCTCCCGCCTGGCGGGTCATTGCGATGTGAGGGCTTCCATGGATTTCGGCTTTTCCTGCGGTGCGGGCTAGCCATTCATCCCGGATGTTATGTTTGAAGGCTGCAAGGGCCTCGCATCCGGACGATCGGCGATTTGATTTTCTTCGTCAAGAACCGTGTCGAATTATGCGGCGATTAAATCTGGCTGCTGAATAATGTGGCTTAGGTCATCGTCTGTCGGTGAGTGCACATATGTGCCTTGGAAGTTATCAAGGACAGCGGCCTCCAGTCTTCCCAACACCAATTGACTCTGCGGGCAGGTTTGTTAAGCCAATGCCGAGCTGGTCCTTTAAGCAGTGGGAGATATTTGATGGCGTGGAGATGCGTCGCATGAGCCATATGGATGTGGAGAAGATAATCTTGATCCACACATGGGATCTGTTGTACCATCGTAAGATTCGATATTCTGGGTTTAAACCCTTGGGGATCGATGATCCATTACTTCATCGATGAAGCATAATGGGTGTGTGGCGGCCTGTATTGAGCAATATCGCGCGCAGCTCGAGGGCGCTATATGCGCTATGTTCGGCCCGGCGGCGTTATGTCGTAGCTGACGGTATTAAATGCGTGGGTCGTAGAGGCGCCCGTGATCCATAGATGGATCTGGATTGTCTTCTTTGTCCTCAATATGTCTACATAAGTCGGTAGCGTTCCTTTTGGCCGTACTCTTGGAGCGATGCGAGTCTGCGATTTGGTGGGGACTGAATGCCTCTCTGTCAGCGTACGGGGTGGTCGGTCGACCATGTCATCTTGCTGGTGATGAAGGTATGTCGCTTCCTCCTCTAATCGGGGAGCAGCTTGCGTCTTAGGTAACTTTTGGAGGGGCGTTGAGTTTGTACTCTTGACGCGAGGACCTCGTCCATCGATCGGCCGCGAGATCTTGATCAGCTTGGGCTGTTCTTTTTTCTTTAGGCTATTGCGTGGCCATGAGCCTGCGCTTAAGCGCTCTTGTTCGACAGGATCCTCGGGTGCAGCGAATTCATCATCGTTGAGCTTGCTTTGTCTTGGAGGAGGCATATAGTTATCATCTTGACCCCTTCATCGCCACCTGTCATGAGGCTTGCTCCTGCGTCCTCTGCTGGCTGGAGTCTTCTTTGGAGGGATTGTCTTGACACTCTCCGGTGTTATTGTCTCGGTGCGGAATCTTCATTCTTCTTTGTGGCGGGATTTTGACCGGCGCTTGCTGGCGTCGGCGTTTGGGCTGCTTCTTTAGAGAATCTGCCTCCGCTGCTTTTTCGCCTTCCCTTCTTTTGGGGTATCCACCATGTATCGTCATATGGCGAGGTGGCCTTCGATGGCTTTGTGGCGGCTCTTGTTACGTCTCGGCATAAATCGTCCATAAGCGTCGATGTCGTCGAATCGTAGTCTAGCATGTCGGTTAGATCCTCGGCAGTGGCTACAAAGTGGGTGGTGGGTGGGCTCTGAATTTCTCCATCGTCAGAACTCCAACCGTCTGGCCATAGTCGGCGAGGATTCTCTGATAGCGAGAGATGCTTCAAGAATTCAGGATATCGCCAAAAGGCGAGTGGTGAAAGATGTCGCGGTGAATTCCATAACGGCGCCCAATCCGGATGATTGGTGCGGGAGGCTGGTCGGCGAGTCGGCGCCTCGGGATCACAATTCGCGGGGACAAGATTGGTATTGGCTCCATCGCCGTGGATGTTGAAGCCCCGGTGGCGTCTATCCACCGGCCCTCGATATGAAGCGATCGGCTCGGGCTAGTGGCGGGCGGATCAGTGAAGGCCCCAAAGCTTTGTCCGGTGGCGAGCTAAATCATGCCCATCGTCACGGTCGCGGCGCTTGGTACGTAGGTCGAGTCGTCGAAGATCAAGTCTCCGCGGTCATCGGCCGTGAAGTTTAAGCTTCGAATCGACACGACAGCGCGTAACTTCGATCTGCTCGGATGGCCAAGAGAATTGGCCCATGAGCAAAACCGCCCGAACACGAAGATCTGTCCGGGGAAAAGTCTCACCGGACAGCGTTGATGGTTGAAGATGCCATCAGACCTATCGGTGGCGACGAGAGGAACTCTCAATGAAAGCACCAATGTCGATTGTCAAAACGGCGGATCTCGGGTAGGGGTCCCGAACTATCGTCTAGGCGGATGGTAACAAGAGGCGAGGACACGATGTTTTACCCGAGTTGGGCCCTCTCGATGGAGGTAAAACCCTACGTCTGCTTGATTAATATTGATGATATGGGTAGTACAAGAGTAGATCTACCACGAGATCAAGGAGGCTAAACCCTAGAAGCTAGCCTATGGTATGATTGTTGAGGTGTATGTTAGTCCCTACGGACTAAGGCCCTCCGGTTTATATAGACACGGAGAGGCTAGGGTTACAGTCGGTTACAATGGTAGGAGATCTACATATCCGTATTGCCAAGCTTACCTTCCGCCAAGGAAAGTACCTTGGGACCACGGCAGAGTCTTCAATCTTCTATCTTCGTGATGCAGGAGTCCGGCGGATATTGATAGTCCGGCTGTCCAGGACACCCCTGATCGGGGACTCCCTCGGTACCATAATCCTAGTGTTGGTGTGTGAGCTAGATATCGAAGAATATGCTTCACTGACCTTATGGTGTGATTCCTTGGTGCAGCTTGAAATCGGGCACACATGCAAACACTAAGCATTATATCTGGCCTAGATGCATATAAGTACAATAAAGAACCAATCATGGGCGGTATACCTTGTGATCGAATTCAATACCATTTTCATCGATTGCATAGATGGCCATTTGTGGGCATAGGAATTTTAATAGCGTTTGCAATCTTGCATGCGAATTTCCTCGATACATCTTTGAGGTATTTCTCTGAGATATGAATATGCCATTCTTGGCTGGCTGGCAATTTGAAGACCTAAGAAAATTTCAACTCTCCCATCATAGACATTTGATATTCTTCACTCATCATATAAGCAAATTCATCACTATAATGTTGGTTAGTACAGCCAAAGATAATATCATCAACATATATTTGGCACACAAACAGTTCACCATCATATGATTTAGTAAAGAGAGTAGGGTCGAGTGAACGGGTGTGAAGCCATTCTTCTGAAGAATTCCTTCAATGTATCATACCATGCAGGGGCTTGCTTGAGCCATAGAGGGCCTTATTGAGTCTGAAGACTTTGTCGAGTTCTTGGGATCTTCAAAACACAGGGGGTTGAGCAACATATACTTCTTCCTCAAGCTTACCATTGAGGAATGCACTTTTCACATCCATTTGATATAAGATGATATCATGATGGTTAGCATAGAGCAAGTAAAATCGAATAGCCTCAAGTCTAGCAACAAGTGCAAAAGTTACATCGAAATCAATTCCTTGACTGTGTGTAGCCTTGAGCTACTAGTCGTGCCTTATTCCTCACCACAAGGCCATTTTCATCTTGCTTGTTGTGGTAGATCCACTTTGTGCCAATGATATTATGCTTGCGAGGATCAGGCGATTGACCAATTCGGACATTGTTGATTCGAACTGATGTAATTCTTCTTGCATAGCCTGAATCCTCCGGCTCGAAATGCTTCATCTACCTTAGTGGGCTCTGTGATAGAGACAAAAGCATAGTGCCCACAAAGTTAGATAAATGTGATGCTTTTGGCGGGTGAGAGGACTGGTGCGCTAATGTCATCAATGATCTTCTCCACTTGCACTTCTTTTTGCAGCAGCGTGGATGAGTTGGTTGTCGTGAGGATTTTGATCAGCATTTTCTTGACACCATTTTCCTCATCTTGTTCTTGGTGCATCAGCTCGGCGTTCTTCACGAGCAGGAATGAATTCTTGATGATTCTTGATGGGATTGACATCCTCGGTTGCCTTGAGCTTGATAGCATCCTCGGTCTGGTTCATCTAACTACAGAAGGTAGGTGCTCTCTTTGCGAGCCATTAGTTTCATCGAACCGCACATCTGATGTCGACAATCTTGTGAAGAACAATGTTGAAGACTACTGTAGGTGTCTGAGTCCTTCCGTAACCAAGCATAAAACCTTCATGTGCTTTCGGTGCAAATTTAGAGTTGTGGTGAGGATCTCTAATCAACATTTAGCACGAAGACTTTGAAATAACTCACATTGGGTTTCTTGTCGTTGAGGAGTTCATAGGCGGTCTTCTTGAAGAATTTGTGAAGATATACTCTGTTGATGATGTGGCGGTATCAATTGCATCAATCCAAAAGCAATGAGGCGTTTTGTATTCATCAAGCATAGTCGAGCCATCTCAACAAGAGTTACATTCTTGCGCTCCCGCGCGCCATTACGCTTTCGGGAGTATAGGGGCGGATAACTCATGAGTAATACCAAGTTCATCAAGATAGGCATCAAGACCAGAATTCTTGAACTCGGTTCCATTGTCACTTCGATATGCTTGATCTTCACACCAAAGTTGGTTGAAGCCCTCGAGGAAAATCGTTTGAAGACTTCACGCACTTCATGTTTGTAAGTAACAATGTGTACCCATGTATATCGAGAATAATCATCAACAATGACAAAACCATATAGAGATGCATCATTAGTACTGCTGAATAATGATTAGGTCGAAGAGGTCCATGTGAAGAAATTGAATGGACGGGTAGTGGTCATGATAGTCTTATTGGATGCTTGGCCTTGGTCATTTTCGGCTACATGCTCACTTAAGTGATCCTTGAGGAATTTGACATTCTCAATGCCAATGACATGCTTCTTCTTCCATAGCGTGTTCAAATTCCTCATGCTGCATGACCAAGTCGTCGATGCCATAGCCATATACGAAGCTTTTGCAAGTAGACACTCGGCTGGTTGTGGTCTGTAGAAAATCAACAATATCTGAGATCTCCTCTCCTAAAGCCTTGAAGACTTTGGAATTGTCGACTTCCATAATCACAACACAGCGATATTTGCCAAAGACAACAACCATATCAAGATCACAAAGCATTGAGGCCGACATGAGATTGTATCCTAAGGACTCAACAAGCATGACTTTGTCCATGTGCTTATCCTTAGAATAGCAACCTTACAAGACCCAATACGACTTTTGCCTTTGTCGGCCAAAGATGATATGCTTGGTGGCGGTGATAAAGGAGCATCCATCAATAGATTCTTGTCACCGGTCATGTGATTTGTACATCCACTATCGAGGACCCATTCGGTGGTTTTAGGTTGATCATCCTGCGAGATGAATTAGTGTAACTTACAATCTCATATGCTTCATCGATGAAGAATATGATGTCAAGTTCATCGGATGAATTTCATCAAGCGATAGCAGATATATAGATATGAGGGCGTGTGAAATGAAGGTTCATTTCATCATGATTTACTGCGTCCTTCGAGCATTTTGTCGAGTCCCTGACAAATTCTTGGATGTTAGAGCACGTGCAGGAGACTGACCTACTGAGAAGAGATTAGTTCTTTTCTTCACCACCCACATCGGAGGGTGGCAAAGAGTTCATCATCCTGCGAGCACCATGTGAAAAAGGTGGCAAAGATGCCAAACCATTTAGCTTCACATAAGAGGGTTAGGTGTGCATATGAATAAGCGAGTAATTCTTGAGGACTTATGAACATAATGGTTTGAAGAATAATGCACATATTCATAGCCCTTAGCTCTACCTGTGAGACGAGTTGTTATACGATGATAATCATATGAGGACTTTGATCCAGTTGAAGAGTTTGGTCCATATGAAGAATTTGATCTGGGGTTCTGTTCTTCACGGTGGTGTCATGAGGACATTCACTGAAGACTTTCAACACAACTTTTGGGAACCCAGATTTTCTTCATAGGGAACCATTCTGCGATTAGTGCCAACATATCTAGCAAATACTTCACCATTCGATTTTTGAGCAGTTTATAGTTGGAGTCAAATGACTCATCGGAAGAATGAGGAGATTCACATGTAAAGCGGATAAGTTAGATGGATCAGCTGGAGGTCCTTTGCGGCAACCCATGAGGTTTTGAAGTCTTGCTCGGGCTTCAATATGTTCCATCGGCATTGAGTTTCCTCTCAAAGGCAATACCCTCTTTCCTAGGGTTTTGTTGAGGATATGCTTTTGAGCACATCACAAAGTGTCGATGCCCTTTGAGGCTTTTGTACATACTGTCATGTACAATTCCTTCAACCTGCATTGTCGGTGATACTAGCAATGTCCTCAAATGAGAATTAGTGATAGCGGTAGATGAAGAATTTGTAACACTTGAAGCATTTGAACATTGGTGAAGAATTAAGCGATTCACGTTCAAGGCACTTTAAGCATGGAGGAACAAATTCTTCACGAGAAGCGCTGATTTGTTGAGCTAGTAATGAATCGCGCTCCTTCGAAGATCTTCATAACACACTCTTAGCTTTTCAAGATCTTCCTTTCTTTGAAGAGATTCAAGAGAAAGCTTCTCGTGATCAGTCAAGAGGGTATTATGTTGATCTTGAAGGGCGTGAAGCTTGGAGTGAATACTCTGAAGACATTCACCCAATGCTTTTGACTGATCCATTTCTTTGCGCAACATATTATCACTCTTTTCTAGCATATCTTGAGTTTGTTCCAAAACCGTTTGTTGTTTAGTGGCAACACAAATAAGTTTGGTATAGCAGGATTCAATATCATCATCAGATTCATCATTGTCAGATTCCTCATTATCAGATTCATTATCACAGGACTCGGATGAGGAGCATTCGGTTACCTCGCACCGTTTGCCATGAGACAAGATCACGAGAAGATGATGATTACGGCTCGAAGTCATCGTTTTGAGAGATTCCTTGAAGTCCTCAAACCGAGGGATCATAGCGAGTTCGATGACCTTCATAGACATTAGAATTCGGTCCAGATGAGCTTGAATTGTCAAGATGCATAATTAAGCGAGTTGATCTCTAGATAGGCGGGAGCGGATGATATCGCCAGCTATGATGTCAAGTCGAGTGTACTTGCGAATATCATCGGCATTCGCCATCTTGCATAGATCGAGTAAGACCAATCTCGATTAACGGTCCTGACTCATTTGTTCTTTGCCATGAAGCTTCCTCATCATGGCCTTCCACTTGGGATAGTCATGACCGTCAAAGATAGGGCATGTCACTTTCTTCAAACCTGCGGTCGACATAACTAAAACTCGGGCGGTTAAACCAAAATCACACGAGAACAAGGGAGTACCTTGATGCGATACCAATTGAAAGTCGTTATATCGACTAGAGGGGTGAATAAGCGATTTTATGAATTCTTCGAGGAATTTCTTTGGTGAGGAAATTCCTTAGCGAAGAACTACTTGACGGAATAAGTACTCGAAGTAATTATAACGAGGATACAAACATAGTCATCATGTTGAAATGAGGACTAGCACTGATCTGAGCGTAAACACGAGGATAACAAGATGAAGACAAAGCGGTGAAGAAATTGGGCGAGGAATTTGTGAAAGTCTTGATCAAAGTCTTCAAGCACGAATATGAACAACATTCAACACATTAATGAGAAATGAATGAGTTGAGAAATAGAACCGATCGGTTGGTGAAGACAATGATTTGGTAGACCAGTTCAAGCTTCTTGTCTCGGTTATGCGTCAGGTTGGGCGGTGAGTATTTAAACTTCGAGGACACGATCCGGACACCCGATCTCGAGCCGCCTTCAGGACACCAGTCCTCCGTATTCTCCTTGAACTAAGACCCAGCGAGGCCTCGTCCAATCACTCGTGGTAAGCCTTGGTGACTTCCAAACCTTCACAGACTTGGTGCGGCGATCCACAATTCCTCTTGGATGCTCTAGACCTTGGCGCCTAACCGTGCGGAAGAAGCCAGATCTTCAAAGGTAACAAGCGTCGGATCCACAGAGGATCAATTTCTTGATGATGCTTAATCACTTTGGGTTTGTGGGGGTTTGGTTTTGGGATTTTCCTCTTTCGATGATTTTCGCTCAAAGTCCTCGGAGGATGGGTTGCTCTCGGATGACAAGTGTCAAGTTCTCTCGGAGTAGCCAACCAGCTAGTGGTTGTGAGAAGCGGCTATTTATAGCCTAGGGAGCAACCCGACATGATAAGACATAAATGCCCTTCAATGATATGACCGTTAGGTGGATAAGATATTTTGGACAGCGGCGCAGCGACCTTGACAGCGATCGGAAATTTGACTCTCAAATTCCTCGGGGCTATCATGTTCCTCCTTTGTGTAGGCAATTCGCCTTGGCGAATTCCTAACTCTCGATTAGAGAAAAGTCATCGATGACCAATAGAACTGCGTCTACATCCTTTGAAGAATTTGACTAAAGCGTATGAGATTTCAATGGCTTCACTCGAAGGGATTGGTAGGTGTAGAGATTTTGAGTTGAGCATCACATGGAAATTTTTCCTTAGTATTTTCTCGACCCCATTTAACGATCACGGTGTTTCCTATGACTCAAGAAAGAAAAATGAAACTACGAAAACAAAAGTCTTCACGCTTCATGTTCCTCAAATGAATACCAAGTCTTCAAGATCACACCAATTTCTTCACTTTCAAAGTCTTGAGAAAGTCTTGAATATCAAAGTCTTGATTGAAGAACTTCATTTTTAGAAATTCGACTTTCTCTGTAAATATCAAACTCCTCATAGCCTTATAGACACTGTGTACACTCCTAACGCATCAGTTACTTAACCTATAAGTCTTCAATACACCAAAATCACTAAGGGCACTAGATGCACTTACAAATAACCTCCACCCCACCCCACCCCACCCCACCACAAAACAAATAACACTCACGAATGCGGTTTGTATCTCTCACCCACACCCACGTAGGTGGGGGCGTGCATGAAGAGAAGAGGTGCATGCAGCGCCACGTACTCTCGTCTCTTTCCCAACCACACCAGCGTGGGTACACGGTGGAGCTCATTTACGTATGAAAAAAGGCAGCCCACGTGGTAATTTGTACGTGTCTTGGTTGTCCACTTGGTGGAGGAGGATCGTCTACCACGGGTGAACAAACAAATTGCGACTTGGCGTTATGTTAAATTAAAAAAAGAGGCAAACCATGTGGGGCCTACCTTAGAGCAAGGCTCTATACCTTTGGAGTACTTTTGATGTGTCCGTCAACTTTCATGAGCGAGGAGAAGCTTGCTTAGTATGCCGTCTCCCCGCCCATGGGCGCGGTGGCTCATGAGGATGAGGTGAAGCTTGCTCCTCACTTCGCATATCTGTGTGATGGCTTTCATGAGGATGAGGGAAAATTTACTACTCCTCCGTTTACTCCTCGTCCCTACTACCTTGGTTATAGATATTATATCATATTGTTTGGAATATATATGTCCTTAGTAGATTTCAATATGAACTACTAGTACATACTCCAAACAGCGATGTATATAGGCGTATTTTAGAGTGTACATTCACTCATTTTGCTCCGTATGTAGTAGCACTCTCCCTCGCCCCTCGACCCTCACCCCGTGGTGGACATGCAGCAATTCATTTGATGCGATATAGCGAGCGATATATCTTTGCACTACCATTATTGCTCGACTTCGAAGAAGCGAAGAGCCAATCGCAAGGTTAATATTTTGGAGATGCCAAGCGCAAGGTTATAGGAGAGCAGTAGTAGGTGCCCGTCATTTATAAATAATTTTTTCTTGATGTTGCGTCGCAATATGATAGGTTCATATGGAGAAAGGAAACTGCTCCACTATATACATAGTCGGGATGGGCCAGCCTACGGTTGCTTCTTTGGGGTTGCTCTCTTCACACTCTCTACTTTAAAGCATTGTGGCCACTTCTCTAACATCCCGCGGATCACGTGTGATCTTGGCGTCCAATGCGACAATGAAAACCCACTATCGGCACGTCGATCGGGGGTCCCCGCCGTTCTCTCTCACAAAAGCGGTGAGGTTGCCTTCGTCCCTTGCTCCTTTGTCGCGGCGTGGCGATTCCGCCTCCGCCGCCCTCCTCAAGGTCGAGCTCGTCCCTCGGTACAACTCCCTTTACAACGGCTTGCTGCTTGCTCCGGCTGCCCACATCACTCCATGTGGATATTTCTCTACTTCTTTGCCCGCACATACACGATACCTCTCTTGGCTTCTCGTCTTGTATTTGTGATGAGTTTATGTCTCATCAACTAGTCCTAATAATATTATTCTAATCACGCTTCTTCAATTTCTTTGCCCACGGGGATGCTCATCTCGATTTTGGTGGCTGCACAAAATGATCCGATGGTCAAAGGTTGCAAACTTCATTTATTAGGAAGCTTGAACATTGCCGACAAATTGAAGCTGGTCGGGGTTCACGGTTCAAGGGCTAGGGACTGCATGGATCGTTTTTCTTTAGCTGCCTCTGTTCCAAAATAAGGGTCAACTTTAGTAGTAGTACAACTTTGTACTAAAGTTTGCACAAAGTTGAGACACTTATTTTGGAGCGGAGAATTATATATTGCTATGATCATCAATCATTGAGATGCAATAGCATGCATGTTAGTCTCCTTTGTATTTGAGGAAATGTTGCAGGCGACCTTGGGCATAAGATACATGTAAAAGAGGCTGGAAGCTTCATAGCATTGTACAAATTTATCTCAGCGATAAATTACGATGCGTACTAGTACTATACTAGTACTTCCTCCGTTCCTAAATATAAGTCTTTGTAGAGATTTCACCATTAACCACATGCGGATGTATATAGATGCATTTTAAGTGTAGATTCATTCATTTTGTTCATTATGTAGTTCACCTAGTGGAATCTCTACAAAGACTTATTACTAATAATAGCTAGCCCTACTACTAGGAATTCTCTATCCTCTCCTTGAGCCACATCATCAAAATTAGCGTAGTTTGTTAGATGAAGTAAATTAGTCATAATAGCCGTCGATCTAGATGTTGAGAGGCTCGGCACTAAACCACATGCAAGCATGCGAGAAATACCGTGGCACATGCATGTGAGTGAGTTTTAAATCACATCAACATGTGCAAGCAAGCATGCCTTTGGTAGCATGCATGTAAGTGAGCTTTTAAGTCCCATTAACATGTCAAAAGAAAAATATAATCCCATTATCACGTAGGAGTTGGTTGATCTTTTTTCCTTATGTGGGATGATCAAAATGATGATGGGAGTTTATTTAGTTTGGCTACCATATGTCATGCGGGTATAGATTTTTTTTAGTTCTATGAAATTGATAATTTTGCTTGAGAGAGATATACAGCTGTTCATGACAGCGGCGAGGACTCACCTAGTAATATTTAGGAGCGGAGAGAGTACTACGTAAAGAGTTAGGTGTGCATACGGTGATAGTGTGAGGTGGGCCATGTAATCACTTGAGCTGCGTGTTCTCACTGCTCTTGCACTCCTCCATTTGTAAGAATGGAGAAAATTGTAATCTACTACCTCCTTTACGCGGCGTGGGACATCGCAGTCCTACCACCTCGATAATAAAGACCAATGAGCTGTCAAATCACATAGACCCATGATAAGTTGAATGAGACGAAGCAACCATCACTCTTGCGCCCGGTGAGAGGTCGCGTTCGCTCTACCGGGCATGAATCGACACCAATTCTTTGGAGTGTGTGCAGTTTGAGGCAGGAAGCCTTGGGAGGAGGTGGAGGGCTTTGGGTGGGCGAGGCTGGTCGGGAGGCCAGGCGTGGCTGTCCGCATGTCCCTACGGACACGCCCGAGAAATGAGAGGATGCACAGACTCTTGCGGCTAAAATCATACACTACACACCATATCTCTGTAGGAGTAGGTCGATCTGTCGCACTCTCTAACACACACTGCGCTGCATACGCACCTTGGTCCGTTGCACCTTCTAACGTGACTTATTACACCTAGGCGGAGGAGTAGTAAGTATCACGAGATCTGGTGGCTTGTGACTTAAGTCGAATACAAGTGCCCAAAATTTGTGTGCATGTTATAATAAGGATTCACTTAAAATAGTGCATTGAGCAAACAAAGGGATCAATTGGATAGTGTTCGGCGATGGCGAGATGTGTGAGTAGTAAGATACACGTGGCGCTTTTAATTTTCTTATTAATTTGTTTGTTTCACCCTCTAAGCTGGTGGGACCCAACATACTACGTGAAGAGAGGTAAGGTGACTAAGGCTGCATTATTTACTGCACCCTTGTGGATAGTCTTACCACCAAAGCCACATGACACGATTATGATTGAAATCCTAATGACTTCCACACACACACACTCACAAAAACACGGCATACTGTCACTGCGAATCGGGAATGTATAAAGGTTATTTTCCTCTCGTTGAACATAAGGGGAGGGTTGTGTAGCTGGTTAGCTGTTCGCTCATCAAACTTGAGGTCATGGGTTCGATAACTACACTTGAGCATAATTTTTGCCAAGAGGATTCTTTGACTAGTCAAAATGTTTTCTAGGGTTTGCCTTCACACTCTCCGATGGTTGCTCTCTTCACACTCTCTCGCCCTCTCATTTGGATCCTTAGCGCTTGTAGTTGCTCCTTCACACTCTCGCCCTCTCCAGATCTAAACTAGACTTAGTTCTCTCTCCCCTCAATGCTGCTCAAAAGAGCGGCGGGATCAAATCCGTGGGGAAGGAAGGAGGCTTAAAGCTGGCCGTCGGCGAGGAGAATACACTACAGTGCTGTGATCACTTTCCACCAATGGCGGCGGCGGGAGACCTCGACCCTTCTTCTTGCCGCCGTCCGTCGCCCACGAACCACGCCCAAGAACCTTAAGGTATATTTTACTTACTCCACATGCATTGCTCTAGCTGCATGTATACCATGAATCTGGGGCGTGGTTCAAAGAGGAAAGGAGTGGGGAAAGTAGTGGGAAAAAGTTGTATATAGCATGAATCTAGGGCGTCGTTGAAAAGAGGAAATGAAGG
The DNA here is from genome assembly GCA_021437245.1 of Aegilops speltoides. Taxonomy (NCBI): domain Eukaryota; kingdom Viridiplantae; phylum Streptophyta; class Magnoliopsida; order Poales; family Poaceae; genus Aegilops; species Aegilops speltoides. The sequence goes on from CM038147.1 coordinate 392,007,791, forward strand.
GAAAGTTGTATAGCATGAATCTGGGGCGTGGTTCAAGAGGAAAGGAATGGGGAAAGTAGTGGGGAAAGTTGTATCGCATAAATCTGGGGCGTGGTTCAAAGAGGAAAGGAAGGCGAAAGTACTAGTTCAAAACTAAAGGAAGGGACAAAGGCTGTAGAGTTTGAGCGGGACTAGATTTCTGCGCTCACATAGGGAAAGGTGTCTAAAGATAACAAAGCTGGGACCAACACAAATATGCTCCTTGGTTGTTTGTTCTTTGTTACCAACAGGTGTGCATGACCACGATTACATCGGTAGATGCACATGGTGCTAGTCGTCCTTTGTCCCATGCAACTCATTAGCATTGTTAATCTATGGCCTGTTTGGTTAAAACTCCCTAGTCCCTATTTGCTTGGTTCGGGGACTAAACATGGACTAGAGGTTATTAAATGACATGATAAAGACCATGTTACCCTAGTAATGAACTAATAGAAACAAGGTGCGATGCATGGCGAGGCATTGTTGGAAAAAGTCCCAAAAGACTCCTCGGGGTCTTCTTTCTTTAGTCCCAAATTCCACTTTTAGTCGAAAAGTCCCTCTGTTTGGTTTAGATGTGGTGACATGGAGTTTTTAGTCCCTACACCAAAATGTCACTGTAAACAAACACCCTCTAATAATGCTTTGGAAAATTGATGCAATGCCACGATTAAAAGCAAATTACATGTTTAACGAATTTTATTGTTAATATATTCTCTATGTTAATATTAATCGATGCCACCGTTTGAGAAATGATACTGTCTTGCTTTCTTTCCCATTTAGATAAGGTAGATGCTTCTTTTTTGTCGGGGGTTGGGTGCGACATATGCCAAAGGATGGCTTATCATGGTGGGGGCGAGTAGAACATCGCGGTGCACAGAAGCAGGATGGCGAACATGCCTTGGCGGATCTTACCCGGCTTGGGGCACTCGGGGAGATAACACCCTCTGCTGCTCTATGGGGTCTCCGCATGATCACTAAGGCAAAGTGAGTACAAGGTTGCTCCTTGAGCTGTTTACGGAGGTAGGAGAAGGCAAGGCTATCTCTCTCCTTCTGTATGAGTGCATCTAGTGCTAATGGATTGAACCCTTTGCATGGGTGCCACAGGGGGTTTATATAGGCCTACCCCGAGTACAATGGTAAAACAGGTGAGGCGGGTCGGCCGTCTGTCTCTCAGAGCCGCCGTCTTCTCATGACTCTGGGGCCCGCCGTTGGTGGGTCCCTTGACTACTACCGTATGGGGCCAGCAGCCCTTGTCGCCTCGGTAGTCTTGCCATGCAGAGTTACTATAGCCGTGCTTCTAATGATGCTGGCTCGGTCATGGGGTTATGGCAACAGTGCCGCCGCCTGACAGGCGATCACTGTTGCCATTCCCCGTCATGTCTGGCTAATGGCGTGTGGGGCCCGTGGGAGGGGCTGGCCGACTCCCGGGGGCCGACTCCCAATGGGTCCGTCTTGTGGCACTCTTGCCATCTTCAGTACTCCCGTTGACTGGTAGGCCCCGCCGTCTCTGGGTCGTACGGACAGGCCATCGTGGGCACAGTGCTCCGCCCCCAAGGGCTGATGTCGAGGGCAGCGTGCCTATGATGCCGCGCGGACGGAGATCTCCGTCGATGCTGGCGCCTTGTGGCCATGCCATATAATTGAGGGGTGGTTGGAGTTGTAGGCCGACTCCTATAGCCGGCCTCTTCGTAGGTCGCCGGCCAGGAGTCGGCATATCCTGGAGTCGCCTCTGGGACTCGGCTTATCTTAACGTCGCCTCTGGGACTCGGCTTATCTTGGAGTGGCCTTCTGGGACTCGGCTTGACTTGGAGTCGCCTCCTGGACTCGGCCTAACTTGGAGTCGCCTCCTAGACTCGGCCTAACTTGGAGTCGCCTCTGGGACTTGAGGGGCGCAGCTTGCCCCGATGTCTTGAAAGGTTCCGGGACTCGGGTTAGCCTACCCGTGGCCCATTACTCAACGATGAGTCTGTGACACCCAAAATTTTGACCTTGTTTTATTAATTAAAATTTTGCGGAAATTAAAACTTTTGTTTTGGGCTCCTTTTGATTTTGAAACTTTTTCTCCTTGCTATTATGGAGTTTTCCCCACAGAGAGCAACTTTGCCTTTGCAACCCTTTTAAATAATTCTTTCTAGCCTCCACCAAAATTATGGGATGTCGGTAGGAGCATATCATTTCCCTTTGTGCAAAAACCAGTTATGTTCTTTGAAAATTTTGAGTGAATCATCCTCATTTCCATTACGGTCCAACTTGAGGTTTTGTACTACAACTATATTTTAACTTGCTCATTTTTGCTGTGATTATCCCTCCTACTTGTAGCCATCCCTACTAAACCCTTAAGTCCGGAGAGTGGACCCATAGGATGATTCTAAGTGCTTGCAACATTGCCATTTGCTTTACATCCAGAATGGAAGTTTTGCAAAACTTGCACTAACAAGTTTCTCCTTTACGCAAACTAACTTCACCACTCCCTCTTGCATCCAAAGAGACCCCACTATGGAAGTTTGGCCACTCCAAGAATTGCCTAGATGCCTCGGCATTTTATCAAACACCCTATGTGCATGTCACGAATTGGCATGATCTCAAGTCTACACTATGAACTTGCACCTCTGATCAAACAAGCATGTCCACTAGACTCCCGTTACTCTTAACCTAGATCGCTAAATGCCAGCCTCACCCAAGCTCTGTAGCATGCTCGGCATTTAAATCGAAACACGTCCGTGCTGCGCCAGGCCTTGACGAGCGTGCGTTTGCTTGCCTACATCGCCGAGAAACCGACGCTGCCCCCACGGCTTTGTCCGCTCTGCGGCACCGCAGCAGCGCTCCGTGCTCACCGCAACCGCCAAGCCGCCCCTCGCCACTCCCGGCGAATAGCGCTAACCGCCATCGTCGCCCGAGCAGCCCTGCTCATGTCGGCGCCGTCAAAACCTTCCCGCTTCGCCACACAGCCCCAGCACAGCCGAGCTCATCCGCGGCTTTGTCGCAAGCCCTCGTCGCCGCCACGTTGCCCTACAGCCTGCAGGCGGTTCGCGCCGTTCTTATCTCCGCCGCCCGGAACCGACCTCGGCGAGCTATAAAAAGCCGGAGCTCATACAAGCCTTGAGCAGCCTCATACCACCCCAGCGACACCCCCACGGCTCGCAATCGTCAAGGAAGCGCCGTCTTCCTCATCTCCGGCAACCACGGCCGCCGCCACTGCCTCGTTCACTCCGGCGCCTCGAGCCTCCCCTCTCCGTTCTCTTCGCCAAAGCTACCTCGTCCTCCGTGAACCATTTCCCTAATCAATTTTGTTAAGAGCCATCGCGCCACAAAATCACTCCGTCACGAAGCCACCTCTCCGCCCGGAGCTACGCGCGGCAACTCCCCCACCCCGGTGACCTGCGACCACGGAAGGACCGCCTAGGAGTGGCGGATCCATCCTGCACTCGAGATGCCCATGAAAACGCCGCTCGCCCGGCGGCGATCGCCGGACTCCCGCCTCGGCTCGGGGACGGAGGAGAGAGGAGGCGACTAGTCAAACGACTAGTGGGCCCCTGGACCTTGTCGGTGACTCCCAGCTCCACGCGGGATAAGTGATAAGCGTAAATGCGAAATCGTTTCCCGCTTGGCGTAATCCCTCTCAAAGCGTTTTCTTTTACATTTTATTTAAAACCAGTTGACGAACTTTGTTGGTTATATCTTTTTAAAATAACTCCAAATGAATTAATTCTTTTCCCACCTCTCTCAAATTTCATCTAGTTTATTTTAAGATTTATTTGAAAAATTCTCCAAACAACTTTTGGTGCTGTTTTATTTTGTGTGTTAATTCTTTATATTGCTAAAATAGGGATTTTGAAGAGAGGAAAACATTCAAATGTTTGAAGTGCACCTGCCTTTCCACACGTTGAAGGCAAGCATTACGAACCCGGCATAATATTTTGGTGTGTTTGTTGACACGTTTATAACACCACCTTCTTTGAAGGACTCGTTATTTCATGTGATATGATCATTTGCATGGATGCATATTGGTGATTTCCATGCTGTTGGAAATGAGTATACTTGTGATGGTAATCATCCTCATGTATCTTGCATACATGCGGAGAGAATCGGGAAAGCCTCGCCTTGGGTAGGTGTGAGCTTATCGCGGTCTCCGTCGGAGGCCGGGTATGTCGGTATGGCATGATAAGATATGATGAGGTTGATTGCATTGGTTGGAATATAATTGTTATACATGTCATGCGAGGAAACTATAAACCTCTGAGTCGGCCGTAGATCGAGTCTTGTTCGATAACCCCACACTTGTTTCGTGCTACCACTTGTCCACCCACGGGTAAAGTGCAGTTCGATAAATTGTCAACCCTTTCTAGCACACACGTCTGGAGGGACGGGATGAGGTACCATGGCCTGGATTAAAGCCGGTCATCGATGCAGGGGCATGGGTGTTTCGGTTGGGACGAGAGGAGGCCACCCCTTAGTCTTGTGATATAAATTTGATCCCATGCTACTCGAGGTTGTAGCCTCCCACTTAGAGTTTGCTTGACAAGTGTAGTGGGTGATTCGGACACGAGTGAGTTAAGCTGGTGTGTGCAAGTCGGTGTGTTTTCATTTAAAAGACCGTGGCGGAATTAGTCGATGGACTAAAGGAATCCGTTGCTCGTGGGTAAAAGTACATCCTCTGCGAGATTTAAAACCTATTGAATAGCCGTGTCCATGGTTAAGGATTTGATGCAGGGGCGGGTCAAGTGTCGGTCTTAGTGTCGGTCTTGGAGGTGGCTGTTAAACAGGCTGGAACAACATGGTGTGACTTGTGACTCATGATGATTATGATTATTGTTATCGTTGACTAACCCGTGATATTATTGTTATTATTGAGTATCTCTGGGATGGTTCTACCTCCGGGGTACTCACTATGATTGTTCATTTATTTTAAAAAGCCCTTTATGTGGTGTCGCTCGGGCCTTATTGTGCATTTCTTTTAAAGCCCTTTATGTGGTGTCGCTCGGGCCTTCCATTATGGCATTTCTTTTAAAGCCCTTTATGTGGTGTCGCTCGGGCCTTGGTATGGCATTTCTTTTAAAGCCCTTTATGTGGTGTCGCTCGGGCCTTCCATTGTAACATTTCTTTTAAAGCCCTTTATGTGGTGTCGCTCGGGCCTTGTATAACATTTCTTTTAAAGCCCTTTATGTGGTGTCGCTCGGGCCTTGGCTATAGCATTTCTTTTAAAGCCCTTTATGTGGTGTCGCTCAGGCCGCCATTTGTAACATTTCTTTTAAAGCCCTTTATGTGGTGTCGCTCGGGCCTTGCATTGTATGCATTTCTTTTAAAGCCCTTTATGTGGTGTCGCTCGAGGGCCATTGTGGCATTTCTTTTAAAGCCCTTTATGTGGTGTCGCTCGGGCCTTGCATTATGGCATTCTCGTTATTTACTTCATAAATTTTGATACTACTATATCTTTACACATTCATAACTAACTTGCTTGCGCATCATAGTTACATTTATCTTGTGGTAGCGTCATGAGCATCATATATTTTCCATCACACCATAGATATGTTATACTGTGTTCTTAATGTTTGCGAGTACATTCAAAGTACTCCTTGGCTTGTCACAGCTATTGTCTTGGCAGATTTTTCTTGCCGGAGAGGAAGCGATCGCGACGACAGCCCGGAACCTAAGCAATGGAGATAGCAGCCCGCGAAGATAGGAATTAACCTGGTCGGCTGTTCACTGTGGAAATGGAGTCCCATAGATCGATGATCCACAAACCGCTTCGCCATCAACCACTAGAAACCATTTGTTGTACTCACGAGGCGAGAATGGTCTTGTACTACATATTTTGTATTTTGCTTGGAATTTACGTATCAAGTTGGAGCCTCATCATTACTTGGTAATCACAGGGGCTGATGAGCCTGACGGTCTTTGAAATTGATTTCCGGAAAACCGGTCGTGACAGACTTAATATCGAGCCCAGTGACCATTGGCTAATCCTATCTTAGCGGTCGACAAACTTAAACAAACCAACCCACCAGGCCATAGCAAAACCCAGCCAAGCTTCTCGTGCAAGATAGCCACCACGGTGACCCGACATTTTAGGCGGTCGGTGCCCAACCTACCAACCTAGCTTGTCGATCACGCGCGATAACCAGCACCGGGATGTCTCCCCCAAGCGTGCGAGGAAGACTCCGTCCCCTTTCTATAAAAGACACGCTAACTTGACCTGACCTGGCGCCTTCCCCAACCTAGCCACAATGCACGGCCCCATAGTGCACAATGAAACCACAGCAACCAACCTTGGAGGTTTTGTGACCATCCTCATAAACCTCACCCGTCGTGCCTATCGTTAGAGGAGCCACGGTATGTTGTGTACCAAGGACCCATGGCGGTGAAGACCGTCAATTACAGGCCCTTTGTTCACATCTCGGTGAGGGTCTAGCGCGGCGCCCTCTGAGTTCACGGAAGAACAACTTCCTTTGAGCCACAAGCCATTCAACTAGCTGCTCGAGGCTATAGTTCATCTCGGGCACTTATCGCCCGAGTTAGCGTAGCCCGTTCCACTACTACCCAGGGCGAAGGGTATGGTAGACCACCCAAGTTGCCAGCGGAGATCACGAGATGGATCCGCATTGTTGCACCTAGTGCGCTATGTAAGTGCACTAGAGCCTTTGTTCGACCAGATCACCATTGATCGATCGCAGCTCGAGAGAGCTGGTTCGTCGAGCCCGGCTAGAAGAAAGGCGAGCCCGGCGCCGACAACCCGGTCGTCTTGTTTGGACAGCCGATCGAGACCACGAGGTCAGCTCCAGCCATCAACGAGATGCCTTGATGACCCCGAAGTGCCGTCACCTTTTGGGAACACACTCCAGCGGGGTTGTGGCCAACAATCCCGTGATGGTCATCATCGCTACCCGACCACTGTCGTTCCTCCGCCATCTCCGACTAATCCGGCGGTGAGGCGGCGTGGAAGACTCGACATCCACGGTAGCGCCCGTTTAGACATAAGCGAAGTAGACTAAGCCGTGCGAATGGTACCGAGTCTTAGTGTATCCTTACTTTGTAGTCATGCAGCTGTGTATATTAGCGCGGCTGTTGGCGTGCCCTATTTTAATAGAATGGCCTTGCGTATTTTGTCGACGCGCAATTGCATAATTTCCGACACGACTACCAAGACCAACCTTGGCGGCAACCACGATAACCGTCTCTTTATGAGATATGTGTATCTCGGCACGGACCCGACTCTTGAGGTGTCTGGCAGATTTATTACCTTTCACCACGGTAAATAAACCAGCCTAGATGCTATATAAGAAGGCCACCTTGTGACCTTGCCCGGCGACCCTCACCTCGTGCACCACTCTCACAACCATCTCTTGTCATGCGAGCCATAGCATTCATCTAAGAACCCGGATGCAACCCCGGTGGCTTTGTCAAAATATTGTGGGACTTTACCCGCGATACCATGGGTTCTACCCAGCCACCCGATCTGAGCTGTTCAAAACAAGGATCACCCCATCCACCTCGAGAATCTTGGGCAGCGGTACACATTCCTCCATAGACCCCAACCAAGATCCAGCGAAGTTTCCTTCATGGGAAATCTATACCAACCCTGGCGGCCATAGAAGATCTGCGAAAAAGCAATTGCTGCCTTCGATCCGCGATACCCTATGCCCATGACAGCGGATATTATTATTTTCGAGTCGTGCAACCCGGATGACATCTTTTCGGTGGGCGTATTGAGAAGGACCCGTACTAGCCAACCTTATCCGATATATCATCGCTCTAGAGCATTTGAACCAGCGGGTGATGGATTATCTCGAACCGCTGATTTAAATCCTCAGTTACAATCGGCGAGATCATCTGAAGCCCGACCGGAGGCGCATACATCATTGGTCAATCCATTGCCTCCGATGAGCGAGTGTATCCCTCTACGGAGACATTTTATCGGGACCACACCCGATTACCGTTTTCATTTTGAAGCGTCACTCTGTATTTGTTTTTGCAGCATTTGTATTTGCATTGTAACTTATCGTGGTACCTCAGATTTGTGCGGTGAGTCGCGTATTCAGTTTCGCTAATATGAGTAATTTCGCCGTGAATAACTTGTGTAACGCGAACAATCCTAGTGTGAGTTTTCTCCTTACCAAATGCTGCATCGTGTAATTTCTCACGACATGAATTATTTTATTTCACACAGCTGCGACCACAGACACTCGACCATAATCATCCGGCGCCTACTGTTTGCAAAACTTTACAGCGGTGTTACATCGGCTAACCACCCCTTACAACGATCGGCACCGCACACCCACCTACTCCTCGTGTTTACGCCACCACGGAGAGCCAACACCGAGCAGCGGCATCACGGCGATCATCAAGGATCATCGCGCGCGAGAGCACGGAGAGCCCGGCACGCTGCCGGCCCTCCGCCTGCGCGGGATCACGTACCGGTCCGGCACCACCTCCGCCATTAGAGCCTCGTCTCGAGCTCCGGCCAGCGAAGAGAGGAGAAGAAGAGGAAGGAGGGCGAGGCGAGTGTGAGGAAGAAGAGGAAAACGCGCGGTCATTTTATAGCTCGAGCTTGGTGTCACGGTGGGCGAGGTCCACCAGCGCCGCTTCGTCGCCCGATCGCCGGTGTTGGTCGAATCATGGCGATGCCGACAGCGCAGCAGCCGCGAGGTGAGTGCACCTGCTGCCGGCAGCAAACACGCCGCGCACTACGCGATCGGCCTAGATACCCTCTGGCGCTAGGCGTCGCGGTGGAGAAAGCGGAAGCGGCGGGAGAGAGGAAGATGAGAGAGCTAGAGGAAGAAGGAGGCGGCGGTGGGCCCGGTCCGCATGTCGGCCGGAGAAAACCTTGTGCTCTCGAATGCGACCAGCGTATTGTTAAATTTAGAATTTATTCTGAATTCACGGCGTCAGCGTAGAAATTGCCCGTTTTCATAGCATGGATTTTTTTCCACATGGCCTTGATACTACCTGTAGTTGCTCACCACTTATTGTCCTCTCACTTTGTAGCCTCTTTTTACGCTTTGTGTAAAATGATCTTTTGACCAAGTAAAAGTATTTTTTCTGTTTTGCAACTCTTAGCAAATCTAGGGCGAGATTTTTTTTTTAAGGGGTAGTGTTGTGACACCCAAAATTTTGACCTTGTTTTATTAATTAAAATTTTGCCAGGAAATTAAAACTTTTGTTTTCTGGGCTCCCTTTTGATTTTTGAAACTTTTTCTCCCTTGCTATTATGGAGTTTTCCCCCACAGAGAGCAACTTTGCACTGCAACCCTTTTAAATAATTCTTTCTAGCCTCCACCAAAATTATGGGATGTCAGTAGGAGCATATCATTCCCCTTTGTGCAAAAACCCAGTTATGTTCTTTGAAAATTTTGAGTGAATCATCCTCATTTCCATTCTGGTCCAACTTGAGGTTTTGTACTACAACTATATTTTAACTTGCTCATTTTGCTGTGATTATCCCTCCTACTTGTAGCCATCCCTACTAAACCCTTAAGTCCAGGAGAGTGGACCCATAGGATGATTCTAAGTGCTTGCAACATTGCCATTTGCTTTACATCCCAGAATGGAAGTTTTGCAAAACTTGCACTAGCAAGTTTCTCCTTTCTGCAAACTAACTTCACCACTCCCTCTTGCATCCAAAGAGACCCCACTATGGAAGTTTTGGCCACTCCAAGAATTGCCTAGATGCCTCGGCATTTTATCAAACACCCTATGTGCATGTCACGAATTGGCATGATCTCAAGTCTACACTATGAACTTGCACCTCGATCAAACAAGCATGTCCACTAGACTCCCGTTACTCTTAACCTAGATCGCTAAATGCCAGCCTCACCCAAGCTCGTAGCATGCTCGGCATTTAAATCGAGCACGTCCGTGCTGCGCCAGGCCTTGAGCGAGCGTGCGTTTTGCTTGCCTTCATCGCCGAAACCGAAACCGCTGGCCCCACGGCTTTGTCGCTCTGCGGCACCAGCGAGCGCTCCGTGCTCACCATAACCGCCAAGCCGCCCTCGCCACTCCCGGCAGGAATAGCGCTAAGCCGCCATCGTCGCCAAGCAGCCCCTGCTCATGTCGGCGCCGTCAAAACCTTCCCGCTTCGCCACAGCCCCCAGCACAGCCGAGCTCATCCGCGGCTTTGTCGCAAGCCCTCGTCGCCGCCACGTTGCCCTACTGACCTGAGGCGGTTCGCGCCGTTCTTATCTCCGCCGCCCACGGAACCGACCTCGGCGAGCTATAAAAGGCCGGAGCTCATACAAGCCTTGAGCAGCCTCATACCACCCCAGCGACACCCCCACAGCTTCGCAATCGTCAGGAAGCGCCGTCTTCCTCATCTCCGGCAACCACGGCCGCCGCCACTGCCTCGTTCACTCCGGCGCCTCGAGCCTCCCCTCTCCGTTCTCTTCGCCAAGAGCTACCTCGTCCTCCGTGAACCATTTCCCTAATCAATTTTGTTAAGAGCCATCGCCATACAAAATCACTCCGTCACGAAGCCACCTCTCCGCCCGCGGAGCTACGCGCGGCAACTCCCCCACCCGGTGACCTGCGACCACGGAAGGACCGCCTAGGGTGGCGGATCCATCCTGCACTCGAGATGCCCGAAAAGCGCCGCTCGCCGGCGGCGATCGCCGGACTCCCGCCTCGGCTCGGGGCGGAGGAAGAGGAGGGAGGCGACTAGTCAAACGACTAGTGGGCCCCTGGACCTTGTCGGTGACTCCCAGCGCTCCAGCGGGATAAGTGGCGTAAATGCGAAATCGTTTCCCGCTTGGCGTAATCCCCTCTGAAGCGTTTTCTTTTTACATTTTATTTAAAACAGTTGACGAACTTTGTTGGTTATATCTTTTTAAAAATAACTCCAAATGAATTAATTCTTTTCCCACCTCTCTCAAATTTCATCTAGTTTATTTTAAGATTTATTTGAAAAATTCTCCAAACAACTTTTGGTGCTGTTTTATTTTGTGTGTTAATTCTTTATATTGCTAAAATAGGGATTTTGAAGAGAGGAAAACATTCAAATGTTTGAAGTGCACCTGCCTTTCCACACGTTGAAGGCAAGCATTACGAACCCGGCATAATATTTTGGTGTGTTTGTTGACACGTTTATAACACCACCTTCTTTGAAGGACTCGTTATTTCATGTGATATGATCATTTGCATGGATGCATATTGGTGATTTCCATCTGTTGGAAATGAGTATACTTGTGATGGTAATCATCCTCATGTATCTTGCATACATGCGGAGAGAATCCGGGAAAGCCTCTGCCTTGGGTAGGTGTGAGCTTGTCGCGGTCTCCGTCGGGGCGGGTATGTCGGTATGGCATGATAAGATATGATGAGGTTGATTGCATTGGTTGGAATATAATTGTTATACATGTCATGCGAGGAAACTATAAACCTCTGAGTCGACCGTAGATCGAGTCTTGTTCGATAACCCCACACTTGTTTCGTGCTACCACTTGTCCACCTGCCACGGGTAAAGTGCAGTTCGATAAATTGTCAACCCCTTTCTAGCACACACGTCTGGAGGGACGGGATGAGGTACCATGGCCTGGATTAAAGCCGGTCATCGATGCAGGGGCATGGGTGTTTCGGTTGGGACGAGAGGAGGCCACCCCTTAGTCTTGTGCGATATAAATTTGATCCCATGCTACTCGAGGTTGTAGCCTCCCACTTAGAGTTTGCTTGACAAGTGTAGTGGGTGATTCGGACACGAGTGAGTTAAGCTGGTGTGTGCAAGTCGGTGTGTTTTCATTTAAAAGACCGTGGCGGAATTAGTCGATGGACTAAAGGAATCCGTTGCTCGTGGGTAAAGAGTACATCCTCTGCGAGATTTAAAACCTATTGAATAGCCGTGTCCATGGTTAAGGATTTGATGCAGGGGCCAGGTCAAGTGTCGGTCTTAGTGTCGGTCTTGGAGGTGGCTGTTAAACAGGCTGGAACAACATGGTGTGACTTGTGACTCATGATGATTATGATTATTATTATCGTTGACTAACCCGTGATATTATTGTTATTATTGAGTATCTACGGGATGGTTCTACCTCCGGGTACTCACTATGATTATTCATTTATTTTAAAAAGCCCTTTATGTGGTGTCGCTCAGGCCGCCATTGTAGCATTTCTTTTAAAGCCCTTTATGTGGTGTCGCTCGGGCCTTCCAGTTGTAACATTTCTTTTAAAGCCCTTTATGTGGTGTCGCTCGGGCCTTGGTATAGCATTTCTTTTAAAGCCCTTTATGTGGTGTCGCTCGGGCCCCATTTAGCATTTCTTTTAAAGCCCTTTATGTGGTGTCGCTCGGGCCTTCCATGTATGCATTTCTTTTAAAGCCCTTTATGTGGTGTCGCTCGGGCCTTCCATTATAACATTTCTTTTAAAGCCCTTTATGTGGTGTCGCTCGAGGCCTTCCATTGTAACATTTCTTTTAAAGCCCTTTATGTGGTGTCGCTCGGGCCTGCAGTATGGCATTTCTTTTAAAGCCCTTTATGTGGTGTCGCTCGGGCCTTCCATATGTAGCATTTCTTTTAAAGCCCTTTATGTGGTGTCGCTCGGGCCTCCATTATGGCATTCTCGTTATTTACTTCATAAATTTTGATACTACTATATCTTTACACATTCATAACTAACTTGCTTGCACGCATCATAGTTACATTTATCTTGTGGTAGCGTCATGAGCATCATATATTTTCCATCACACCATAGATATGTTATACTGTGTTCTTAATGTTTGCGAGTACATTCAAAGTACTCCTTGGCTTGTCCACAGCTATTGTCTTGGCAGATTTTTCTTGCCGGAGAGGAGGCGATCGACGACAGCCCGGAACCTAAGCAATGGAGATAGCAGCCCGCGAAGATAGGAATTAACCTGGTCGGCTGTTCTGTGGGAAATGGAGTCCCATAGATCTTGATGATCCACAAACCGCTTCGCCATCAACCACTAGAAACCATTTGTTGTACTCACAGGCGAGAATGGTCTTGTACTACATATTTTGTATTTTGCTTGGAATTTACGTATCAAGTTGGAGCCTCATCAGCTACTTGAGTAATCACGGGGCTGATGAGCACGACGGTCTTTACTGAAATTGATTTCCCGGAAAACCGGTCGTGACACGGCACGGGAGATAATAATACCCAGAAAGTGCGAAGACAACCCCTCCAGCAAGACTTAAGCGGGAGGATCTGGAAGCAAGCCCTCACGAGAGAGGCGGATGAAGGTTGAGGATTACAACTATATGCCTCCCTCCGAAGATGAGGCAAGCCTCAGCGATAGCCGAATTAAATCGTGCCGAGGATCCGTCGAACAAGGCGTTTTAAGCGGGCTTATCGCCCCGGCAAACAACCTAAAAAAAAGCGGCGGCTTCAAGTTGATCGGGACCTCTTGGCGTCGATGGACCGAGTCCTTGCGGCGAAAAGTATAAACTTCGAACGCCCTCAAAAGCTATCAAGGCATAAGCTACTCCCCGATTAGAGGAGGAAGCATACATACCTCCATCACTGCGCGCGTCTGGTGACCCGACCACCAGCGGTCATAGCGAGAAGGCATCAGGCTAACCCAAGACCGTGCCGGCGCCGCTCCAAAATGCGAAGCCAAGAGGAGCGTGCGGACTTGCGAGATATATTGGAGGACAAAGCAAAGGCGATCTAGATCCATCTACGGATCACGTGGCGCCCACAACCCATAGCGAATACCGTCACACGGATATAATAACCCGGCCGGGCGAACACGGCGAACGCGCTCTCTCGAGCTGCGTCGTGATATTGCTCAATCTGAGGCGCCGCACACCGCTATGCTTCAGCGGCGAAGTAATGGATCATCAAATCCACGAAGGTTTAAACCCGTAAACATTGAATCCTCGATGGCTGTGAGACCCAGCGGTTTGGATGAAGATTATCTCCTCCACATCCATATGGCCCATGGCGGCAATCTCCACGCCATCAAGTATCTCCTCAAGCTTAAAGGACCAGCTCGACATTGGCTTTGACATGCCCTTGAGAGAGTCAATTGGGTGTTGGGAAGACCGGAAGCCGCATTCCTTGATAACTTCCGGGGCACCTATGTCTGCGACCACGAACGCCGATGACCTAAGCCACATCATTCAGCAGCAGACGAATCGGCGGACAATTACGGACACGGTTCTTGCGAAGAAAAATCAAATCGTCATTTGTCCGGATCACGAAGGCCCTTGCAGCCTTCAAGCATAACATCATGACGAATGGCTAGCGAGGCACTGGGGCAGGAAAAGCGAAATCTATGGCAGCCCTCACATCATTAATGACCCGCTTCTGCGGCGGGAGAGGATAGGTGGCTAGCTTCGCAGCAACAATCTCCGTAAAAATTCGGCAGTCCGGATACTAAGAACAACAGCGGCGAGTCACGTCGAAACAAAAACAAAGCGCCCGCGTGCTTGGCGGCGACAAAGAGATCTGGCGGTCGCGCCGG